>WAAF01015447.1:79297-120708 GCA_013400475.1 Tricholaema leucomelas
AAGCTGGTGAGGGGCCTGGAGCACAGCACTGTGAGGAAAGGCTGAGGGAGCTGGGGGTGTGCAGCCTGCAGAAGAGGAGGCTCAGGGCTGACCTTATTGCTGTCTACAACTACCTGAAGGGAGGCTGTAGCCAGGTTGGAGGTAGTCTCTTCTGCCAGACGACCAGCAATAGAAGGGGACACAGTCTCCAGGTGTGCCAGGGGAGGTCTAGGCTGGATGTTAGGAGGAAGTTCCTGCCAGAGAGAGTGATTGGCATTGGAATGGGCTGCCCAGGGAGGTGGTGGAGTCACCATCCCTGGAGGTGTTGAAGCAAAGCCTGGCTGAGGCACTTAGTGCCATGGCCTAGTTGATTGGCCAGGGCTGGGTGCTAGGTTGGCCTGGATGATCTTGGAGGTCTCTTCCAACCTGGTTGATTCTATGAAGTCCATCAAGCTCTGCAAGTTCTAGTCATCCTGATTGTTTCTCTTTGTGCTGTGGTTGTCAGATTGAGTTTAGCTTTCTAAAGGCAAGGTGCTTGTCCTACCTTCTGCTGTACTTCATGTCTCTTCCTATTGTCTGCCCTGCACAGACACCATATTTGACTGAATCCTTTTCTGAAATTCATCTTAGCTTTGCTAATTTCCCACAAGACACCCCTGGTGCTACATCTGTCTGTCCCTTGCTGTTGTCATCTCTGTGGCTGAGGAAGGCATGCTCGTTGTTAATGCTGGTGACCTGGCTTTCCTTTTTGACCTGCATTGTTTGTCTTGCTTAAAAGCAGCTGTCCTTGACCTTCACACATCTGATCTTTCACTGAGTTAAGACTCATGACAGGATGTAGTAGTAGAACTGCTGCTGGCAGGCAGCAACTGTGTGAGAATCAGTGTTTGTGTCAAGGGTACCTTAAAGCAAGTTTTCTTACCTTATGCGGGTGAGAGTTTGTCTTAAAATGTCATTCAGGCAAAGCTTCTCTCCAGCTTCTCTGCTCAGTGATTTGTGCACCCATAGATCAGACATCCACACTGGGCTGCTCTGTATAGAAAGACAAATTAGCAGGAATTCTCTGTTGCAAATGTCTGGGAACCTCCTTAGAAGGCTCAGAATGAGAAGCTGTGCTGGACAAATCTTGAGGAATTAACCCTGTTTGCTGTATCAGGCCCTGGCTGGAACAGGGCTGCTCCACTGGAGGGATATGAGGTGCCTCAGGTGCTGATCTCATTAATGTCAAGGTTTTTAACAGAGCCATAGGGGATAGGTGATGTGGAGGTAGGTCAGGATATCCTCCAGAAGCACAGAGAGAACATCAGAGAACTGATTCCAGTTTTAAGTCAGTAGTGCAAAATGCCAAACTGCACAGAAGCTCATTGTTCAGGAACTGAGGAGAATCTGGTGTCTAGGGGAGGGGGATCTGTTCAGGGGAGGAATTTGATACACTTCCTTATGTGCACTATTAAGATCCATTGGAGCTGAATCCTCAGTAGAGATGTGATTGTGCATGACCCTGGCCATAGCTGATCTTGAGCCGTCTGTGTCACTGGGAGAACACAGAGCAGTGCTGAAGAGGAGGCCAAAGGGTTCATCTTGCTTTGCTTGGATCTGCAGAACTACAGGACTTAGGGTCTGTAAGAAGGAAATCACTAGAGGGGAAGCAGTCTGACTGGACTTCCAAGAGAAGAGCCAGCACAAGAACAAAAAGCTGTCTACTGCTCATGGATGGTTGGTTGGGAAAGTAGACACTGGACATTGGAGCAAGCTCCATTTCTAGTGCTTGAAGAGGATAATGTGATTTGGTTGAGTTACCAAGGAAGGTCCTTGTCTGACTAGAGCCCAAAGAACATCTCTCCTCTGAGGCTGGGAACTACTTCTCATTCAACTGGGAATTCTGTGGTGTGTCCTGACCTGTTGCAGGAACGCCTGGAAAATCACAAGTGGTTTGGTAGGAGCCCTGTAAGTTCACACTGTGGCAAGTGTAGACCAGGACCAATGGGAATTGTTCAAAAGGGGGCAAAGTGGGAGATGGGCTGGAGACTGTGGGACTGGGCAAATTCAAGGGTGGAAGTAGAGCTTCCCTGGAGGTGTTTAAGGTCAGGCTGGATGAGGCCTTGAGCAAGCTGCTCTAGTGGGAGGTGTCCCTGCCTATGGCAGGGGGTTGGAGCTGGATGATCCTTGAGGTCCCTTCCAACCTAAACCATTCTATGATTCTATGTGTTTACTTTGTGCTCCCTATTTGACTCATTGTTTCCACCTGATGGAGCCAAGCCAGCTGCTTGGTTTTGGAGAGCCATTTTCAGTCTTTTTGGAGGTGGCTGTCATTTGGGTCCATACTCATGCTCTGCTGGATTTTCTTCTGTCTGGGAGTTATTCCTTCTCTGCAATTCCAAGTGTTCTGTGGTTGTTCCTTTGGAGGTGCTGGCTGCCAAGAAGCCTTTACAGTCAGGGTGGTCGTATCTTCTCAGTCAGCAGCTCTGTTGCATGACTTCTGTCTTGAGGCACTTTGGTACCTGCTGATACACAGAAGAGTTGCCTTGTAGGTCTGTCCCTCTCCTCAAGGCTCGAGGTAGTTGATAATTGCAATGATTTTTGGCTGTTCTTAGGTTATATTTGGGTTGCCTGTGATGAATGCTGCAGATCTGATCTTGGGTGCTTTCAGAACTTGCACTTCATCAGGGGGTCCCTCCCAGCTTTTCTTCCCGTTTGGCAGAATCTGTGGGCTCTTAGAGATGTGGGACTGATGAAGGGCCGATGTGACTCTGCTCTGGTGTCCCTTTGGGCACCAGAGGGGCCTGGAGCTGCATGTTCTCTGGGATCTAGATAGGGACATGCTACGTTTTCCTGTATCCTAAATGTTCATGGCTCTCTTCTAGTGGCACCGGACACGATTAACAACCACGTGAAGACCTGTCGTGAGGAGCAGAAGAACCTGCACTTCTTTGCCCCGGAATATGGAGGTATGGTGTGACTCCAGTTGCAAGCCTGGTTTTGGTGACCTTGCTAATACTTCCAAGCTGTTCCAGGCATCTTGTTTGCAGCTAGAGGCTTGTGAGAGATGTCACATTAACAGTTCTGGGTTATTTACCTGCTTAAATGCTTCGACTCCTCTGTCTTCTAAGAGCAGAAGAGGGAGAGAAGCCTGCAGGATTATCGTAGAGGTGGTCCTACAGGTCCTGCTGAGTGCAGGGATGGACTGGTAACAGAGCCCTATTTTCTGTGTTACAGAAGTTGCCAATGTCACTACTGCTGTGGACATTTACTCCTTTGGGATGTGTGCACTGGAGGTGAGTGTGGAACCACTGGCTCTGGGACAGAGAAGGAATTTGAGGGAAGGAGATGGCTCTGTAGAGATGCTGTGGTTATGGGTGGGTTGGAAAAAAGTGCTCTCTGTTCTCCAAGTCAGATGCACTTTGCCTCAGTGAGATGCCTGCTGGGGCTTCCCCAGTGCTTTACTGAGCAATCATTAGCTCAGTAATGTGTGGTTCTTTCTGAAATTCTTCATGTGCAGTTCATTGCTCTGCAGGTCTTGATACAATAAGAGGAAACAGCTTCAAGTTGTGCCAGAGGAGGTTTAGGTTGGACATGAGGAATAATTTCTTCCCCACAAGAATTGTCAAGATCTGGAACAGGCTGCCCAGGGCAGTGATGCAGTCCCCATCCCTGGAGGGATTTATAAGTCATGTAGATGTGGTGCTGAGGGCTGTGGTTTAGCGGTGACCTGGCAGCGCTGGGTTAATGTCTGGGCTTGCTCTTAAAGGTCTCTTCCAACCAAAATGATGTGGTTCTGAAGTCTGATCCACTGGCTGGTGGGAGCAGCCACTACAACAAACTGTATGTGATGTACCTGGCAACCAGAACTGCCCTTCTTGGCACTTGCTGTTCTTCTGGTATCCAGAAAGGACAGATGTAGTCTATAAACAGTCTGGTCCAGAACAGTCCCTATTTGAGACAGATACTGGTTGCAGCCATGTGCAAATCTGATGTGCCTGACCTTAGCAGCTTAGTGGTTTCCTCTGTCCTTGCAATCAGTAGGCCCAGGTCTAGGAAATGGGAGCTGTTGGTATGTTCTGGGAAGAGTTGTCAGAAAGAGCCAGCACAAAGAATTCTCAGAGTGCTGCACATACTGTAAGGGAAGGTGGAAAAGAGCTGTGGAAGCACACCACTTCTGGGAAGTAAAACTTGAGTTGAAACATAGAATGGTTTGGAAGGAACTTTTAAAGGTCATCTAGCCCAACCCCCAAATCTTAAGATGTTATCTGGAATCTTGTGCCAGCCTTTCCTAGCAAGGGATGTGTTAGCTGGAGCTCATGCTGTATGGTGGTGTGCACTTGCTTTCCTGCCTGTAATACAGAGCTAGTCATGCAGCTGGGAGGGACATGGTCAGCTTCTGGCACCGGTCCAGTCCCAGATTCATTAGAGGATGGGAATTGTCAGGCAAAAGTACAGGCAAATAGATCAAGAGATTCAAAAAGGAGCTGCTGTCCAGGGTGATTCTGGCTCAGTGCCTGGGTCTCTGGCAATCTGTTAGGGTGCTAGAGGCAAGCCACCATAATGAGGCAGACATTCTCTTTCTGCCTCCACAAACCCTGACCTCAGATAGCCCCAAGCAACTCTGCTGTTGTGATTTCACTCTTGGCAGTGGTCCCCTTGAGCTCTGCTCTACACAGTCAGCAATGCTCAGGCCATGCTCTGTGCTTGCAGATGGCAGTGCTGGAGATCCAGGGTAATGGTGAGTCGTCCTATGTGCCGCAGGAGGCCATCAACAGTGCCATCCAGCTGCTGGAGGACCCCTTGCAGAGGGTGAGTAAAGGAGGGAGCAGGGCTCTGCGCCCCCACGGCCGCCCTGTCTTTGCAGGTGGTCTCATGCAGCACTGTCTTTCAGGAGTTCATCCAGAAGTGTCTAGAGCAGGACCCTGGCAAGCGTCCCACTGCCCGGGAGCTCCTTTTTCACCAGGCATTGTTTGAGGTGCCATCCTTAAAGCTGCTGGCTGCTCACTGTATCGTTGGACATCAGCGTGAGTATGGAGTTCCCAGGGTTCCAAAGCTGTCCTGCAGGGTCCACTGAGCTGTCAGGACCTTAGCTCTGCTCCTAGCTGGCAGGACTTTGGGAACAGTGCTACGGTTGCTGCAGAGCTGGGAGGTTCTGGTGCCCAGACAGCTCCGAGGAGCACGAGTTTGGCAGCCTCTGGGGTTTTCTGCTGTTCTTAAGTTGGAAAGGAATTGCAGTTCTTCTAACTCAGGGTTTGTTTTAATAGACATGATTCCTGAAAATGCTTTAGAAGAAATGACCAAAAACCTGGACATGAGCGCAGTGTTGGCAGAGATAAATCATGTGGACCGGGAAGGAGTCAAGATGATGTGAGTACCCTGTTGTGTGCTTGGACAGGCCTGCTCAGCTGCATGAGGGACAGATGCCAGAGCCCTAGTGAGAGCACAGAAGGATCTCTGCTCCTTGATAGTCATGCTGGTGTTTTACAACTAACCAGGAAATGAGGGAGTGGACAGTGCTGGTGGTGAAGGGACCAGTGAAGGAGAGTAAATCTTGGGTGGAAGAATACCTTTCACCCATGATCTCTAAGCAGATTCCATGCAGCTGAGATGTGAATTGTCCCCGAAGGAGGGGAGTAGTTCCTGTAGTTGGAACAGTCCTTAGCAAAACCTAGTTTGAACCACCATCGTTCCTGGAGGTATTTAAAAGCCATGTAGATGTGGTGCTGAGGGGCATGGTTTAGTGGTGACCTGGCAGTGCTGGGTTAAGGGTTGGACTCCAGGAGTTTAAAGGTCTTTTCCGGCTTAAAAGATTTTGTGATTCTATGAATGGTTTGGGGAAGGGACTCAGGCCAGTCACAGGCTTGTGAAACTCCTCAGTATTTCCTTAATGGAGCAGCTTATTCTACACTATGCAAAGGGAAAAGCTGCTTTGGGCAGCTGTCAGTGGCACAGAGGTGGCTCCCAAAGTGACCATAGTATCTACAGAGCACGTGGTGGGCCAAAGAGCGATGTGAGATGTTGGGTCTGAGTCACAGGCTTAGCTGGAAAGTCTGAGGTGTGGATACTGTATTTCCAGAGAGGAAAAGAGTGCTTCTATGGAAGCCCAGCATTCTGGGGTGCTCAGGCTGCTGAACAACAGCCATCAAGATGACAAAAAACACTGCTCATTTGAGAAATGCTTTGAGCCATATGGATCTTCCCCAAACCCAGCCCTTCTGATCTTCACAGTGCTAGCAAATCATGGTATTGAGTTCCCTTAGGAATGGTAAAGGCTCAAAGTGGAGGATAAAGGAAGAGTAGCCAAAGCTGTGCAGGGGAGTTTCTTCACATACATAGGACTTCCACCTGCAGAGCATTGGTGTAAGCCAGGCTGGGACTTGCTTTTCAGGAGTGCAGTATCTCAGGGGTGCTGGAGAAGACAAAATGGGAATGTGTGTTGAAGGCCTGCAGAGTGGTTGTGGAGTGGAGGAAGATACACAGCTAAGACCAGAACTGACAGACCAGAGTGTCTGGAGGGATGTGGCTGTTAAAAGAAGCTGTGGTCAAGTGGACACTAGAAATTGGACTTGAATAAGGTGATGAGGAAAGTGTTCTGCTGAGGAGCTGGTAAAGTGGGAAAACATGTGTCTCCTGGCTAGTCAAAACCAGAAGGAAAGGAGCTACTTGCTGTGGTGCTTACTCTTTGCCATGCAAGAGACAGCAGTGGCTTGCTTTAGAGAAAGAAGTGGTGCTGTGCTGCCCGGGGGCTGTGAAGTGCCACCACGGGAAAGGACAACTTCCAGCTTGTTGAAAACATGCTGCTGTGCAGCTGTAGGCAAGAGCAAATACAGTACTGGGTGTCATATATTGAGAGCGTGGGTTAGCTGGCTGAAATGTTGACAGATGGTACCTGTACAAAGCACACATACAAAGCAGCAGCAGTTCTGGAGGAGATCAGAGAGCTGTCTTCAAGGGGCTGGAAATGGCTCTTGCTGTGTGGAGGAACTATGTGCTTGGGAGGTGAGGAAGAGCAGTAAATGTACAAGTTGCAGCGCAGAGGGTAGGGCCTGTCAGTGCCTGCTGTCATCCACCATCAAGGAAGATGTTCAGTGGAGTTAGAGACTGGGCAATTAAATTAATTGGCAGCAAGACTTCCTCTGGGACATGGCATTCAGAAGCCACTGAGCTGAACAGACAATCTGGGAAAGGAATTACAGAGAGCACAAATGTCCCAACCTGTAGTAAGAAGTATTTGGGCAGGGCACTATATCCTGAGGTGTAGTTTCTAGTTCCTGGACTGGAGTTACATGGCTGGTCACGCTGTGCCAGCAGAGGTTCTTGCTTTGCAGAGCACTTCTGGAGATGTGATACAGGCTTCAAGGGCCTGGTACTGCAGGTGTCTCTGAAGAACTCTGCTAGGAACAGAGTCTTGCTGGCCTGGCTTCCAAACACTTCACTTTGGACAGTTGTCTTCCAGGGCAGCAATGCCCGTTCTGCTTTCTGCTGTAGTTAAAGTGTCACCTCATCCTCAGCTCCTGTGACTAGTTCCTTCCTCTGCAGGGAGGCTGGAGTCTGCCTCACCTCTCCCCATACTCATCCTGCCACTGACACGTCTATAGTCTGGGTGCAGCTTCAAATCCCCACATCTCAAAGAGACTGGAGTGGGTGACTCTGTTAGATGACATCTCACCTTTAGTACTTTTTTCTTTTCCCAGCTTCTCACAGTCTCCAGCACTGGAGCTGGACAAGTTCCTGGAGGATGTAAGGTAAGAAGGGTCCTAAAGGGCAGCTCTAACTGAAACGGGAAACACTTGAGAGCGGCATAAGCTGAGGCTCCTCTCTGGCAGGAATGGTATCTACCCGCTCACCGCTTTTGGGATGCCGCGTCCCCAGCAGCCCCAGCAGGTCGTGGTGAAGTCTCCCATTGCTCCACCGTCCGTGAAAACCCCAACTCCAGAGCCTGCTGAGGTGGAGACCCGCAAGGTGAGAGGCAAGGAGCTTTGTCCCTCCTCTTCCTGGGCTGTGTAGCAGTCATGTCACGGGGTCTCTGCTTTGGTTTCAGGTGGTGCTGATGCAGTGCAACATTGAGTCCGTGGAGGAGGGTGTAAAGCACCACGTATGTTCCTTCCCATCTTCTGTCTCTGTGTGCTGCGTGTGTGTGACCTGGGGCAGGGTGCAGAGCTGGTGGCTCCACTGCTGAAGCCTGGGGTGGTCTCAGAGGGTCCTCTACTATCACAGTTGCCATCTTTGCAACCCAAAGCCAGATCCAGAGCCTGACCTGGCATGCAGTGAATGGTTTGGTCCACCTCCAGAATCAGGCTTCCTCCATGGGAGCATGATGCTGCTGACTGTGGGTTGGAGTGGAACTGGATGTGGCTGTTCTGTGGGGCTCTGGAGGGTGTGGTTCCTCTCCTGATGACATTTTTGGGGTGCTGCTGCCTGGCTGTGGTGGCCACAGCCTGTCTCAGGTCACAGGACTGCAGCCCTTCATGAGAACTTTTTTATCCTGTAGTTAACACTGCTGCTGAAACTGGAAGACAAGTTGAATCGACACTTGAGCTGTGACCTGCAGCCCAGTAAGTACCTTTCCTCCCATGCTCTGGTGCACTGGGGCCAGCAGCATGCTCAGAACTGGGACTTAGACCTTTCCTTGTGTTGCAGATGACAACATCCAAGAGCTGGCAGCTGAACTAGTCCAACTAGGGTTCATCAGTGAGGTAAGCAGGCTTGGGGCCCAGGGAGATGGTTTGTGTTGGATCACAAAGGGTGACAGAGCTCTGGACCAAGCTGCCCAGAGATTGCGGAGTCTCCTCTGGAGATTCCAAACTTGCCTGGACACTGTGATCCTGGGCAACCTGCTGTGGGTGACCCTCGCTTTAAGAGGGTGGGATTGGGCAAAGATGATCCTCAGATGATCCTTCCAAACCTTACCATGCTGGGATTCCATGATTAGCCTTTTAGTAGCTGGGGAAGCAGGAGAAATGACATGTCCCTGCTCAGGGACAGCAGCTGCAGGTTGCAGCCAAGCTCTTGGGCCTCAGCGCAGCTTGTCCTTTGCAGGCTGACCAGAGCAGACTTACCTGTTTACTTGAAGAGGCGTTCAGCAAGTTCTACTACACCCGGAACGGAGCGCTGACGGCAGTGACTGTGTCATCTTAGCAGCCCCCAGGCAGCCAGCACGGCAGCTCTCTGGCCTGTGACCCCCTTCTGTGTCTGTCCATCAGTGTAGGGTATCGGCGAGACCCCAGCTGCAGTGCTCGGAAGCTCACCCTGCATGTGCCGTGGCTGGGCCCAGCGACAATCCTCCCTGCCGCCCGTTCCAGGGGACTTTGCGCATCAGTATTATCTCCAGCCCTCTTTCCATTGGGATTTTGCCCGGTGGTACCTGCAGAGCCAGGTCCTGGCCTGGGGGGTTCCACGGCCCCCTTCATGTGCATGGAGTTTGTTCTGTTTGAATTGTACAGTGTCTTTTGCACAGCACAGAAATGTTTTGGTTATTTTTTTCCTTTGGTTCTTTTTTGGGTTTTTTTGTTTGTTTCCTTTTTTTTTTTTTTTTTTTGGGTTTTGTTGTTGTGGTTTGGGTTTGTTTTTTTTAATTTAAAGGTAAACGGGGTGAGCCCCAAACCCTGCTGCCCATTCTGCCCTCCACTCTCCACCCGCCTCTGGCACCAGTCCCCTCACTTACTGGGCAGGGGCAGCTGGGCTGGGGGCCGGGCTCCCCCTGCCCCTGCCCGGCGCTTCTCCTCTTCGCTCTCAGTTGGCTGCACTTTGTTTACTGGTTTTGCGCGGCCGCTTGGCCTTGCGCTGTGCGGGGCTGCGGCCCCTGCAGCCTGCCGGAGCTCTGAATCCCGCTGGACCCGTACTGCTGCGAGCTCACCCGGGGCCGCGGGCGCTGTCCCGGCTCTCGATGGCAGCGCTGGGACCTGTCCCTGCTCCACCACCCCCGTTCTCGTCCCGGGGTGCTGGGCCCGCGGCTCCGCCCCTGCATCTCATTTCTATCATTTCCTATTTTTAATAAACTGTTTTGTAAATACCCGAGTGCTGTCTCCTTCCGGACGCTTCCTCCCCGCGCTCCCTCTTCCTGCCTTCATTCTCTTCTCCCCGCCCCGGGGCTGTTCTTCCCGCCCCGGGGCGGTTCTCTCTTTCTTTCTTCTTTCTGCCCGGGGCGCTTCTCTTCGGACGGCGGCCATGGCCTGGGGCAGGCGGAGCCCGGCGGAGCCTCGCCGCCTAATGCGGGCTGGGCTGGGACTGATCGTGCTGGGCCACGGGAGTCTGGTGCTCGGTGCCATCGTCCACGGCTCGGTCCTTCGGCATGTGGCCGGCGCTAACCGCGCCGCCACTCCTGAGTACGCGGTGGCCAACGTGGTGTCGGTGGGCTCGGGGCTACTGGTGAGCGGGGCGAGGCCGGGCGGGGGCAGCGCGGCCGGCCCTGTTCCACCCGCGAGTCCATCACGGGTCTCTTCCCGCAGAGCATCGCCGTGGGCATCGTCGCCATCCTGGTGTCGCACAACCCGTCCCGGGCAACCATGGTGAGTGCTGCGCGATTGAGGGGCAGAGGCCAGGCGGTCCGGGAACTCGGCATGGCCCGGCACGGCCTGGCCCAGCCCCCTCGGCAGCCGCTCCCCTGGACCTTGTCCCCGGCGGCTCCTTCCGTCTCGGCGCAGGCGGGCGGTGTGACTGTCGCAGGAAGCACCGTCCCGGCAGCACCAGGAGGGTGGACGGGCAGTGGGGTGGGCACGGGACACCGACTGGGTCAGAAGAGCCTGGAGAAAAGGAGGAGCAGGCGAGACCTGGGGGTGGGTGTCAGCCTCTTCTCTCGAGGAACAGGCAATAGGACGAGAGGAAATGGCTTCAGGTTGCACCGGGGAAGGTTTAGGTTGGACACGAGGAACAGTTTCTTGCCCAGAATGGCTGTCAAGCCCTGGAACAGGCTGCCCAGCGTACTGGTGGAATCCCCATCCCTGTGGATGCAGTGCCGAGGAACATGATTTAGTGGTGACCTGGCAGTGCTGGGTTAACGGTTGGACTTGATCTTAGAGGTCTCTTTCAGCCTAAATCATTCTGGGATTCCACAGTGGATGAAACTGCAGCCAGAGTTAGGGTTCTTTTCTGGGTCATCGTGAGGCTCCCTGGATGCAGGAGCCAGTGGAAAGGAGCTTACTGGGAGCTCTGGGCTCACAGGTGGGATGAAGGATGCAAGAGCCTCATCTAAGCATAGGGCTGAGACATGCTAGAAGGGGAAAGAGGTTGCATAGGCTGACTCAGTGCAAATATCTGTGGGGTCCCAGCACCCCTGTGACCCTGGAGAGTGAGGTGCTGAGGCATGGTGTACCCAGCCCTAGCATCTCCCTGGCTTTGCCAGGCTCACTCTCACGCCTTCTTCTTGCTGCCTGCAGCATTGGACTCTACTGAGCGTGTCCCTGTTGAACCTCCTCCTGTCCACAGCGTGCAGCATAGGTCTGATGCTGGCCATCGCCCTCACCATCCATGGTCGGGGCAGGCACCTTGTCGTGGGCTGCAACAGCTCTGCGCTGCCTGCTGATGCCCGTGCAGCCATCGCGACCAACGACTGTCCCTTCAACACCACACGCATCTATGTGAGTCTGCAGGGCCACCACGGTGCCCTGCCCCTCCCTGTGCTTCCTCTTGTCTCTGCGTTCTCTCTTCTTTATCTCCTTTCCTTCTCCCTGCCTCTCTTCCCCTCACTCTGCCTTCCTCTCCCCCCATACCTGCTCAGCCTCCTCTCAGCCCCATACAGGTTGTCTGGGTGAAGGGACCATGGTCCTGAGGTGCCTCTGACCCTCTGCTCTGCAGGACACAGCCCTGGCACTCTGGATCCCCTCCATCATCCTGGTGGTCACAGAAGCTGTGCTGTCTGGCAAGTGCTGTTTGGTGGCCCTGATCCTCCGAGGCATTGGGCCCTGTGCACGCAGCTACGGCAAAGACCGGGTAGGTCCCATCAGTCTGCCTGAGTCTCCCTGCCTCTGGCCACCATTGCTGCCTTTTTGCTGCATTTTGAGGGTGCTGGGTTCTGATGGGCCCCTGTCCCCATACAAGCAGGCTGTGCAGCAATGGGAGGGGACAATGTCAATGTCAATTTTGACCCTTTCCTAAGCCAGCATTGGTGGCAGACTGGCACCCCTTTATCTTGGGTAGTTGCAAAGGAACTCACCTTTTCATCTAGCCAAGCCTGTTCCGTCCTGGCTGTCCTGAGCAAACAGCCTCCCCACCGTGACCCAGCCCATCACACATCCCTGCTATTTATATATCTCTGTTTCCTTTTCGCTAGCTGCCCAGGACAAGTACTGTGAAGGAGAAGCCACCACGTGAGGTGCAGCAGCTCCTGGGGGGGCTGTCTGAGTCTCGTACCTAGCTGGAGAGGTGAGCAGAGTATCTGGGCTACACTTGGAGGACAGGAGGGGATAAGCTGCTGTCAGTGGGGGCCCTGCCCACACCAGCTTCCTGCAATGTCCCTGCCCAAGCACAAGGGACAAGTGTTGTCCAGAGGTGCGGGCATGAGCCCACCCCCACAGCACAGCCCTGCTCTCATGCCTGCTTTTTCCTCCCAGGTGCTGCTGCAGGAGTCTGATCCAGCGTGGCGATGCTGCCCCTGCCCTGCGCTTCTGTCCCGGGTGCAGGCGAGGATAGGGTGGGCTGCAGAGGGGAGGGCTGTGCCTTCCCTCCACTCCCTAACCTGGGACCAACTCTGCAGGTTCCAGATACACTGACCAGGGTCACCAGGCAGCCTTAGCCCAGCAGGTGCCCTGGTCCTTGGACACTTTACCCTGCTCTCCCCAGGGTGCAGAGCCCTTCCCAGCACTCTGAAGGCTTAAAGTGCCATGGCGGGGGTGGGCAGAAGTGTTGGGCCCTGACCTGGGTGATGGTGGCTCTGCTGCAGAGCAGGCAAGATCCAGCTGGCTGTGCCTGTGCTCAGGCAGGCCAGGCAGCAGAAGGTGAAGGACCTCTTCGGTGTGAGTCTCCCTTGTTTTCTTAAATAAACTTGATTTTTATCCTGCTGTAAGTGGTTTTGCAGGGTGGATGGAAGGATGGGACCGCTGCTGGGTAAGCCCAGATCCACACCTGCTCCCCACCAGCCATAGGGATGCAGACAGATCAGAGAATCACAGAAATGGTTTGGTTGGAAAAGACCTTTAGGATCATTGAGTCCAACTGTTAACCCAGCACTGCCAGGTCACCACTAAAGCATGTCCCTCAGCACCACAGCTACATGGCTTTTAAAGCCCTGCACGGATGGGGACTTCACCATTGCCCTAGGCAGCCTGTTCCAGGCCTGGACAACCATTTTGGGGAAGAAATTGTTCCTCATGGCCAATCTAAACCATCCCTGGCACAAGTTGAGGTCCCATTGCTTGTTTCTTGAGCGAAGAGACCAGCTGCCACCTCACTCCAACCTCTTTTCAGGAAGTTGTAGAGTGTGAGAAGGTCTCTCCTGAGTCTCCATTTCTCAAATGCCCTCAGCTGCCTCAGGAGACTCGTGCTTTAGGGTGCACATTTAGCACAGCTGGGGTGAGGCCAAGACAGGCATATGGACAGGTTGTGGTCCTGTGTCTGTGCATGTGTTCATGGACTTGGCACCCCTGAACAAACAGGAGCACACCAGGCTTGAGAAATTAGTTTATTGGGGCAGAAGTGCAGGGTGCTGAGGAACAGGATTGAAAGATGCCATGGTCCAACTCACTGGAAAGAGAAGCTGGTGCTTGGGAGACCCCCACACCACTCGCTGAGGAATTTGAGCACATCTTGACATGCAGGGCTGTGGGATGTCTGCAGAATGAAAGAGGCCTTGGCAGAGGGAAAGGGCAGCACTGTCCCCCCCGTGCTTAGGGCCACCCCAGGACTGACAGAACTGCACAGGCAAGGCTGGGGCTGCTCCAGCTCCGTGAACAAAGTTAATCCCTGCCCAGCAGCACACAGGGTGGGTGCAGTAAAATCGCCCTAGTTTGGTGGATCTCCACCCAGCAGGACTGCTTTACTGTCACCAGGAGGGGCTGAACACCCTGCATGCTGTCTCCCTGCCCCACAGGGTGCCTGGCTTACCTTGACAGCCATCAGGAACTTGTTCCACGTATCCTTGTTGGTTTCTCGACCTGGACGCTTGAACTCGATCTTGTTCCTTAGCACAGGGTACCCTGTTCACACAGTGATGCTCTCAGAAATGAGACCCACAGCAGACCCCTTCCCTGTCTGCCACGGCCAGCTGACCAGGGCAGTTCCCATGGGGCAAAGCCACCTCTGGTTTCTGGAGAACAGAATGAGGAAGAGGGTGGCCACAGCGGTGGGATCAAAGGAAGATGGCAGCCCGTCCCTCTGGCAAGGACACACCAGTGTGTCAAATGATGGCACTGCTCCCCATCTTTGGAGCCAGAGCACTCACTGGTGGCCCATCCCTGCCCAACTTTTCCAACCTGCTCCAGGTCCTGCAGCTCAATCCTCCACTGTATGATGTGTGTGAGTCGGGGGACATCGTGTGCCAGGACAGACAGCTTTTGGTGGGGGGGGGGGCAAAGCCAGGGACAGGTGCTGCCTGTGCTGGCAGCCTGGGCAGGCTCCTGGTTAGTGCTGTGTGAGACTGAGCAGTCACCCGGAGAAACACCGAACGGGAGATGTTGGAAAGGACCTCTAGGGTCCATATGGTCCAGCTCCTCTGCTCAAGCAGGTTGCCCAGGACTGGATCTAGCTGGCTTTCAACTGTCTCCACGTATGGAGAGAAAACTTCTGTGCAAATTGTCCCAGTGCTTGGTCACCCTCACGGGAGCAGTGGGTCCTTGCATCGCCTCCAGCAGAACTGGTGCCAGTCTCCCTGCCCCTCCTCTTGCAGCAGAGCCTGAGCACTCTCCCGCCCCACCCTAGGCCGTGTGTCCAGGGGCGGCCCTGCGCCACGCCTGCCAGCTGGCCTGGAACGCACCTGTCAGCACGCAGGGCAGGGAGCGCACCCCGGTGCCTGCCGCCACCAGCGAGGCTTCGTACGTTTCCCGCACGTCCCGCGGCAGCACCTGCTCCAGCCGCTGGTCCATGGACATGGTGAGCACCCAGTCCCGGACCTCCTCCCGCTTCTCCTCCTGCAGGGCAGAACCCAGGACACCTCCTGTTACCGCATACTGTGCCAGCCCCCGGCTGCAGCGTGAGGGAGCACACCCCAGAGGACAGCATCTCTCTTCATGGGAACTGAAGAATCCCAGAATCCCAGCGTGGTAGGGGTTGGAAAGGAGCTCTGGCGATCATCTCATCCAACTCCCTTGCTAAAGCAGGATCACAACATCCAGGTGGGTTTGGAAGTCTCCAAAGAAGAAGACACCATAACCTCTCTGGGCAGCCTGGTCTGGGGCTCCTTAGTGATCCAGCAAAAAGCCTTCTCCCTGCCTGAATTCCAGGCCCTTTCTAGAGAAGAAGGCTCCAGTCTGGGTGCTCTGGCACTCTCACAGGAAAAGAAGAGAATCACAGAATCCTTTCAGTTGAAAAAGTGCTTTAGGATCATTGAGTCCAACCACTATTTAACTCTGCCTGAAGTCTGTTGCTAAGCTTGTCCCTTAGAAAGTCTGTTGCTAAGCTTGTCCCTTAGCACCATGTCTGTGCATCTTTTAAATACCTCCTCGTTCTCTCCTCATCTTCAGATGGTACCTCCTGGGTTCCAGTTTGTGCCTCTTGCTCCTTGTCCTGCCACTGGGCACCAGTCTGGCCCCATCCCCCTGAGCCTCTCCTGTCAGATACTGAAGCATTGAGAAGATGCCCAGAAGGCAGGTGACACTCACAGGCACATGCTGTTGGGCTGGGAGAGGCACTTCAAAGGGGATGTCTGTACCCTGGAAATCAGAGTTGTCCAGAGAATCCAGGTTCCCTTCTTCAATGGCCTGAGAAAGGAGAGAGAAGTAGTGGAGCACTAGGACAGCACAGTCAACACTGTGAGGGTGGCATTACTGATGCCCCTGTTTATTAATGCTGTGGCAGCTGGGCCCCCTGGGAGGTGGCATTTGTGGCCAACCTCTGCAGTGTTAGAGGAGGCATGCCCCTGAGACACTCAAACTTCTCAGGTGGCCTCAAAGAAGGGGAAGATAAAATGAGGAGCTTTTGTTTTTCACCAGCAGCTGCTGAGAGTGCTGGGAAGACTTAAGAGTGAAGTCTGTCAGCTTTCTAAGGTCTGGTGTTTTCTGGTGGCCAGGCTGCTGACCAAGGAAGGAGATGACTGGCACGGAGGACTCCCGAGCCTTTTATCACAGCTGCTAAGGCACTGGGCCATGACAACCACCCCTCAGGTGATCTGCCTTCCTTTGGGACAGTTCAGATGAGACCATTCTGAAAGCTGTAACAACACTTGCAGCCAAGAGGACCAGAGGCCTGAACTGTCAGGCCAGCCTGCTCTTTGCTGCAACACGCACCCATGGACACGTACCCACGCACACACAGCGCGACAGCCAGGGCTGTGGCAGGTCCTTCCACAGCTAGGGCTAGGGTCCTTGGTGCTGTGTATGCACCCATGCCAAGCAGAGTTCCTCAGCAGCACCAGCTTGGATGTGTGCTGACACATTTAAACCCCAGGAGAGCCCTGGCCAGCTGAGGGTCTGTTCTGCCCCTAGAGCCTGTTTTCAGTACGGATCCCTTCCTCCAGCAGACTATACTCACGTCTGAGAGATCCAGGAAGCGGTTCAGGAAGATGAAGGCCATGTTCTCCCAGCTGACTGCCTAGTACAGAGAGCAACCACAAGTGAGACCAGGTAGCTTATCTCCATAGCCATGATGCTCCTAGCCAAGCCATGACTGGAAAGGTTGAGCTCCTGTTTGTGCCATGAGAGCCTGCTTGCAGCACAGGTAATGGGGAAGGAGAGTTGCACATCCCAGCTTGCCATCTCTGGGGACTGCTTCACAGGCAGCCATGAGAACAACCAGGCTGTCCCACAAGATGGAGTTAGACATGACTGCACAGCTGGCATCAGTGAGACTGTGACACTGCTTGCCATATGTCACTGTATCTGGGCAGGTGATCAGAACTTGCAGCCTCAAGACTAAGGGCAACCTTGGGTGACTCAGAGCAAAGCAGACCAGTCAGGAGCCTTGGATCTACACTGACAGAGCTATGGAATCCAGTGTAGCCTCTGGTCCACTCCTGGGCCTGCAGTCTAAGTTCCCTCACCAGCTCAGCTTTGCCATCTCCCACTGTCTACTGCCTACTGCCATGCCATGGCAAAGCACAGCGGCTGTTTGAGGAGAGGCCTCCAATGTCAGTGTCCAGCTACTGCTGTGACTGCAGCTGGGGAAGGATCAAGTTGAGAATCCCTGATCCCAGAGTGCTGAAGCTCCTTAGCTACTCTGGTGGCAGAGCTCTTACCTTGGCAGCTATCCCAGCTTCATAGAAAGCCTTGTCTGCAGGGAGGAGGTCAGTGTGACGCAGCAGGGAAATGGACAGCTTGGCAGCCACCGTGTCCTGCATACAGAGGGGACAGTAAAGCCACAGCCACCAGCACAGAAACATCAGGTCAGAAGGGATTTCAGGAGGCCACACTGTAGTGACTGCACCCATTTATTACAGCATCACAGAATGGTAGGGGTTAGAAGGGACCTCTGGGGATCTTCTAGTCCATATTCTCAACAGGTAGCAAAGGTTAAATGCTTCAGTCCTGACTGTAGGTAGCCTCACTGAGAGAACACACAGGAGAACTGACACCTAAAAAGAAACTTCTGCTTTGTAAACCTGTGCTCTTTGAGCAACCAATGTTGGAAGAGATCTGTGGTGACCACCTAGTCTACCCCCTGCCATGTTCAAAGCAGTCAGCTACAGCAGCTTGTTTCAGGGACACGTCTAGTTCCATTTTGCCTGTCTCACAGGGTGGAGACCCTGCAGCCTCTCCAAGCAACCTGTTCTCATGCTCAGGCACACTCAGTAAGCTCTGTCTTGTGTTTGATCACACAAGATTTTTTTGAGCTGGGACAAGGAATTCAAGGGGGATTTCCCCTTTCTACTTGCCAGCCAGGTTCTCACCATACCAGAAGAGAGAAGGCCATCTCCTCTTTGTGGTTCCAAACCGACCACTCAGTGCCTCAGCCTTCCACAACTGTATGGGTCTGTACAGATTTACAAGGCATCAGACTTGGCTCTTTCTGCCTGGCATGTCTCTGGACCCCCAACATCTACACATGCAGCCACAGGGAAGGCCCAGTCTCCCCTACAACTTCTACTGAGATCCTGGCTGTAAAAACCTTTGTCACAGCCTCCTCCATCACAGCTCCAGTCCCAAACCCATACAGAGCTCTTATCACAATTCCATATGGATCAATTAGGGATGCTGCTATAGAGCGTGACCTAGAACAGATCCCAATGAACATAAAACTCTGAGTGCCTTGTGAGGGCCAGCACCCAGGGCTGTAAGCTTCTACGGCCCCATAGAAGGCCCAGCACAAAGGTCCAGTATCTGCCAAAGCCCTGTGTGATGCCAAGCACTCAGCCCCCAAGCTTTTGAAACCCCTGAGAGGCCCAGCACACAAATTCATGAGCCCACAGCACCCTGTGCAAAGCCGGTCCGCTCTCAAGACCATGTGTGAAGCCCAGTAGCTCCCACAGCCCAGGACAGCTGTAAAGGCAGCAAAGTCTCTCCTGGGAAGACTAGATTTTTGTGTGTTCTCTGCATTTCTGCTGGTGCTTCTCTCTCAAGTCATCCCACTGGTTCACATCCCAGCCTCAGCTCCTGTGACTAAGTTTATGTCCATTGCCCCTCACCCCATTGATCTGTTGGAGGGTAGGAGAGCCCTGCAGAGGGACCTAGACAGGCTGGATGGGTGGGCAGAGGCCATGGGATAAGATTTAACAAGGCCAAGTGCAGGGTTCTGCACTTTGGCCACAACAACCCCAAGCAGCACTACAAGCTGGGGACAGAGTGGCTGAAGAGCAGCCAAGAAGAAAGGGACCAGGGGGTACTGGTGGATAGTAGCTGAAGATGAGCCAGCAGTGTGCCCAGGTGGGCAGGAGAGCCAATGGCATCCTGGGCTGGATCAGGAACAGTGTGGCCAGCAGGACAAGGGAGGTTATTCTGCCCCTGTACTCAGCACTGGTCCGGCCACACCTTGAGTGCTGTGTCCAGTTCTGGGCTCCTCAATTCAAGAGAGATGTTGAGGTGCTGGAAGGTGTCCACAGAAGGGCAACAAAGCTGGTGAGGGGCCTGGAGCACAGCCCTGTGAGGAGAGGCTGAGGGAGCTGGGGGTGTGCAGCCTGGAGAAGAGGAGGCTCAGGGGTGACCACATTGCTGTCTACAACTACCTGAAGGGAGGCTGTAGACAGGTGGGGTTGGTCTCTTCTGCCAGAGAACCAGCAACAGAACAATGGGACACAGTCTCAAGTTGTGCCGGGAGGTGGTGTAGTCACCATCCCTGGAGATGTTCAAGCAAAGCCTGGATGAGGCACTTAGTGCCATGGTCTAGTTGACAGGGTAGAGCTGGGTGATAGGTTGGCCTGGATGATCTTGGAGGTCTCTTCCAACCTGGTTGATTCTATGATTATAAGGAGTCAGAGAAGACTACCTCCAGTTCCACCTGCTAGCACTGGGCTCCCAGGTCACTACAGTCCTATTGTCATGCACCCATGTTGTGTAAGTGACCCAAGGAGTGGAACAATGAACTTTGGGTAGCCCCAAACTCAAACAGGGTTCTGCACTCAGGATGGTAACCTCACAAAGGAACTTCAGACACCTTACCAGTTGCTTCACGCCCTGAGCAGCAGAGCGGGTGGCATAGTAGTGAGCAATCAGCAGCATTGTTTCAAACTCTTCATGGGCTGCAGTGTTTGCCTCGCTTGACTTCACTAAGTTTTCACACTGAGGAAGAGAAAAGGAGAGTAACATGAGACTGTAAGAATGATCTTCATTCACCCAAGCACCTCTGGGGACTGGAAAAGGGCAGGGCCTTGGCTGCTCTGGGTTCTACAGAGCGCTGAAAGGAGACGCTGTGGGAGAAGGAGAGAGAGAGAACTGCAACAGCAGGGAGTGCTGGAGGCAGGGGTGAGTCTGGGTGGACAAAGAGGGCCTTGTGAATTTTGGTTGTGCTCAAGGTGGGTGTTTTTGAGACAGACGCAGAGAAGCAGCAATTGTGGGCTCTGGCTGAGATGTTTTGGGATAGGGAAGAACGAGCACAAAGCTCTAAGCATCTCTAGGGAGACACGGAGGACTCTCATTTTCCAGGTTAGGTAGTTGTGTGCTTTGCCCAGGTCCTTGACCCACCCAGGCTGCCAAACGTGGGTGTAGGATGAAAAGTGGCATGGTGTGACAGTCCCCCACACAGTGACACAGTGTGCTCTGCAAGGCTCAGTGCCCAGACACACTGCTAGGACTTGGCCTTAAGTGCAAGGTCATCTTCCTTCCTGACTTCTTCCCCAGCCATGGCCCCTTCACAATATCCTGTTGTTCTTCTGTCCACATAGTGGACATTTCCCCACCTCCTCTCACCTCGAGTTCTACAAGCACTGCATGTGTCACCTGGCCAGACACCAGTTCTCCTTCCTCCCTTGCCAGGAGTCCCCAGGGAGCTGGAGTTTAAGGAGCAGAGGTGGCCAGGGCTCACACTCACCAGGTGGAAGAGAACATCACGCAGGTCAGCCCAGTTGGAGTAGGCCTCGGCACAATTCATGCCAGATGTGTTCACCATCTCCACAAAGAGACGCTTGTAAATGTTGAAATTCTGCCACAAAGAGGAGTGAAATCTTGAGGGAGTCAGGAAAAGTTTGGAGTCCTGTTGAGCACAGGCTGAGGAAAAGGCAGCTGTGCACAAAGGCTCCTGGAGCAGCACTGCTGTCATTACCTGGGGGTTGGCAGGTGCTCCATGGTGGACATAGAGACTCAGGGCTTTGTCCCAGCTGCCCTTTCGGATGAGGTGGGTTGCGTACAGAGCCACATACTTGTGCAAGACTTTGTAGTTCTGGAGAAGGCACAGAGAAAGCAGGAGTGTGAGATTCATGAGGTGAACACTTGTCACTTGCTAGAGGTGGCTTCAGATGTGTGTACAACCCCACGACCCTCCCCACTCAGGTAATCAGACAGAGACCCGCACAGAAGGCCCAACTGTTGATTTGGGCTCCACTCAACAGCTCCAGTCACGGCCAGCTGATGCTGTGCTGATCCTTCACACGTGGAAATAAAGCTGTCTCACAGCTGTTCACCACTTACCAAGGGAATGCTGCCAAGCACCTAAAGAATGCAGCACCTCCACAACACGGCACCAAACCAGTCCTCAGCCTAACGACTGAACAATCAGAACCCACTGTGGAACACAGACACTGTTATTTTGCAAGGCTGCTCCCATCCCCGATTCAAGTGCTGTCAGGTCTCTTGAGACTGGAAGGCTCCTTGGAGTGCTGCTCACACATCTGCTTATCACACAAACACTTGGCTAAGGACTGACTGTAGCTGGCCTTACAGAAAGTCAGCTAAGGAAAGACCTGTTTCATACAGGCTTAGGTGTAGGAATGAGATGGAAAAGATGGCATAAAATGTGCAATCCTGTAAAAACGAGTGATGGAAACAAGTTTATGAAGCACAAGGGAGATGTGGGTGTGATGAAACACCAGTTTGGGATAAAGATTAGGTCTGGGATGTGACCTGTTTTGAGAAATGTAATTTTTTCCCCTGTATGATTACTGTTCAACACCTGAGTCGGAAGTCATGAGGTTCTGCAGCACTCCTGGAGCCAGGCTGTGCCAACACCCTCTTAGAGGCATAAACAAACAGCTCTTTGGACTACATGTGGCAGAGCTGTGTCAGGCTGACAATAAAACTGACCAAGCCTTTGCCATTAAACTGAACATGAAGTTACAGAGTCCCAGAATCCCAGCATGGTGGGGGGTTGGAAGTGACATCTGAAGATCACCTCGTTTACCATTCCTGCTAGAGCAGGACCACCTACAGCAAATCACACAGGAAGATGTCCAAGTGGTTTTGAATGCCTCCAGACATAAGAGACTCCACAACCTCACTGAGCAACCTGTTCCAGTGATCTACCACCCTCAAAGTGAATATTTTTTTTCCTTATGTTTATGTGGAACTTCCTGCATTCCAGTTTGTGTCCACTGCCCCTTGCCCTACCACTGGACACCACTGAACAGAGTCTGGTTCCATCCCCCTGACACTTCCCCTTTAGACATTAAGGAGATGCCCCTGGAGTTTTCTCCAGGCTAAACAGACACAGCTCTCTCAGCCTTTCCTCTGAAGTCCTCTCATCATCTTGGTGGCTAAGGTACTCTTTATGGGAGGTCAGCACTGGTATCTCCTGATGATCAGCACACAAGTCTTTAGGATAACAACCACTACACTACAGACCATTTTTATCACCAGAGAAAGTCTAAATTAACTAATTTAGCTTCTTCCAATGCTCCATGAACGACAAAATTTAAACCAAATATGCTTTTGGGTTCTAGCACTTCCCAAGATGGGAACAGTGGAGAAGTGGTTTTGAGCTGCTCCCCACAGACAGGAATGCTTTGCTTTGCCCTGCCCATGCCAAGACCCCGAGCCAGGACCCCATGTCTGTCTGTCTCCTGAGGGGGTCACACAAGCACTCACCTGCTTTGCTGCCACCTCCAGGCACTTCTCCCACTGCTCTTGCTCTGCATACATATCCAAAGCAGCCATGACATCTATTCCCACGAGCTGGGGATGGAAACAACCATGAAACCACTGTGCAAGCATAGCTTCCTACCAGCATCAAGGCCAGCATCAACCCACCCAGGTCTCCACACACACACAGCCCCTCCCCTTCTATGGTATGGAAGCACAAATCCAGGGTCACTCATCTGGCATGCAGAACCTATGGCTCATAGGCACAAGGACTCCTCACCTGTGGGCATATTCAGGCAAAAGCCCCATGAGAAATGCCTCAAGGACCTACACAGACCCTGACACTATTCCCTAGCCTGTAAGGCATCCCCAGTACCTACCGACTCAACCTTTCCTTGGTTCTTCAGGTACTCCTTGTAAAGCTGGTCCACATATTCCTCTGACCTGCCAGGTAGAAAGAACCTTAATAAACAGCAAGAGCAGGAGTGTTTTGCACCAGTGCAGAGGCCAGATTTGACTCTGTCTGCTTCGGGAAAAAGAGGACTCAGGGTTGTGCCACATCTCTCTAGGATGGAAAGTGAAGGAAAGGCTCTAAGTAGCTCTTTTCAATATAATGTGTGAGATAAGAAAGGGGTGGCAGGACTTTCAGAAGGAAATGCATGCAGAGGATTATTCCAAGAGGAGGGAAGATGATAGGGATAGGAAAAAAAAGAGACAATGAATTCCATGGGATGTGTGGCAATTGGAAGTTCTCAGGATGGTAAATGGCTTGGGAAGGGCAGGTGTGGAGAATATGTCCTGTCAATCGTGGAAAGGCTGCTGTGGGGAGCACCAGGACAGGACAATGACTCATTTAGGGGTGGGAGAGGGAATAAGAGTATAGTTTGAGAAGTTCAGGGCATACCTGGGGTCCAACTCCTTGGCCACACGCTTGGCTTTGCTCCATTCCTCCCCTTCAATGAAGGCATCAATAGCTTCTCGGATGAGGTCCAAGCTGAGGTAGAGTTCAGCTGCCTACAGGGCCAGAGACAATCTCACAGGAGATGAAACCCCAACAGCACCTTGCAGCACAGGCTGGAGCTGGTGCTGTTGGGAGTGATCAGCACACAGCAACAACAGCAAGTCCCTTCCCAAAAGGTAAGTCCCTTCTCTCCTTCCTGCCCTCTCTCATGGCCTGGTGCTCTCACACTATTCTAGGACTTGACCTCTTCCCCTCCTTTGTCCTCTCTGAAGCCTCTGCACTGCCTGACACTGGATAAGTCTCTCCCCCCACCACCCCAGGATGTGCCTTGGCCTTCTGGATGGAGCTCTCCTTTTCTGTCACTGCTTCTAGAGTGGCAGGAACCAGCACCTACCGCACTGTATTTCTTCATGGCTACCAGCTGAGGAGCCACAGTCCGTGTCACCTCCACGCTCTGTGACTGACCCAGGAATTTAATGGCCAGCTCAGCAGCCTGGGAAGAGAAATTGTCAGCAGCACAAGTGATAAAACCAGCTTGAGAGAGGGATGATGCTGGGAATAGCTCAGTCCCAGCTAAAAGAGTGCTTGAACTATGTGGAAGGGGAGAAGGCGGCCAGCCCACTCCAGCAATTCAGAGTCCAGCTACTTTCATGCATGGGAGAAGATCAGACAAGGAGACAATTGTTCAAGTCAGCATTAAGGACACAGGTGTGACTGGGAGGTATGAACAAGAACATAACCCAAAGACTGGTGGGTATAGACCATAAGAAGAAAAAAGGGCATTCAGGAGAAGAAAGTCCAGCCAAGGGTTAAGGCATAAAGCCCATCTCTTGTGTGCAGGAAGGTATGGGCACAAAGACATGGGCACTCTGCTACAAGTGGTGCCAGAGCAGGGATGTCAGTGCAGCACAGGGTAAGCACACAGCCCACAATGGCTAAGCAGAAAGGCCATGAGGGCTTCCAGACCCTGCAGTTACTGGAGCCTGCAGATCCCCTCTGGTGCCCTGCAGTGGTTGAGGTACCCCTGGGGTGCACTGCAGGGTGTAGGAGACTGCCCAGACAGCAGAGCAAAGGAACGGAATGCTAATTCCCCACTGTACCTTCAGCAAGCACTTCTCCACCAGGACACTGCTGCTGGGATCACGCACTTTCAGGTAGCAGTCCACTGCCCGGGCGTACTCCCCAGCCTGCTCCCACTCCCGGGCCTGCTCCAGCAGCCCTTCCATTCCTCTGTGGAAGGAAGGCAGGATGTGAGCAAGGCTGGGGTGCTGCCAGAGATCCTGGGTCTAAGGCGTGCACAAGGAGGCGCACGGCAGAGTGAAGTCAGGGACCCCAGAGGTCCTTTGCCAGGGAACGCAAACAGCCGGTGCTGAGGAGAGAGCCAAGAAGGCAGCTGGTCTCTTCTCCCAAGAAGCAAGCAATGGGGCAAGAGGAAACAGCCTCGAGTTGCACCAGGGGAAGTTTAGCTTGGACATGAGGAACAGTTTTTTCCTGGAAAGGTGTGCCAAGGTCTGAAACAGGTAGAGCCTCCACCCCTGGAGGGCTTTAAGAGCCATGCAGATGTGGTACTGAGGGACATGGTTTAGTGGTGACCTGGCAGTGCTGGGTTAATGGTTGGGCTTGATGATCTTTTCTAACCAAAACCGAGATCTCTGGGGAGACACACTGGTGGTACTGGAGACCTTGGAGATCTTTTACATGGCAAGAAGCCATGTCAGAGACCTTGGATGGCAGAGATAAGCCTGGAGTGCCCCAGAGCAGGGAAGAAGGACGTTAGGAAACCAGGATCCTTGAGAAGGAAACCCCTGGGTGCCTGGGATTCTGTAAGATATCAGCATGCTGGCCAAGCAGAAGAGCTGCCCAGCTGTTCCTTGTAGCTTGACCTGCAGCATCCCTCACCTGGAGCCCTTCTTGGTAGCCTCCTGGCCACACTCCTCCTGTAGCTCCTCCAGCCGACCTGGCAGGTACTCCTTGCAGATCCGCAGGGCCTCGCTCCACATGCCAGCCTCCTGCTCAAGCACAGTGAAGAGAAGAAACATTCACCAGCTCACCAGGATCCCCTGCACTCCTGGTGTCACAGAACACATCTTGCCTCTTATGTCACCTTGCCAGAGGAGCCAGTGGAAAAACAACCACAGCAGCTCCTTGAAAATGACACCAGCATCCATTCATCCACTCAAGTTACCCCAGAGGAACGAGCTCAGCCATCCCAGCAGCCTTTATGGTCTTCAAACATGCCCGCTCATGCTACCCCAAGGACCCTCTGTATTCTGGCAGGGTGCTTCCTCACAGAGCTGTGAAAGAGCTAAACCACGCTGTGAAATTTCCACCAGCTCAAATCTCTAAGAGCAGGCCAGAATTCTACTGGTTTCTACTGGAATCCAGCCAGGTTCTGCTAGGAACCACTTAAGTATCACAGAATGGTAGGGGTTAGAAGGGACCTCTGGGGATCATCTAGTCCAACCACCCTGCCAAAACAGATTCACCTAGGGTAGGCCACACAGGAACGTGTCCTGACAGGTTCTGAAGGTCTGAGACTCCATAACCTCTCTGGGCATCCCGTTCCAGTGCTCCACCACCCTCACTGTAAATTTTGACTCATGTTGAGGTAGAACTTCCTGTGCCCCAAATGCAAATGGTTTCTCTTTGACAGCTAAGCTGACAGGGAGAGCTGAAACATAGATTTCAGTCCTCCTCCACCCACACTGAGCTCTGAAGAAGGCAGTGATGCTGCTACAGACTGTGGTTACCTTGTAGTACTTGATGGCCAGCTCGGGCCTCTGAGCTCGCAGGAGGAAGGCCTCTGCTCTCTGGAAGTCCTTCTGCTCACAGGCGAAGTGTGCCTGTCCCACAAGAACATCAGCCACACTGTCTGGGTCGTGAGCCTCAGCCACACGCTGAGCTGCATCCCAGTTCTGGTTATGCACATACCTAGGGGAATCAACAGGAGGTGGAACAAGCGGCAGAGCAAGGGGCAGAACAGTGCTGGAGAAGCAGCCAGGCTGTAGGAGAGGAGACGCAGCAGCCCAGGCTGGGGAAGGATACATACATCAGCACTGCCTCTTTGGGTTTCCCAGCTTTGATAAATTCTGCTTCAGCCTCTTCAAACTTGCCCTAGAAGAGAGGAAGGAGCTGCTTGCATGACCTGACACCACTGTGTGACCTCCTCTGGCACCAGGCAGAGGATTTATGAACAAAGATATGTGTGGGAACTTGGGGCTGCAATTGTGGAGCTTTCTGGGTGAGCAGTGACTGCAGCCATGAAAATGTCTGCCACAGCAGCCCTTAGGGACAACTGTTCCCTGGAGTGACCAGAGAACTCCTGCCTATGCCAGGGGTAAAATTACCTCATCTTCTAGGAACATGGCATACTTTAAGTGGATTTCTGGCATCTTCTGCTTCATGGAGAGGCGGGCCAGATCAAAAGCGAAATCAAAGACCCTGCACCAAAAGAGCAAATGGGGTGAGAGCAGGACCATGTGCTGTAAGGACGTAACTTCATCATGAGCAAGACATCAAGAACAGCACAAGACACTGAGAAAGGAGAGAGAGGAATACAGAGTGTCTCCAGGGAATGGGCACTGCCCATTCCTCCTGCTCCTGACCAGAGAGCAGGGGCTTCTAGAGCTCCCATGAAGGAAGTTCATCTCTTCACACCTGCTGTTAGTCCCAGAGGCCTTTGAGGAGGTGACAAGATTACCCTGAGCTGAGTGAAGTAGGAGAGCCAGGTAAGAGCAGCAGTGAAGGACAGAGCAGTCAGATGGCTGGCCAGGTGCAAAGCGAGGGCAGCACTCTCCTGGCAGGCAGCTGCTTATGGTGATGTGAGGAATACCTCCTCCCACGGTCAGAGACTCTCACAAAGACCCCTGCTGACCATACTGGGCAAATTGCTTCTGCCTGCCCAGTTCTGTCTGAGAGACTAACAGGTGGAGAGGAACAGGAGGTGTGAAGGCAGCAGAATGCTTGCACGGAGATGTATGGGTGGGAGGGGAAGCCATGCCACACCCTGGACTCGCAGTTATCACATGCAGAGTCACCGTGGGGCACCCTTTTCTCTCAGCTCAGGCAGACAGGAGAGCGGTGCTGAGCTGATGCAGCTGCTTACCCACTGTCTGCTGCGTGGTCAATGGCCATCTCCAGGAGTCCAAATTTACTGAGGAGTTTCACAGCTGCCTCTCCACCGAGGCTCTTTGCCCACATATAGGCCACATGCTTATAGGAGTTGGCTCCCCCATGTGCCTTGGCCACCTGTCCAAAGGAAAGAAAGAGGAAGAGCCCAGTGCATCCATCTCATCTTCAGCAGGCTGAATAAAGACTCCTTTCTCACCCAGAATCATGGAATTATCAGATCATTTTGCTGGAAGAGATCTTTAAGATTATCAAATTCAACTGTCAACCCAGCACTGCCTGGTCACTGCTGAACCATGTCCTCAGCACCACAGCTACACAGCTTTTAAAGCCCTCCAGGGATGGAGACTGCACTGCTGCCCTGGGCAGCCTGTTCCAAGCCTTGACAACCTTTCAGGGAAGAAATTATATCTAATGTCCAACTTAAACCTCCCCTGGTGCAACCTGAGGCCATTTCCTCTTGGTCCTTTGAATAAGAGACCAACTCTCACCTCACTCCAACCTCCTTTCAGGGAGTTGTAGAGAGTGAGAAGGTCTCCCCTGAGCATTCTTTTCTCTAGTCTAAACATGAGTCCTGTTTTCATGAGGGAGAGCCAATCCCAGCTGTTTTCTGAGGAATCTTTCTGCAGTCACCACTGGACTGAGGAGAGTGAATCAAAGGCAGAGCAAAAAGAGGCTCCTCTTTCCTCAGCACAGCCAATGCCAGGTCAGCAGAAGTGACTCCTGGCACTCCGTGTCCATGCTGGAAGGGACTAGTGCTGGGGTGGGGCTGTACAGAGTGGTGACGTGCAGTGGCCATGTACTTCTGAGGTACAACATGGTGCCATGGTGAGGAGCAGGGCAGTGCCTTGAGGAGGGCAGTGCTGCAAAGAGGCAAGGAGTCAAGCCCCACAGAGCAGCAAGCACAGGAAGCTCCAGCACTGTGCCACATACTGAAGCTGGGCAGTGTTTGCCACGTCCCCAGATTTGGCAGTGAATAGACAGAGCAACTCTGATCAGGATCATGCAGCCAAAGCTTGGCTCCTGCATAGTAGGACATCTGTGAAGGGATCATTACCCTGTAAGCTTCTTCCCACATGTCATTCACTCTGTACATGTTTACTGTGGCCTTCCAGTCCTTAGCTTCTAGGTAGTGGTATTCAGCCTCCTGCAAGCGCCCCTCTGCCTCCAGTTCCTGCAATCAGAGGCAACAAATTAGTGACACTCTTGTCCCTTGCTTGGTCTAACTGATCATCCAGGAGTGCCATGAGATGGACTCACCTTGCCCAGGTGAAGGTGGGTATCACCAAGTAAGTCCTTGTGGTACTTGGCCACTAGGCAAATCATCTCATCGTACATCTTACAGGTCTTGTACATGGTGATGGCCAAATCGGGTTCATTCATGGTGATGTACAGCCTAGGGACACAAGCACATTCAGATGGCTCAGCCAAGGACATGGCCAGGCCCTGCAGTCTCTCTGTATTGCACATAGCTGGAGTCAGGCATGGATGGTGTGCAGCACAACTGGTGTGGGCTGCAAGGCCAAACTCTGCTTAGACAAAGCTCTTCTCTTATGCCAACATAAAGTTATTCCCTCCTGCCTCACCTGTCAACCCAAATCATGACTTGGAGCCTCTGGGTTTCTGTGGCCTGCTCTCACCTTGGCCCCCAGCCTAAGGCTGTCAGTCCTCTTGAAATGGTAACATAACAATATAAGCTCAACTTACTCCAGCAGGTCAGCAGAAAGATTAAACCTAGCATGGCCTCGTCAGCTGTATGCCCCCTTTCATGTCCTGGGCATCCTTGAGGTCAGGTACCACAGCATCAGGTCCACAGCTCTTAAGTCCCTGTATCTACAATTGTGTTGTGTTCTTAACCTAGAACTGACAACATCAGTAATCTGGATGGGAATCACTCTGCTGTCCATATCTTATCCCCAGCCATGACTAATCAGATGCAGCAGTGGGAAAAGTCTTGCCAGATTTCCTCTGCTACAGAAGAGAGCTGCACTCCCATCTGGACCTCCTTTCTATCCTGGTGGACAAAGACACATTAACAGTCAGTGACTCAGTGACTTTTCTTCCTATGAGTTCTGAAATCCCAGATCTAGGTCCCAATGTGCAGCTGGAATAACTCTGACCTTTCCAAACCCTGGTCCCAAACTCTACTCCTACACCAGGAAAGAGCTCCTCCTCACCACAGACATCTTTTCAGGCCTCAGTCTTGCACTAGTGCCAAGGAAGATGCTCACCTCTCTGCTTCTTTGTACTTGCCCTGCTTCTCCATCTCTTGGGCCTGGGTTTTATAAAGCACAGACACATCTTCCTCACTCATGCACTTAATTGCCAGCTGTCAAAAGAACACACATGGGAGAGACTACATCACACTTCACAGCAATTTCTTGGCATGTGATAGTGAAGGAGAAGGGGAAACCCAACCTCCTTCCCAATCCAAACTGGGGTGTATGCTATGTGCTCTGCAGAATATGGGCAGCCATTTGTCACTGTGACTAAATGACACAGGACCAGCCCCCTTGGACAGTGCTATCTGTGTCACAGGGGAACCCACATGGGGCTGCTGAAGTGAAGAAGGACATGACAGGATGGGAATGCCAGGGACTGAGCTCCTGCTGGATAATGAATGCCCCCAGATGCATCCTTTGGGAAAAGTGGTTATTGAATAGTTTTTGGTGCATAAGGCACCACCACTTCCTGATGAACATTTCATCAAGCAGAGTGAGTGCCCCAGAACATTTGGCTTCTGATTCTACCTTGTGAGCCTGTTCCCAGAGCCCAGCCTGTGTGTACATGTCGATGGCGTCCTTGGTCTGGTCTCCTTTGATGTACAGCTCCTCTGCAACCTGTAGGAAAAGACCATGCTCAGCAGTCCCACAGGACACAAAGAACAGCAAGGACTGTAGTCTGTGGCCTCACCTGGTACTCCTGCAAAGCTGCATAGTGCTGGGCAATCTTGAGATAATACTTGGCTGCTGTTTGTTTGTCCTGCAAGTCCAAAATGTAGATGGCCTTCTTCCATTGCCGGGCTCCCAGCGCTGCCTCAATGGCCTTAATTGAGCACCTAGCACCAAATATGAAACTCTCTAGAGACTGCCATCAGACTTTGCTCCAGGTGAGTTAAGCTAGGGAGACCAGAGTGGTCTGCTGAAGCCAGGGGTCCCAGAGTGGTCTGCTGAAGCCAGGGACACCAGAGAGGTCTGCTGCTTGATTCTCCTTTCTGGGTTAGTGCAGCAAAAGACTTGAGTAACTAGTAATGCTATGAAGGAGTGCAAGGAAGAAGGCTGAAAGATCTTGGGAGATATGCAGACAGGCATCCATGGTTGGGGCCAGTAGAGATGGCACATAAGCTCCAGAGGTGCTGGCAAAGTGGGGCCAAGGAGGGATTACTCAGGGAAACCCTTGCTAATGGACACAAACGATCTCAGCTTCACAGCTTGCCAGGTTGTAGCACTGCTGATTATCCAGCCATCTCCTGCCCCTACCTGGCTTCAATGTAGTGGTTGATAGCAGCATCCAGCTGTTTCTGCTGCACCAGATGGTCTCCCCAGGCCTCCTCCAGCTTCACAACTTCTGCAGGAAATGCCAGGCGAGCCAGCTCCACTGCTGCAAGGGGACAGGAGAGCTGTCAGCTGAATGCAGCAAGGAAGCAGAAGCGTGTGGTGAACTTGGGCTTTGGATGAGGCACAAAGGGAGGGGAATGGTGACTGTCCAATTCACTCCAGCTCCAATGGGCTACCTGCTGGGCTATCCAGCAGTCTGAACCCTGTGGAGAGCTGTACCAAAACCATGATGCTGCTCTGGGACTGTGTGTAAAGGTGCAACTATGTGAAAACCGAGTGAGATGATACACAGCATCTTCAGAGCATCTAGGCATCTCCAAACTCCAGGGTAATAGCTCCTGTTGCTACCAGGTCAGAGCAGACAGATTTCTGCAGGGAAGGGATGAGGGGAGGAACATATTTAGCACAGTACCTTTCAAGAAGGCATTTCCCTTGCAGTAGCACTCCAGAGCCTTCTGTGGGTTCCCGACCTTCTCAAACAAGTCTCCAGCCTAATGACAAATACAAGCTGCCACTTTCTAGAGCCATTATATCCCCACACCATCATACGCTCTACCGGTCCCATGTACAGAGCTGGTCAGTCCTGCTATGCAGACTTCTCCATCAGTTATGCCTCCCTCACTCACCACAAGCTTGAGGGTAAAGGGAACTTTGAGGGAAGACTGCATGTGCTGAGACCATTTCCTCTCTGCTGATCAACATACCCCAAGCAGTTTTCTGGGGGGACCACCTTCTAACAAGGTAAGAGCTTGAGAGACAGCTTCCATTCCCTGCACAGTGGCTGGTGCAACAACAGCCTTTTCTGTGGCCACACTCTCGAGAAGATCCACTGAGGTGGATGATCGTATGGGAGCTGTGGGTATGAGCAGTGGAGGCGTAAGCTCGGCCCCAAGCAGCACTTCTTTACCCTGTAGGAAAGGCTGGCAACCAACAGGATGGGATGAGGCTCCAAGTTTGTAGAACTTAGAACATAAGTTAAGAAAAAACATTGAGTCAGACTAATGATTCATTGCCTTCAGTATCTGAACTGTGGTGAAATCACATGTCTGGAGAAGGATTGTGAGAACACAGCAGCACATACCAGCCTTTCCTCCATGACCTCAATTCATCTCTGACAACCTGCATTGCAGAAGTTTCCTGAGTTTGCATCATGATGCCCTCACATCACCGTATTTAATGGCTTCTGACAGACTCTGCATCCATGATTTGTCTAATCACTTTTGGGCCAAAACCAAACAATAAGTTGATGAGCTCATGGAAGCAAAATCTATCAAGAGTTCTTAAACACAAAACTGCGCAAGCACACACACTATGTAGCCTGCAGACTGCTGGAAACCATGAAAGTTCCCAAGGGGAAGCACCCCCTTGTGTTTGTCTGTCCTGTTCTTTGTATGATGCCCAGGATCCCAAACATGCACTGCTCACCCTCAGCACTGCTGCCTCACACTGACATCATTACATGCTGCGTGAGAAACAGCCTTTGGTTTGAAAATGGTCACCTAGTACAAGCAGCTAATTTTTTTGTGTTATTAGACTCAGAGATTAATCATGAGTCCACAGGTTGTCTTCATAGCCTCTCCTGCTGTTCTTCCTAAGCTTTTCCACTGAGACTGTCCTTACAGGAAAGCTGGACCACCGTTTTAGATTCCACTGTGAGGAAGCACTGTCCATTTTCGCAGTGATACCAAGTTTTCTGTTTGATTGACACCTCCTTCCCTGTAGAGCCCCATCTTCCCAAGGGCCTCCCCAGCTGATGTTTCAGAGACATGTCATCAATGAGTTGTGACCTTTTTCCTGACTAACAACAGTCATTCTAAACTCCCCTGGTTCATAATGGATGCAGTCAGGATTTCCTCTACACAGAATTACATCTACTACTTACCCACTCAGTCCTCCTGTACCTTATTGATGAGGACCAGGTCAGAGCTTTGGTGGCGCTAAGAAGAAGCCCAGTGGGCCACTCACCTGCTCATACAGTTCTCCTCTGATCAGTGCCATGGAGACCCTGTTGATGACATCTGTGTTGGTCAGGAGCTCATCCTTGCTCGTGGCCAGCCGTGCTGCTTTGGCTGGCAGCCCTGCCCGCAGGTATAAGCTGATGGCTGCCAGGTAGTCACCCTGTCCCTCTTGGACCTCCCCAGCCTTCTCTTCCTGCTGGGTATCCAGCAGCCACTGGTAGTAACCCCAACGCAGCTTATCCAGCATCGGGTGTCCCTGTTGAGGAAAGCAGCATTGGTTGATCTGGGCAAGGCAAGATCTTGTCCTGCTCATCCCACAGGCTTTGAACAGCCACTTCATGGCACGTGGCATTTCTCTCCCTGGTGTGCAGCTAGCAGGATCCACAAGACCAGCCATGTGTACCGCTGCATCGCTCATTCTTTCTTGAAGCCCTAGACACTCCTAAACCAATTTAATCATCTTTTCTCCCATGCTTTCCACTCAGGTCCATACTGACATCAGTGCAACCTCCCTTTCTGCTTGGAGACCCCCCAAGGAGAAGTGAGGTCCTGACAGGGCAGGTGAAGGGAGCCCAGACCTTGAATGGACTCCCAACCCAAAGACTTACTGAGCATACCCAGCCCAAAAGTCCAGTGCAGCTCTATTCTGTACCTTGGCCTCGGCAACCACAATGCATTCATCCCACATGTGCAGCTCCTGGTACATGTCCATGGCCTCCTCTGTGGCATTCTGTGCCAGAGAGCAAAGTGTTAAGTTGATGGCTCCATTCAGCAGATACATTGCCATTGTGATCACAGAATCACAGAACTTTAGAGGCTGGAAGTGACCTCCAGAGACCATCGAGTCCAACTTCCATGCCAAGGCAGGATCCCCTAGGGTAGTTCACTCAAGAACGCATCCAGGTGGGTTTTGAAAGTCTCCAGAGAAGGAGACTCCACAACCTCTCTGGGCAGCCTTTTCTGGTGCTCTGCCACCCTCAATGTAAGGAAGTTTCTCCTCATGTTGAGGTGAAACTTTCTATGTTCCAATTTGTAGCCATTGCTCCTTGTCTTATTACTGCTGACCAGCAAAAAGAGATTTGCCCCATCCACTTGACACCCACCCCTCAGGTATTTGTATACATTGATCAGATCTCCTCTCATTCTTCTCTTCTCCAGATTAAACAGCCCCAGGTTTCTCAGTCTCTCTTTGTAGGTGAGATGCTCAAGTCTCTCAGTTATCCTCGAGATTTCACAGTGGACAGGGTTAGATGTGCAGAATCCCATCACAGTGAGTGTGGAAAGAATCTCTGGAGATCATCTAGTCCAATGCCTCTACTAAAGCAGGGTCACTCACAGTAGGCTGCCCGAGATTGTGTTCAAGTGGGTTTGGAATCTCTCCAGAAGAGACTCCACAACCTCTCTGGGCAGCCTGCTTAAGGGCTTGGGCACCATCACAGGAAAAGAAGTTTTTCCTCACTTTTCCCTGAAAAAGTATACTGTCGCTTTTAATTGGACAGACATCACCTCTCACCCTCTTCATGCACTTCAGGGCAATCCCACGCCTTCAAACAAGAAATATCTCCTTCTATTTCAGGGCAAAAACTCTTCTCCCAAGAATAAGTAACCTCTTCCTTTTCTCTTTCAAAACAGGGCACTGACCTCGCTGCTCAGAAATAAATGAGACCTCTTCTGCTCCTTGTTTCTTTACTCACTTGTTCCAGGAATATCATCTCTGCCAGCTTGTAGTTCTTGTCTAGCATGGCCAAGCGGGCACGCACTAGGTAATGGTCTGTGCCATCTCCACCCTGCAGAAAACATCAGTTAGCTCAGTCAGTTTGGTCAGCCTTGGCCCTGGCATGACACAAGGGAGGTGTCTGCAGGTGGGGTCTGTGTCATTACAGAACCTGCAGAAGAAAGTGAGATTCACAGAGCACTATGAAACGGCAAACCGGGAGAGGGACGTGGCAGGTGTGGACCAAGGATTGTGTCAGCAATTTCTACACCACCTGGGACTGGTCGGTAGCAGGACACTAAGGAGCATGCACACAGAAGACAATGTGTATACAGGAAAGCAGCTGCCCTGCACAGCAGAAAAGAGAAGTTTGACTCACATGCTCTTGAGCTGCCTGGTCAGCAATGCTGTTGGTTTCGTGCAGAAATCGAGCCTTTGCCACGTTCCCCAGAGCTGCAAAGCACCTAAAAAGATCAAAGCAGTTAGTCTGTAAGTGGGTTTTGTTGCCCAATTTTGATCCAAGAAAAGAAAGTCAGAATCTGGGCAGCAGACAGAGCTCTGCAAGCTGGAGGGGTGGGCTGGCCCTGCTTCAAGAGAAGGGTTTTGCCAACACCCATGTTCAGATGTGCCCTTTAGCCCTGCTCCACGGGAGAAGCCATGGACACAATTAGTGCTTATCCTTCACATCCCTGGGCTTCAGAGATACTCTGAGCTTGCCCATGCCTGTCAGCTCACCAACGCCTCGATGAGCTGCTTTGGGTTGCCATCAGCTACAGTGTGATGTCCCCAGTTCTAGCACTGCTGTCTAGAATGAAAGGGCAGAGAATGCTTAATTCCCCAATGCAGTGAATCTTATAGGCTACACTGGTCACAGCTTCAGTTAGACCCAGGTCTCTGTGAGACATTCAGCAAAGAGAGTATTTAAGCCAGCCAGATGTTTGAGCTTCTTCCTGTACCTCTCTGCAATGTGCAGCTGTCTTGCTTCCAAAGCCAGCTTGCTTAGAGTCTTCCACATGGCTTCAGTTTCTGTGGACATCTCCAGTGTCTCCAGAAATGCAGTAGCCCTGGACACAAAGAGATGTGCAGACTTCAGTAGCAGAACAAGAGAGGTCTCTGAGGAACATCCTCAGCTGAGACAGGAACTTCCTAACCAGAGCTACACTGCAAACAAGGCAAGATGGGTACAGCTGGTTCTGAAGAAGATTGTGTAACACAAGGCCTGACATAGTGGGGAGAAGTTCTGAGATCCAGGTGGTCCCTGTCTAGGCTAAGTTAATCAGAGGCATATGATTAGCAGAAGGCTGTAGCAGTGTGGGGCAAGTCCCAGGTGCTGTGCCTGAAGCAAGTCCCCAGTGCAAAGAAGTCTCTCTTAATTGGCAACAGTGCCATGAATGTGTGAAATTTTCTTCCCTGGTCATTTTTAAAGTCCTGTAACAATGTCAGCAGTGCCCTAGTGGCTACCATGGCTGCTTCAAGCACCTGGTCTTCATTCTGCACAGCTCCTCTGTGTCTCCATGACACTGTCACCATTCCTGGTGGGGCAGCAGCAAAATCACATCTGGCTGTTACAGAAGACACACAGCAGCTCAGTTAAAATAGCCTTCAGTGAATAACTGTCAGTGTCACCAGGCCCAGGCTGGCCAGTTTCTTGTGCCCCTAACTATGAAACCACAGAGCTGAAAGGATTAACAAGCTGAACATTCACTTCTGAAGGGCTCTGCTGCACATTATAGCCAGACCTGGCACCAACATCATGCTCAGAGCCTAAATAGGGGTTACTGACTCCCAGATATCTGTAAGCAAAGTGGGCCACCTGCCATCACCATGTAGTCTATCCAGCTCTTACCTGTGATAATCCCCATCATCAATGGCAGTTCCAAACTCTATGAGGCCTTCATCCAGGGTGTAGGACACAGTGTTCACCCCCTCAGATACTATCACTTCAGTCTTCCCATCATTCCGTTCCAAGTCTACAATATCCCCCTGGAAAGAGCACCAATTATCAACATTCCCATGTACAAGGGGTAACAGGGGTGTGAGGACAGCACTCCAACAGCTCTGCTCATTAAACTTCTGCAAGACTTGGTTTAGCAGGGGGGTTGGACTGGATGACCTCTAAAGGTCCCTTTCAACCCTCACCATGCTGGAGATCTGTGAAATAAAACCACCCTGCCTATTTCCATACACGTGACCAAGAAGCAGCAGCAGCTGCTGGAGTCTTGAGCTTTACCTTCAGGGGAAACATGGTGACTCTCTCTGGAGCATCAATGTTATACCAAATGCAGAGGCTGTTTCTGTTCTGAGCCACCACCACATCACTGCCTGGGACCCACTGCACATAGGAGCAGTAATTCAAGATAGTAGTCTTGGTGCCGCTTTCAACATCGTAGAGCTGCAGCTAGAGCAAGGAAGAAGAGAAAAAGGCTCAGCTAGGCTCCGGGCTGGGCTGCTAGCTCACATGAACGTGGCAGGAACAGCTCTGTGGAGAAGCATGTATCAGTCCTGTGAGGGCAGGCTGAGAGAGCTGGGCTTGTTCAACCTGGAGAAGAGAAGGCTGTAGGGAGGCCTTTCAGTCCTTAAAGGGGCTGAGAAGAAGTATGTGTACAGACTTTTTAGCAGGGCCTGTTGTGACAAGACAAGTAGTGAAGGGTTGAAATGAAAAGAGGGGAGATTCAGACTAGATAGAAAGAAGAAATTATTTATGTTGAGGGTGGTGAGACTCTGGCACAGGTTGACCAGAGAGGTGGTAGATGCCACATCCCTGGAGACATTTCAGGCCAGGTTAGACAGGGCTTTGAGCAACCTGCTGTAGTTGCAGATGTCCCTGCTCACTGCACGGGGCATGTACTAGATGAAACTGGAGTACTGCATCCAGTCCTGGAGCCCCTATGACAAGAGGGATGTGGAGATGCTGGAGTGTGTCCAGAGAAGGGCCAGGAGGATGCTCAGAGGGCTGCAGCAGCTCTGCTGTGAGCACAGACTGAAAGAGTTGGGGCTGTTCAGCCTGGAGAAGAGGAGGCTTCCAGGTGACCTTCTTGTGGCCTTCCAGGATCTGAAGGAGGCCTACAAAATAGCTGGGGAGGGACTTTTGAGGCTATCAGGTAGTGACAGGACTAGGGGGAATGGAGCAAAGCTGGAGATGGGTAGGTTCAGACTGGAGGTGAGGAGGAAGTTGTTGAGCATGAGAGTGGTGAGAGGCTGGAATGGGTTGCCCAGGGAGGTGGTTGAAGCCTCATCCCTGGAGGTGTTTAAGGCCAGGCTGCATGAGGCTGTGGGCAGCCTACTCTAGGGTAGGGTGTCCCTGGGCATGGCAGGGGCGTTGCAACTAGATGATCCTTGTGGTCCCTTCCAAACCTGACTGATTCTATGATTCTATATTCTAAACATTCTGTGATTCTATGCTCTTACAGACATAACCAAGCTGTTGCAGACAGTTTTAAATTCACACACTTAAATGCAACATTAGGGTTTTTATCCTGAGATTAACTCATTTGTCTCCATCTCACATTAGCAGAGTCTATAATTTTCCTTTTCAGGTGTGATGGCATGGAACCAGCTATGACTCAAGGCCAAACTCATGCAATCTGAACAGGGTTGGTCTGTCTCTAAGGAATCATTTAAAATCTTGAGTTCTTCAACTGTGTTTTTCATCTCCCTCCCCTCAGGCCTATCTGTCTCTATCTCTCTCTAGGCATGACATTTTGCCACACTTCCCAAAATGTGCCCTCCTCACCCTCATCTTCTTGTCTCTGAAGAGCAGTTTGTGGCCTGTTTCGTTCAGCTCCAGCCAATCAATCTTGCTGTCATGGCTAATGGTGCCAGTGTTGTAGCCACCAACAAGGTCCACTTGGGAAGGAAAAAAAGGGAACAGTGTCAAGTACTTAATGTGCTCTAAACTGTTGAGCACTAAGCGCTGTCCCAAGTGTGCCTGGGACCCCATTAGGGCAGGATGCCCTGGCAAGCACACTGTGACATGAAAAGCAGACTGCAGTCACATTTTATCTCAATGCCTTATCAACAGAGTCCCTCTGCCCTCCCGTGGGCACACACAGATCACAGACAGTGCAAGGAGCAGTATGCACCACACTGAGGTGCATAGAACCTTGGGTCCAGACCATGGTCACAGCCATCCCACAGCTGTGTCCAGATCAGGCAGTCAACCTGCTGAGAGCAGGACAGTCTGGGCTCCAGAGGTCTGCTGCCAGGCAGAGTGAATGCCCAGAGGAACATCAGGAAGCTGCTGCCTGGCACAGAAAAGGCAAATTACTCTGGAAGGCTTGGGGGGAGGGAGGTTTACATTCACCTGTTGCTATAGTCTTGATGTCTATCAGATAGGCCAGGCTCTTGCTCTCCTCCACGCCTCTCTGCCGCCTCTCGTTGATGCGCACACTGTCATTTGAAGGGAACGGTGACTGTTACCTTCATACTCTGCAGTCACAGGACTGGATCACACACTCCCTGATGTTTCTTCAAGCTACATATAGAGCTTCCTGCAGTTCTCTGGCCTGTGACTCTTGTACAGTACATACAGCTGCCTGAAGTGAGAGCAAACCTTCCTGGGCCCCCCAGTTTAAGAGGGACATTGAGATGCTTGAGCGTGTCCAGAGAAGGGCGACGAGGCTGGTGAGAGGCCTTGAGCACAGCCCTACGAGGAGAGGCTGAGGGAGCTGGGATTGTTTAGCCTGGAGAAGAGGAGGCTCAGAGGAGACCTTATTGCTGTCTACAACTACCTGAGGGGTGGTTGTAGCCAGGAGGAGGTTGCTCTCTTCTCTCAGGCAGCCAGCACCAGAACAAGAGGACACAGCCTCAAGCTGCACCAGGGGAAGTTTAGGCTTGAGGTGAGGAGAAAGTTCTTCACTGAGAGAGTCATTGGCTACTGGAATGGGCTGCCCAGGGAGGTGGTGGAGTCGCCATCCCTGGAGCTGTTCAAGGCAGGATTGGACGTGGCACTTGGTGCCATGGTCCAGCCTTGAGCTCTGTGGTAATGGCTTGGACTTGATGATCTGTGAGGTCTCTTCCAACCTTGGTACTACTGTGAGACTGTGAGACTGCGGTTCATGGCTTCACTCCTGAAGCTGTCCCTCCAGAACCAGAGGCCGCAACAGCAAATTAGGTATGCTGCTTCCACCTCCAAGCAGCTCAGGACCCTCCCCTCTCTCCCCTATGGTATTACAGAGGGATGGAGGAGGTCCTGCTGACAGCTAGAGTCCCTGGTAGTGCTGTACGAGGACAAGCTGGATGTAGATATGCCTGAGTACATGCACAGGAGGTTCCTTATCAGCAATGCCTAAGCCAAGTTTCAAAAGCAAGTATCAGAGGAAAATGGGCTCTTGTGCTTCTGAACTTTAAGACCATGAAGTGTAGGTGAGCAGTTGAACCCCTCCATGGGTCCCTGTCGGAAGCAGACAACACAGGTCCCACGTCTGAGGCTGTGTTCTATGGAGTGGGACACTTCCAAATGCATATATGTGAGGTTCCTCTGCCCAGATGCCTGCAGTGGCCAACAGGCCAGTGTGACACTTACCTGACAAGATGAGGGTTCATGAACTCGGTGCGGACAGAGCCCAGGATGTCATTGCTTCCATATTCCACCAGTGTCAGCTCTCCAGCATTAAAGATCATGCAGACCTGAAGGGCAGAAGGGAACACTCTTACAGAGCAGCCAGGCAAGCACATATACCCACAGCAAGGCGTGCACTAAAGAACTCTGTTGCACGCAGGTCTAAATTACTCTGGGATGAGTAAGGAATTCTCCTTGGCTTTCCACTGTGAGTGCCAGCTTTTCCTTAGGGATGGGGATTGACTTCTGAGACTATCATAGGATCAGTCAGGGATCACAAGAATCATCTAGATCCAAGCCCCCTGCCATGCCTAGGGACACCCTACCCTAGAGCAGGCTGACCACAGCCTCTTCGAGCCTGGCCTTAAACACCTCCAGGGATGGGGCCTCAACCACCTCCCTGGGCAACTCATTCCAGCCTCTCACCACTCTCATGCTCAACAACTTCCTCCTCATGTCCAGTCTGAACCTACCCATCTCCAGCTTTGCTCCATTCCCCCCAGTCATGTCACTACCTGATAGCCTCAAAAGTCCCTCCCCAGCTTTTTTGTAGGCTCTCTTCAGATACTGGAAGGCTCTGAGGAACCAAGCTGTCACCCTGACAGCCACATTATGCACCTCTAACACCCTCTCTGGCTGTTGCTCTTTATTGCTCTTCTCTCCTTTAGGGTTATGATAGTCCACACACAGAGTTTGTTCTGTGCCTATGTGATGGTTTGGGTGTTACTTGCCCCCCAACTCTTATGAAATCACGCAGACTACACTCAGCTGAGCTGGAAATTAAGAATGAACCTTTATATTTACAGCTTAGCACAATACACAAGCAGGTATTTACAGTATCTACAGCTGTAGACAGAAATATACAAGTTAAAAGAGTAATACAGAAACACAACAGCCCTCCCAGAAACAACCAGAGTCCCTAAAAGGGGCTCCCAACCACTCTTGCACCTCCTTTCTGCCCCTCTACCTTATGCCAGACTTTGCCTTATGTTCAAGGTGTTTGGAGGATCAGCCAGCGGGGGTTAGGAAGCAGAAGGATTAGTTAC
>WAAF01015448.1:5401-22099 GCA_013400475.1 Tricholaema leucomelas
GTGCCTGAAGGTGTTGAAGCAAAGCCTGGCTGAGGCACTTAGTGCCATGGTCTGGTTGAGTGGCTAGGGCTGGGTGCTAGGTTGGACGGGATGATCTTGGAGATCTCTTCCAACCTGGTTGGTTCTGTGATTCTACTGTTTTCCAAGATTGACAGAAATAAATTTAGATTAACTTCTTGCTTTAACAGCCTTAATGTTCTCCTCTAATTCCACTTTTAGTGTACCTCTTTGATGTATTGCAGTGCTGTGGTCTCTCTAATTGCAACACTGCATTCATTTTAATTTATTATGAAGGGAAAACAGTTCAAAAAAACAATTGTGAGAACTCCTAAGGCCGTGCCTTCTGAAACAAATTTTACCTCCTGTGCCTCTTTCCCAGAGAATGGAAGGTCAGGAGAGTTAAACCAGGAGTGCTGATTTTGCTGCAGTAAAATAGAGTGCTTCCGTGTGATCATAATTTTAAATTACCTCTCCAACTTTCTCACTGCCAAAATTAATCAGGGTAATGCATGGCAGAGTGAACTGAAATACATAAACACAGCAATGTATCCTGACTTCCTAGAAGAGGGGGGGGAGGGAAAAAAGAAAGGCATCTTCATTTCTGAGAGGGAGCCAAATTAGGAGAATATCATTCTCTACCTCGTGGAGCAGCCCGTGTGATATCAGTGTGTTGTTTTGTGTTGTGTTTTGCTTAAATAGTGAGGCTTAAAATGAGGCTGCTTCAAGGAAAAGTAAGTTCAACGTAAGAATTCTTTGTTGTTTGAAGGTGAGGGGAAAAAAGTCGTAGCTGTCTGCCAGCTGTTTTTTTATATCTTACTGAGAACACTGGTTGGTGTGGGAGTGTGCTCTGCCCAGGCTTCGTGAGGCACACAGCAAGTAAAGACATTCCAGATTAAAATGATTGTTCTAGGGCCAGTTTGTTTAGAGAGTGGAGAGTTAGAGATAACCCTTCCTCACACCAGCACAATCTGGATGATTTGAGTGCTGGGCGATCAGCTCCAGCTTGGACTTGTCTTTGTGCAGGGAAGCACTGGGTTAAAAGTTACAGACAACAAAAGATTGGGAAAAGCCTGACAAAATCCACAGCTGTGATCTTTGCCCGTGGAAACACAAGATCAAAGGGGAGCCAGGATGCTGAAGCTAACCCCAATCACAACAGAAGGATGATCCTCTCCTGACTGGCCTTACCTGACCTCCCCTCAGCAAAAGTGACCTCAGGGACGAGGTGCACTCAGCCGGTAGTCAGTGCTGCCTGTGACTGCCGTTGGCCTCCTTATGGAGCGCAGCACATGTGGTTGCAAGGATACCCTGGCCCCCACCGTGGCACCGGGGCTGCACTCAGCGCTTGGCTGGTGGGGAACCATCCCAGTGCTGTTAATCGCACATCCCTGACGCATGGAGTTAGGGGTCACCCTTCAGGTGTACCAGGGGAACAAACCTCCTAGACACAAACGGCAATTTAGCTGCAAGCTTCTGAATGCCTGCCTTGGTTGCCGAAGCAGGCAGAACGTGTCTTGACTAAGTAAATGCCTGCAGCCCACACAGCCAAAGTGGTCATTTTTTGGCTTTATAATTTATGAATATGTTGTTGGGAATAAACACAGGGCTTGTGTGCTCCAGGCAGTGTTTAAAGCTCTATCTTACCCTGCATTGCATAACAAAATCACTGCCACAGATGGCAGTCAGGCCTGAGACAAAGCTTGTAATGAAAGGATGTTAATATTGTTTTAACACGTACAGTTAGGTTTTGGTAAATATTTCTTTGTCCCTGCCTCCTTGTGTATAGAGTTATCCCCACGTCCTCTGCACCTGCCTGGAAAGTCAGCTGCTGCTCCTAGACTGATGTGACCTAGATTTTAAACGAAAAACTCAGCCCAAGAGCTTTTTCAGCTGTGGGTTTATGTTCCACTGCAACTGAACCTTCCCAAAAGTACACTGGCCTTGACTGAGGTCTGGAACGGGGGTGAGCTGAGAAGGGAATTCTTGCAACTCAACCCTGACTTTCAGATCCAGCTAGCGTAATTATAGTTTAGCTACTGGCCAGTAGTCCTGCTCTGCAGAGCATCAAAGCATTCCTGTAAAGCCTTCTGAACTACTCCCAGTGACCACTTCTGTGGTCAGTGTATAGTAACCTCTGAGCACATAACCAACTGCACCTTGTCCAAAGAATTGTGTGGCTTCTGTGTGCAGACGCTAGCACAGATCTGCTTGAAGTACCCATCCACCAGAAAGCTCTGTTGTAGGGACTGGATAATTTGACTGCCTGGGCATTGTGACATCTATTGCACAACTGCACTTCAAACGCTGTCTGGAGTCTATGGCAGCTTCCCAGGCAGGAGCTGTTGTACCAGCCAATGCATCCAGAATGGGCTGTGTCGAAAGCATTGGCAAATCAATGCCTGCAGAAAGGTAATTTGATTTGTAATAAATTTTATTGTTAGAGAGAAAGGGGGAAATGGAGATAAAAGCTTTAAGAGTAGAGAAAGGAAAAATTTAATTTGTAGGCAGCTGGTTAATTTGGGATTTTTTAAGATGCTTTCTTTCAGTCTTTTGCTGGAGTGCAGCTTGTTTAGACACTGACTTGCTGAAGGAAAAGTTAGTGTAAATGACTTGGTTTTATTTTCTTCCCTCTGTAAGCACTTAACATACACTAAGGTTACTAAAACAAAAATAAAAAAAAAGGAAGGAAAAGGGGAATTAGGTGGAACTGTAGAAGACAAGGGAAAAGAAGAAATGAGAGAAGCATCAGAAAGTGCCTGTGTCTAACAAAGTATGTCTGCAAAGCCAACAAATGCTCCAACAGCACTGCCTAAAGTTAACCAGCAGTCACAAACTGCCCTTGAGAACTCAGCAGTGTACACAAAGTGATGCTTTTTCTGTGGAGTTCAGGTTGTGTTTTGCTTCATGTTGGCGTAATTGTGAAGTACGTGTTTTAGGGTAAGTATTTAGAGGTGACTAAGAGGTATTGAGGAGGAGATGTTTGAGGGTTATCTGTTTTGGAGAAGAGGAATAAAGATCAATCTGCCTGCCCATTCAGATGATGTATGAAGGATGTCTGTGAAATTAAGAGGGCAAATATTTACACTTAACTACAGCCACTGCTTGTTAATTCCTGTTCCTATTTATAATGCTGTGTGCAATGAAAGGAATTAAATAATGAGATTTCCTATAGAAGTGTGTCAGATTCTCACAGCTGTCAGCAGGCATATCAGCCTGCTCTGATAACATTGAATCTGAGCATTCATTTTCAAATGCTCTCCTGTGCCTGGTTTTCTATCAGCTTGCTGGTGCTATTCTTAACTCCTGAGCAGTAACTGTTTGGGCTGGAAGAAGATAAAAAGGACAACTGAAAACCTGGAGAGGTGACTGAATGTTTGTGGGAGAGCTGTCTGAATACAAATCAGAAAGAAGCATGAGGAGTTTTCTGTCTATGGCTTATAAAAGAGGTGAGATTTTTATCAAGTAATTAGGAATTATTTGATGCAGCAGACGTAGAAAGGGGCTTTATATTTTTATTTCCAGCATTTAGATTTGCCCTGATTTTAACATTGCAAGGCAGTGGCAGATGCTGTCCTTTACACTGGGCTCTGAGAGGATGGTGCATTCTGAGGACCTAGCCATTCGCTGCTGCTTCCAAATGTCATTGCTTAAGGTACTCAGGGCTATAAAATGTGACTTATATCATTCCAGGATACTGTAAATTATTTGGGGGAATAAAAAAAAAACCAAACATACCAAACTATTTTCAGGAAAAACACAACAATTCTTCCACCAGCATTAAAGAGTAACAGACCTGAAAAAAAGAGGAATCACACTTGTGTGAGCTGTCTTGGATCATTTAGGGATTTAAACGTGGCTCTTTGTAGTTCATTACAATTTGCAGTGCTTTTTTATTTGCCAGGCTGGATGGGTGGGCAGAGGCCAACGAGATGAGATTTAACAAGGCCAAGTGCAGGCTTCTACACTTTGGACACAACAACCCCAAGCAGCACTACAGGATGGGGACAGAGTGGCTGAGAGCAGCCAGGCAGAGAGGGACCTGGGGGTGCTGGTAGAGAGTAGCTGAAGATGAGGCAGCAGTGTGCCCAGGTGGGCAGGAGAGCCAATGGCATCCTGGGCTGGCTCAGGAGCAGTGTGGGCAGCAGGACAAGGGAGGTTCTTCTGCCCCTGTACTCAGCACTGGTCAGGCCACACTCTGAGTACTGTGTCCAGTTCTGGGCTCCTCAATTCAAGAGAGATGTTGAGGTACTGGAATGTGTCCGGAGAAGGGCAACAAAGCTGGTGAGAGGTCTGGAGCACAAACCCCATGAGGAGAGGCTGAGGGAGCTGGGGGTGTGCAGCCTGGAGAAGAGAAGGCTTAGGACAGACCTCATTGCTGTCTACAACTACCTGAAGGGAGGCTGTAGCCAGGTGGGGTTGATCTCTTGTCCCAGGCAAGCAGCAACAGAAGAAGGGGGCACAATCTCAAGTTGTAGCAGGGGAGGTCTAGGCTGGACGTTAGGAGGAAGTTGTTGGCAGAGAGAGTGATTGGCATTGGAATGGGCTGCCCAGGGAGGTGGTGGAGTCACCATCCCTGGAGGCATTCAAGCAAAGCCTGGATGAGGCACTTAGTGCCATGGTCTGGTTGAGTGGCTAGGGCTGGGTGCTAGGCTGGACTGGATGAGCTTGGAAGTCTCTTCCAACCTGGCTGATTCTGTGATTCTGGTTTGTCTTGTTGTAAGGAGATGGTGGTGACAGAAAAAACAGCTCTCCTCTCCTCCTGCTTGGTGTGTCCTCTTGCCTTGCAGTTAATAACCCACGTAGTTAGAAGCATGTGTCTGTGCACACACATGTGCATGCAGATCATTAGTCTTTTCTAGAGGGAGAGAGGGGAATGCTGTGAGAACCGCCTCAGTAACTTTACAAACTGAAGTGCTGACTGCTCTTTAGAGCTAGGATACTTCTGTTGTATGGTGAGTGTTGCTGTAGGGTCATGTTACCCTTCTTTGTGCTGTATATATTTCCTTGCCCTCTTGCAGTAAAAGAACCCTGCTTTTATGGCGAGCATTTCCAATTTGTAACAGCTCAGCAACCTGGTGTTGCTGCTTTGGCAGGGTGAGGCCATCAAGACCTGCCCTTTATGGAACTTACCAGGTGATTTAGTAGCTATGACTTTCCCTTCAGGTCACACTTGAAGGCTCATCAAAATAATCCAGAATGTTCTGGGACCAAACAAATGGAATAGGCTGAAGAATTCATTTGCCAAGATAACCACACTAGAATGTACCAACCCAAATATCCTTGTTCAGAGCGTGGCTTGACCATAATGCCTATCTCTGAATTGGAGTGGCAAAGGTTTCATGGGAAAAGGTTTGCTCAACAGTATAGAGGGCTCAAAGACCCTACATTTGGAGAAGATGCCACATACCTAATTTAAATGAGTTTAAACTGCAGCCAGCACTGTGGCCTGTGGCTGGTCTTTATTACCTGCCATCTTCTCAGCTGTATGCTTTTAGTTTTCAAATGTTATCTTTAAATATATATATATATCTATAAAGATGGCAACTTGTTTCCCCATTGCTGTTTTTGGGTACTCCTTAGAGAAAGCAAATTGTATTTCCACTAGTGCTTCTTCTTCCATTTCTACCTTTGAATTTTGTCACTGTAGAACGCCTCACAGAACACACAGGTGAATCCTGACCTTGCAGAGTTTGGAGCTTGAAGCACCACAGCAGCATTTGGAGTTAGGAGAAAAATAAGGGTCACAGGATAAGATTAAAGGAGAGGAAAGGGGAGAGAGGGACTGGATGTTTGGCTTATCAGCTTTGCATTCTGTACTGGAGTCAGATGCCCAAATTTAGTAGCATCACCTAAGAACAGCTCATACCTTTTAAGTGGCTTAAAGGCTGAGGCTCTGAGAGGCATTTTCCACACTTTTCATAACCTAGGTGAAGTTTGTTGATAGAGCTATTTCAGTCCTGGGTGGGAACAACAGAGCTGGGCAGATACTTCAGCCTCCAAACCTTGCCCAGCCTCACAGAAGGAAACCAACACAGGCTGATAAAGCTAATATAGGTGAAAAGTCCTTCCCTTTCATCTCTCTGAATGTGAGGAGGAGGTGCCAATGTGTGCACAGTTTGTCACCCAGAAATGGGGCTGCAGGAGTGCAGGTGCAAAGTGCCATATCAATAGGATAAATGGGGATTAAGTAATCTGGGTAAGTTCCTTTCCCCGATAAACTCCTGGAAACTTTGCTGCTGTTTCACTTGTTCTTTAACAAGTGATTAAACAGCAGTACTGACATTGTTTCTGCCTTGTATGGAGTTTATTCCAGTGGGTCCTAAGAGGGAGCAAGAATGGTGAAGCATCAGATGCCGTGCTTTCAGCTGGCCTTGCCTTTTCTTCCCCTAAGCATTTCTTTCAAGGACCATCCAAATATATGCCATCTTGCCTCATGGAAGTGTCTAGGGTTTCATTTTGTCCTTGGTTCAAATTCCCAAGTGGTTTGTGGTTTTTTTTTCCAAGCATCAACACAGCTCATGTTTTGTTCTTCCCATAGTTTCCATCGCCCTCTGACAAATTCTGACTACCCTTTCACCAGCATTATTGCCACTTGTCTCTGTATTACTGCTTCTCAGCTTGTCAGTTAATAACTGAACTCCTAGGACATAGAAGAACATAGGAAATGACATATATCCCCCAGTTGTCATGTTTGGAATTGCAGCAGCTCTGTTGCACATGATACACTTGTAAATTAAAATTTTTCCATTGACCTGGAGCTTAGGGAAGTATTCTCAGAACAGGATCTGCTTAGTCAGTTCTACTGCTCTTGATATATTTATATCTGGGGGGGTTATATTCCTATTTCTTTCTTCATTCTGCCATTCCTAGTAAAAATCCAACTTTCTGGAATGCCTTTGCCTTTACAGGTGGTGAGGTTTGCAGCCACTCCAGATTGGATGAAAGGTTTTCCTTGTAAACTGATTGCAAAAAGTCCACAAAATCCTATGTGTTTTATCTATGCAGGAAGCTGTGGAAGTTGATTTTTCTGAGTATTGAAGGAGAAAAGTATGTCTTTTAGGATGGCTGTTGTGATTGTTTGGGTGTTACCCACCCCTCCACACTTAAGAAACCCCCCCAGACTAGACTCAGTCGATCTGGAAATTGAAGAATGAAGCTTTATATTAACAGCTTAGCACAACATACAAGCAGAGATTTACAACATACACAGCTATAGACAGACAAGTTAAAAAGTATGATGGTTTGGGTGTTCTCAACCCCCCCCTACTTTGGAAAATCCCCCAGACTAGACTCGGCTGATCTGGAAATTGAAGAATGAAGCTTTATATTAACAGCTTAGCACAATATCCAAGCAGAGATTTACAATCTATACAGTTATAGACAGAAATAGACAAGTTAAAAGTTAGGAAGCAGGTGGATTAGTCACAGAGACAGCAGGTTAGGTTAGAGAGGGAAGTTCAGCCCAAAGGCCAGACAGAGAGCAACTCTGTTGTCTATGTTTGTGTTCTTGTTCTTATACATCTCAGCAAGCCTATGAGTGAAGTGGACATCACGCTTGTTTCCTTTTCACAGGCTATGATCTAATTCTTCTCACCAAAACATTCTAGCTAGCTTCAAACTAGCATGAAAAGTAATACAGAAACACAACAGCCCTCCCAGAAACCAGAGTCCCCAGGAGGGGCTCTCAACCACCCTTCCACCCCTCTACCTTACCCCAGACTTTGCCTTACACTCAAGGTGAGTTGGAGGGTCAGCCAGGGGGTTTAGGAAGCAGAAGGACTAGTCACACAGACAGCAGCTTAGGTGAGAGAGAGGTGCAGCCCCAAAGACAGAGAGCAAACATCTGCCTTACCTGTATTTGTGTTCTTGTTCTTATACATCTCAGCAAGCCTATGAGTGCAGCAGACATCAGCATTGTTTCCTTTTCACAGCCTATCATCTAATTCTTCTCACCAAAACATCCCAGCTAGGCTCAAACTAGCAGTTGTATCTGAAGTAACTCAGGAGAGGAAGGTTTGATGAGACCTGTCTATAAATTCCAGGATTGATGTATTTGTCTCTTTAAAATGTAGCTACAGTCAAGAGAAAAATTAAAGATTATGTAGTTTTGGTAATGTAAGTGTTGTGGAGGCAGGGAATTAACGTGGCCCAGTCAGGAATATGTATAAAAATAGAATGATTTTATTTTCCTGAAACCTGCCCCCAGAACTATATACAGAAATTAATTTAGTTTAATTAGCAGACTCAAATTGAGAATATCTTACAAAGGATGCTGTAGGTAAATTTGACTATTTTAGAAGTCAGGAAATGGAAAAGGCCAAGCTATAAACACAGCATTCCCCAGTATCAATCAGGCTGAGCAGAAAGTTCACTACTCACAGGTGAGTTGGGCTGAAAGGGCAGTCCAGGTGCTTGTCAGCTCTCTCTCTTTCAAGATATCCCAAGCTAGTTAGGCCTATTGAGCTTGCACAAAGGGTACTCGAGGTGGAAGCTGTCCAAATCAGGGAGGGTCCTGTCCCTCAGGAGCTTGTCCTTCGCAGCGCCTGGGGACTCTTTCTGCAGGAACTATCCAGGTGGGGAAGAACTCTAAGGCGGTGCACCTCAAGGCAGGAAGCACCCCAATATTTATCCCTTTGCTAGACAAAGAGCTGAGTTAGCACTGCCTGGGCGCGCAGAGCACAGCCAATGCCCAGCCCAGCCCCAGTGCGGGCACTGCATGGGGCACCCCTGGTGCCGGAAGGACCCTTTGCTGCCGCCCTTCACACCTGCGGGGCAGGGGGGGGGAAACAGGTTTTTCGTGCCTTTTCCTCTCCCAGTCAAACCACAGAGGGAGAGAAATTTTGGGGTATCCAGGACAGTAATACTTTTAGTAACTAAAAAGCTTATCAAAAGCACCTGCTTTGCACCAGTGCTAGCACATCAAAGCCGACACAGGATTTGAATCCGACCTCCTTTCGACTCGTGACAGGCTAAGATCCCTGTGAAAATGTTGCGATCTCATATGCTTTCCGGTTTGCTTCAGGCTTTACAGGTAAGTCCTGCCTTGGCACAAGGTCTTGACATTTCAGACGCGTTGGTGTTACTTTGCTGAAGCTGCGAGGGTATGTGTCAAAGTCACAGCTCGGGAAGGGCTGGGTTCAGCCTCACCGAGGAGGAGAGGCTATTGTCTGCAGAGTAAAGCCAGAGATATTGCCGAAGTGCTTTGAAGCTGTGCCAGCCTCCTGGCAGGGCTGTGAAATCTGATAGCTCTGCTTTTAAGCTGTTTGTGGAAGTACAAACTGTAGTACTTGTGGAATTCATTCACTGACTTCCAAACTTGAGTCTGGCCTGGGAACGAGGAGAAAAAGAGTTTAAGGAGGAAAAAAAAAAGGAGGGGGGAGGGGGGGAAGAAGAGAAGAGTACTATGTGGCAGTTAGCTGTCAACTCTGGCATCTTTTCAGATTTGCGGCTTCATGCTTTCTAGAGATAAACTGTGACTTTTCCCTGCGGATTGGAGGATTTTGTTTTCTTTTCCACTGAAGCTCAGAGGATTGTGCTACTGCAGGAGCTAAGTGAAGTGCAGAACTGCGAGCAAGGTGCCTGCTGTGCTTTCAGATAGTTAATTTAAGGGTAGAGAGCATTTCTCATGGTTTGTCCCCATTTACATTAGTTTCTCAGTATATTGGGTGTGTAAAACAGATAAAAGGAACCATTCTGTCCGCATTGCCACACTTTGTCCTGTCTCTCACAAACAGGAACCGAAGGTTTTCTGTGGGCTTGGAGCTTCCCTGTGCACACTGTGCTAGTTTGAAGCTAGCTAGAATGTTTTGGTGAGAAGAATTAGATCACAGGCTGTGAAAGAGAAACAATGATGATGTCTACTTCACTCATAGGCTTACTGAGATGTATAAAAACATAAGTCAAAACATAGATAACACAGACACTCAGCACTTCTCTCGTTTGGGCTGCTGCTGTGCTGCTGGCTGAACTGCATCTTACTCTCTAACCTCACCCTCCATTTTCTTTGGCTGATCCACTTTGTTTCCTAACCCCCCTGGCCAAACCCCTATTCTTCTTTGGGACTGGAGTAAGGTTGAGAGGGGTAAGGGGAAGGTGAAGGGGTGGTTGAGAGCCTCTCCTGGGGACTCAGGTTTCTGGGAGGGCTGTTGTGTTTCTGTATTACCTTTTTTACCTTGTATATTTCTGTATCTACTGTAACTATCTGCTTGTACATTGTGCCAGCTGTAAATATAAGCTTCATTCATATTTCCAGAGCCGGCTGAGTCTAGTCTGGGTGATTTCCAAAGTGTGGGGGAGCAGGGAACACCCAAACCACCACACACACCATCGTGACAGAGGATCTGGTGTATCAGCAGAGAAGGAGCAGCCACATCTGCAGAGTCAAACTGCCACCATCCTCATCTGCAGAGGATGAGGATGGTGGCATTTTCACTAGAGCTGATGGGCCTCTTCCAGCTGCACAGTGTAGAGCCCAAGCTAAGGGCATTTGTCAGCTGCTAATGTGGCTGTTCTGTGCTGTAATCCAACTCTACTGTGCCATGCATGGGTGGTTTTTCAGGGTGGCTTGTAGATAGTGATCGCAGAGAGAGGGCAGGCAGTGAGAGACGAGCATGCCTTACTACACCGTGGGGAAAACACGTGGAAAAGGTACATTTCTGCTTGCTGAGTGGAACAGGTGTCCTGGTTTTGCTGGGACAGAATCACAGGCTGCAGGCCATTAGCAGTTCTGAGTCAGCCAGGACTTGAGTTGGCTCACAGGTGTATCCCATAACATGGGTATCAAACTCAGTATAGAGGAGGAAACTGACTAAAGAGAGGAGTCTCCTGCTAGAGCCTTCTCATGGGGCTCCTTGCTGTACTTCTCTCTTCTGCTCTTGAGGATTCTCTTCCTGGATATTGTGACTGCTGGGCTGAGTATAATTTTATAAGTCTTGTATTGACTTTGGTATTAATTTGGCTATTAGATCTAATATCATTTAAAATTGTGGGTCTTCTTTCCTTCTGATTCCCCCTTCTCTGCTGGGAAAGGGTCATCAGGTGGTTGAGAAACTGTAACTGCTATAGTTTAGCTCCTGATACAGGCTAAATACAGACAACAAGTTTCATGGACATGTAGGGAGAAGTCAGAAAGCTCAGGCTAAAACTGAGTTGCAAGTGCTGAGAAAGGAACTATTTGAGTAATCAAGGTGAAGGAGAGCAGAGATTTATTAATGTGGAAGTGAATTAATAACAGATGATCCATTTGATGTTTTCCACCACCATAGAAAAGGTGAATTATGACCAGATGCTTAAAGCAGTTAATTTTAATCAAAACAGGACTAAAAAGGTGTGATGGTTTGGCAGTTACCTTCCCCCCCCCCCCCCCTTATGAAATCACCCAGACTAGACTAAGCCACTGGAAGTTAAGGAATGAAGCTTTGCATTTACAGCTTAGCACAATATACAAGCAGGTATTTACAATATCTACAGCTAAATACAGAAATATGCAAGTTAAAGGTAATACAGAAACACAGCAGCCCTCCCAGAAACCTGAGTCCCCAGGAGGGGTTCCCAACCACCTTTCCACCTTCTTTCCATCCCTCTACCTTATCCCAGAGTTTGCCTTATGTGCAAGGTGGGTTTGGAGGATTGGCCAGGGGGGTTAGAAGCAGAAGGATTACACAGAAGCAGCCCAGGGAGAAAAGCAGACTCCGACAGAGACATACACACACACACTGTCTTATCTATGTTTTGTGCTCTTGTTCTTATACATCTCAGCAAGCCTATGAGTGCAGTAGACATCGTCATTGCTTCCTTTTCAAAGCCTATCATCTAATTTTTCCCATTAAAATATTCCTGTTAGCCTCAAACCAGCACAAAGGGAACCAGTCAGGTGTACTTGATAGATAAGAGACATTACACAAGCAGGACTTGCTGCAGGATTTGCAAGTGCTGGGCTATCTGCTGTCCTCTCTAAGAAGTGTGGAGTCTCCTGATGATGTGAAGGCACATGCATTACCTGTGTTCAAAAACTCCAGGGCAGAGGTGAGAGGGTGGGAGCTAAGAAGGCTTTAGAGAAAGCTTATGCTGAATGGCATAAGCCATGTGGTGATACTTGAAAAGTCTTTCTTGGTCTCACAAATACGGTAATTGCCATGGTGCCACTCTGTACTGGTGCTGCTGGTCTAGTAGACTTGGTGGAACTTTTATTCCAAGACAGGCTTTAATGGCATCCTGGCCTGTAGCAGGAACAGTGTGGCCAGTAGGATGAGGGAGGTAATTCTGTCCCTGCACTCAGCACTGGCCAGGCCACACCTTGAATGCTGTGTCCAGTTCTGGGCTCCCCAATTCAAGAGAGATGCTGAGGTACTGGAATGTTTCCAGAGAAGGGCAACAAAGCTGGTGAGGGGCCTGGAATACAGCCCTGTGAGGAGAGGCTGAGGGAGCTGGGGGTGTGCAGCCTGCAGAAGAGGAGGCTCAGGAATGACCTCACTGGTGTCTACAACTACCTGAAGGGAGGCTGTAGCCAGGTGGGGTTGGTCTCTTCTGCCAGGCAAGCAGCAACAGAAGAAGGGGACAGAGTCTCAAGTTGTAGCAGGGGAGGTCTAGGCTGGATGTTAGGAGGAAGTTGTTGTCAGAGAGAGTGATTGGCATTGGAATGGGCTGCCCAGGGAGGTGGTGGAGTTGCTGTCCCTGGAGGTGTTGAAGCAAAGCCTGGCTGAGGCACTTAGTGCCATGTTCTAGTTGCTTGGACAGGGCTGGGTGATAGGTCGGACTGGATGATCTTGGAGGTCTCTTCCAACCCAGTTGCTTCTAAGCTGTGACACAGTTGCACATGATGTTCTTGTGAGCACATTAGTCTGTTGTGAAAGTGAGGATGCCACTGGCTCAGGCAGCCCAGGATGAATGGGCAAATGGGGAGTTGTAATTTCTCAGCTGAAGACTGGCCAGAGATGTCACAATGAGTCTGCTTCTGGAGTCTTCTAAAAACAGTGGAGATATATGGGACTTGGCTGGGCCTCAGAGGTGGGTTATGGACTAGATGATTTCCTGCTATTCGGTCTGCTTCTCTCTTCCTGTGGCTCTGTGATGTGAGGCTGACTGGGGAGATAGTCACTGAAGTGCAAATAATTCAAGTTAACTGTGCACTGAAGACACAGCCCTCAGCTTAATGGGTGTCATTTTAAAACCTGGCTGGAAAAATGTGGTTTCATATGTGGTAGTAGTGCCCCAAGAGGACAGCCCAAAATGAATGGTAGAGTCAAGAATGATGTGGAATAGTTGGAGAGGCTCCAAAGTGTGACTGATCAAACCTCTAGGAAACAAACCTGGAAGGTGGTCTGAAACGATTTGGACTGTGCATAGGTTTGGATTGTGTATAGACTAGAGGAACTATTTCAAGAGTCTTTGGATACAGAAGAGCAATGTGTTGTTTGCAGAGAGCAAAGGCACTGCAGTAGAGGGAAGAAGAAGTAATAGAACTAAATTGCAGTAGAAAAGATTCAAAGAGGATGTAAAAAGGAGAATTAAAGGAAAATAAGCCCCAACGCTCCAAAGTAAGCCTAGAAATGCACCTGGGTGACTACAAAATCTGTGATGATCTTAAAAATCAGGTTAAGAAATACCTCTCAGAAAGGACATGGGGATGGGTGTTCCTAGTCTGGGGCACAGGATGGTCTGGACATTCTTCCAATGGCCCTGCCTGGTTTCTTTTTCCATGACCTTTTTCCTCATGAATCTTGAATACTGTGTTCAGTTTTGGGCTCCCCAGTTGAAGAGGGACAGGGATCTGCTGCAGAGGGTCCAGTGGAGGGCTATGAGAATGATGAGGGACTGGAGGGCATGGCTGATGAGGAAAGTCTGAGGGACCTGGGGCTGCTTAGTCTGGAGAAGACTTAGAGGGGATTTGATAAATGTTTATAAATATCTGAGGGCTGCCAGGAGTGGGGCGACAGGCTCTGCTCACTGCTCCCTGGGATAGGACAAGGAGCAACAGATGGAAGCTGCAGGACAAGAAGTTCCACCTCAACACAAGACGGAACTTCTTTCCTGTAAGGGTCCCAGAGCACTGGAACAGGCTCCCCAGAGAGGTTGTGGAGTCTCCTTTTCCTGGAGACCTTCAAGGCCTGTCTGGATGTGTTCCTCTGTTATCTGTGCTAGATTGTATGGTCCTGCTCTGGCAGGGGGTTTGGACTCGGTGATCTCCTTGGGTCCCTTCCAACCCCTATCATCCTGTGAGCATGCAATGAGGAGAAATGCTTTGCCTTGATATGTGAAGTGCTTGGGGGTTCAAATTTGTTCATCTACTTCTCAAAATAGAATTGTTATTCTGTTCCTACCAAAATTCTTTGCCCAGCAAGTAGGGAGAGTAGCCAGGGCTACATCTAAGGTTTTTACCTTTCTGCTCTGTGTTTGCCTGTGAGGAGGAATATATGGAGTATAATAGAATCATAGAATGGTTTAGGTTGGAAGGGACCTCAAGGATCATCCAGCTCCAACCCCCTGCCATAGGCAGGGACACCTCCCACTAGAGCAGGTTGCTCAAGGCCTCATCCAGCCTGGCCTTAAACGCCTCCAGGGAGGAAGTATCCACAACCTCCCTGGGCAACCTGTGCCAGTGTCTCACCACCCTCACTGTAAAGAACTTCCTTCTAACATCCAGTCTAAGTCTCCCCTCTGCCAGTTTAAACCCATTCCCCCTCGTCCTGACATTACCAGACCTTGTCAATAGTCCCTCCCCAGCCTTCCTGTAGGCTCCCTTCAGATACTGGAAAGCCACTCTAAGGTCTCCTCGAAGCCTTCTCTTCTCCAGGCTGAAGAGCCCCAACTCTCTCAGCCTGTCCTCATAGCAGAGCTGCTGCAGCCCTCTGATCATCTTCGTGGCTCTCCTCTGGACTTGCTCCAGCAGTTCCATGTCCTTCTTGTGTTGGGGGCTCCAGAACTGCACACAGTACTCCAGATGGGGTAACCTGTCCTCCACCCCATGGCAGCTTGCTGTTTCTTTGTAGTAGATGCTGGAGCTGCGAGGGGGTAAGCCACACAGACTATCCAGATACTGCAAATGAAACGGCTGTATGCAGTTGTCTGTGGACACAACTACCTAGACTTGCCCTAATTACACATGGATTCTGTTGCAAGTAATATCCCTCTGTAGCTAGAGCTTATGTCTAGATTTTCTTTTGGTAGCTGAGCTGTTGGAGATGGTGATGTAAATTAACAAACGAGCAACAACCAAACCAGACACAAGCCTGGATGTGAAATGTAGCTCACGCTTCTGCTGTGCCAGATAAGTTCTCTGTTTAAAAGCTACAAAATTATCTGTAGTTTCTTTTTAGAAGCTCCGAAGGAAGCAGACAGTTTGGATCAGACAGCAGTCTGCAGCAGTGTGTCCAAAACAAGAGCTTTTGTTCCAAGCTGGGCTGATGCGTGCCACCAAATATGCAAAGAATGTGGAGCCGTTTGATGTGCTCCTACAGATACCATCATCGAAAGCTAAGCACCCAAATTCCTGCTGAAATACCATCGCAGCTAAGATGAAGGCAACCAAAATACAACAAATCCAAAGCAGAATCGCAGAGAGATGCCATCACTTGCAAGGATACTGATGTTTGATATAAACCAATCTGTTTTTCTTTGAAAATCATCATCTGCAGAACTCTTCCTCAAGCACTGGCCCAGACAATGTGCTGTGGAACCTTTCAGGGTCAAGGATAGCTCCAAGAGTTTTCGAATTAGCTAGTGTGATTTCAGTGAAAAAAACTAGCTGCATCCCTTTGAATCGGAAAGTAATCATCTGTTAGGAGTTATGGATATTAATTTTATTGTTAATATTTTAAAATTCAGGGAAATTCCCTGAGATTCTTTGGATTTTTGGTCTACAGGAAGCAGCTGCACAGAATGAAACGGTTTAAACAATCAGAACTTGGAAAATAGGAATGTGAATTCTAACTACGCTTATGGAGTCTTGGCATTTGCTCCAGCAGATGTACTCATGGTGCTTTTTGGTCCCTGAGTAAGTCTCCTGTACCAAAGATGCTTTCAAACTCATGATCGTGATCCTGGGGTAAAATACAAAATATTCCAGGCAGAGGGGAGGAGAGAAGAGATGCTGCTGGTGCTAGCTGCATACATGTGGCCACCTTGATTCCCAGCTAAGGAGCCATGAATGGGGAAAAGCAAAGAGGCTCAATGGAAAAAGGCTGGATACAGAAAGGAACCATGCAGAAAGGCAGTTTCTAAATCACCTGCCTTTAAATACTTCAGTTTGAAAATCAAACTGGCCAACAGGCACTAGCACCATAGAACAAGGGGACACAGTCTCAAGTTGTGCCAGGAGAGGTCCAGGCTGGATGTTAGGAGGAAGTTCTTCACAGAGAGAGTGATTGGCATTGGAATGGGCTGCCCAGGGAGGTGGTGGAGTCACCGTCCCTGGAGGTGTTGAAGAAAAGACTGGACTTATGGCGTTCAGTAAGTCCAAGTGCCGGGTGCTGCACTTTGGCCACAACAACCCCATGCAGAGATACAGGCTGGGGTTGGAGTGACTGGAGAGCAGCCAAACAGAAAGAGATCTGGGGGTGCTGATTGATACCCGCCTGAACGTGAGCTAGCAGTGTGCCCAGGTGGCCAAGAGAGCCAGTGGCATCCTGGCCTGCATCAGGAATGGTGTGGCCAGCAGGAGCAGGGAGGTCATTCTGCCCCTGTACTCTGCACTGGTTAGAC
>WAAF01015449.1:0-11558 GCA_013400475.1 Tricholaema leucomelas
TCTCAGTAAAATATTCCAATTAGCCTCAATCAGCATATCATGTTTCACTGATGCTGACTCTCTCAGATCATCAGATATCTAGAAAGACCAGATATCAGCCTGAAGAGCAAGGCTATCTGAGGTAGGCTTCCTGCTTCAAGATGAGAGTCCTTTCTAGCACATGGAGTACAGTTTCAGAACAGCAGGCATCAAGTTCCTCTGTGCTGCATCTTTGTCTTGGAAACAGGTGAATCAGATGTTGGAGCATTGATATTGAAGAAAGAGAGGAGTATGAAGTAATTATACTTAGAAAAGAGGCAAGATGGACATTCACTGATAATCTATGCCAGAAAACTTTATGAGTTGTGTAGGGATAGAAGACTGAGCTTCATTGTTCCACTGCTGAAATTTATACTATACATGCCAATCTACATGCCAATGCACAACATGCTGAGGCTCTGGATGCAGGAAATTATGGCCAAAATCTACTTCAAAGTATTACTCCTTCATTCATACCTGGAATGTGTTGGGCCCCAGACTGGATACAAAACATTGGTAAAACTTGTTCTGGTTTTGCTCCCAGCTGGCACAGGCTATAGGTACCTTTTTCCATGTCCATTGTTGCCTACTGTTTAGACCTTCCTGCTCTGGAAATGTAGTTAGGGGAATCCATATCTAAATTATCCTCATCCTCATGTAGGCTTTTCACTTATCAGAGACTGCTGTTCTTGCCTCAGTGGTGAAAAAGCCCATATACAGTATGTGCACTGTGACTCGCAGTAACTGTATTAATGCATGTAATTCCAATGGAGTGCCTTAAGCAGATGTTCCAAATGCATCCATGGCACCAGTTTCATCAGAATAGTTGATACAAGAACTATGACTGAATGCATGAAAAAAAGCCACTACCAAAAGAATGGGGACATTCAGGCAAAGGAACTAATGTGGCATGGAGGGGTCTACTTGAAACTGAAAATATTCAAAAATTCCTTAACTTGACTGTGTGGGAAAAAATATAAGGTCACTTTTTTTCTGATGAGTAGTGCATAACAGAACTGAAATCTGGTATTTTGCTAAATCTGACAGACAAATAAGCATAACTGTCAGCTATCCTGTACTGATGCAGCAAGCTGGGAGGAATTTGAATTGTTATTTCTGTTTGGCCTGGCTTGCACTCTTGGTCATATCAGGCTCTTAGTGCTCACTGCTTCCCCTGGGTCAGGGTTCTAAAGCAAGTGGAATCCAAGCCTTCATCTGTGTGCCTGGTGAAGGAACTGCCTCCACACCTGGGTGTAAACGTAACACATAAATAGCAAAGTAAGAGAAAGAGAGAGTACAAATATTTGCGGATTTTTTTACTGTACCCTGGTGAGCACTCAAGTATCAGCTTTTAAAAGTGCTTTGTACCCTTGGGAAGACTATCTTCATGGACTAGTTCTGTACTTCTCCCTATTAAAACTGAATTGGTGCTGGCTTAACATGACAAGAATGTTTATGATCCACGTGAGACAGAAAATGACAAAACAAAATAAAACAAAGCAAAAAAACAAATGAAAAGTATACTTTGCTTTGAATCCTGCCACTACAGGGTTTGATATTAGTAAATACCACAGTTTTTACATGACCTTAAACATTTTGTATAAACAATACTTTCATATTTTTTATTTCATTTCTCTTTGATGGGTCAGCGAATGCTAGCATGTAATTTGGAAAAAGTTATTAGCATTATGTTAATAAAGAAAATTTAAAAACTCCTGTGATTCTTTCTGTTAAACTTTGAGTATCTTCATCTTGAGGACATAAGAGGACTTATCTCCCTTTTTTTTCACATCTCATGTTTCCATAGGTCACTTTGGCTCATCAGTAGCATCTTATTTCATATTTTTGCGCTGGATGTATGGAATAAACATGATTCTTTTTGGACTGACCTTTGGACTTGTAATGGTGCCTGAGGTGGGAATCTTTAGAACTATTACGTGAATTTTTGTCTTTACAGTGTGGTTTCATAGCATTGGAACTTTAAATAATTTTGTAACCTCTTTATGCTTCATTTAAAAATAGTAACTTGTAGTAAGACTGTACATGAGTAGCAGAAAAATGTGTAGAGAGTTGTATTCTGGAAGTGTTTTTTTTCATGGTCTGGGATGGTGTGAAAAATACTTTTCTATTGAGAGCTAAGCAGAAGAACTGAGATTAAGAAGCTGCCAAGTGGAGTACCTTGACTAAAAAGAATACTGCAGTATACAGATACATTTCAGGTGTCTGGGGCATGAATCTTTTTCAGTTTCCTTAGCATTTACAAGCTGATAAGGCCCAACAGAGAGATGAAGTCACAAGAGACACCCCTCATGTTTCGTGGTGTGTGCAGCATCACTCTTAATTAGGCTGCTTCAAGCAGACATAATTCAGGCAGAAATTAATCCTGTGAAATGTAATGTCTTTCTAGTTCCCTTGAGCCACCATATTGCCCTTCTGAAAAGAGGGCTTACATGGAATGAAAAGCATTATGCCATCTTCCTGATTTTACAGTTCCACAGTCTCTTTCTTGTCCTATCTTCTAGTAAGCAGATGGAAAAGAGGTAGGAATTTCCAGCAGCTTTTCAATAGTGTGATACATCTTCCATTGAAGGTAAATGAGAAAATGCCCAACAGTTTTCAGGGCAAAGCCCAGAAAGGACCCTGTGAAAATATGTATTTGGTGGCTGAGCAAGCATCGTGCCAGCAGCAGTGGGACTGCCAGAACCCCAAAAAAATGAATCCATATAAATGTTCCATATATTTCAATTAAAAAAAAAAATCTATAATGCAAGAAAAATTAATCTTCTGTACTACTCTGAAAGACAAACTCCAAGAGACAATTTGACAATCCATTGCTAGTAGTGTAATGCCATTTTCAACGTAGAATACACAATGCGTTCTTGAAGCGCAGTTCCAATCGTAATGTGAGGAGCAATGCAACGAATTGGAGAAGTAGGTCATCCTTACTAAGGGGTTTAGGAGAATAAAAAAGTGTTACAAAGAAATGACAGATAGTCCTTCCTTCCCTTTGTTGGTATTTTGCTTTAAGATGTATATTACTCTTATTATTTGGTTCCAGGCTTTGATGGGGAAGCCATATGGCTCTTTGCCTAGAAAAACTGTCCCAAGAGCTGAAGAAGCAACAGCTATGAACTTTGCTACTCTTTGGGATTTTAGTGTAAGTGCATAAATTGGCAATGCTGCATATTCAAGTAACTCAAATTATTATAGTTTTTTTACTCACTTAATATTCAGAAATTTAATGTGAAGTCTATCAGGACAAAATGGCCATAGAGTTGGTGTTTTGCTTTGTTTTGTTTTTTTCCCCACAAATTCTGAATACAGATGTTTTGTTCAGACAAAACAAATGATGAAGCTCAAGATCCACATGGAGGTTTCAGTATATGTAGCAATCCAAACACAAAAGGAAAAAAGTCTCAAGGCTGAATTTACATCCCTAGGTAATGACGTTCCATTTCTTATGGGTGAATTTAATCCTCTGTTTTCATATGACTCAGATTCCAAATTTGAGGATACAGCATGAATTAGAAAAAAAAAAGAAGATAAATTTCAATATTGTGCTCTATAGGCTTTTTCTGAAATAAGGGATGCTATTTTAATTTTTTTCTCAGTCTTACAGAATATGTAGATATTTTACCTCCATTGAGATTCATGTCTTAAATTTTCACCATGGATGTGATGCCCAGCCTAGCCTGCAGATCTGTGTCTTCTGTACTGACAAACTAATGGCACATTGTTGTAAAGGGGGGAGTTCAATTTAAAAGTTTGAGGAGATCCAAGGCCGATTTAAATGTTATGAAATAATTTATTAATATATATACAAAATCTCCTCCCAAACCTATATACAAACAACCCCCACAAGTCCTTTGTACATTGTTGATGAGATCACTCTACAGAATGTCTATTTACTNATGAATCGAGATTGATGGATTTATCGGCCACAATACTGTGCAGTAGGCTTCTGGCAACAGGCAAGGACATACCAAACATGGAAAAGTCCACCAGTCCGGTACCCCCAAATATGGAAAGGTGCGAACTGGGCCACACACTGACAAAACAAGCTTGTGTAACTTGTTTACCACACAGGCCTGCACAGGGCCAGACACCTTGACACCGGGCTCTTTGTCCTCGCAATGTGCCTTTAATGTGTTTACCCCAGGTTTGGGTAGGAACATGTTTGGGCATGCCAGGCAAAGCGAAAAATAAAAAATAAGCCTATTTTTCGGGCCTACAGCCCCTCCATGACACACATTCATAAACATGTCATACTGCTTTTTCTTCTTCGAGACAGCTTTATCTAATTGTGCTTATGACAAATCTCTGTAGTTGGCCTTTCTGTATAAAGATGACACAACTTTGCATAGTTAGGTGATGATAAATTTGGTATTACAATATGTTGCATGAAAGTCTGTTAAATTTCTCTATGGCATGCAGTCAATGTCACTAAAAGATATTCTTCACCTGTAAAAGAGTGCGACCATTAAGATAAGGTTTATCCCCTCAGATTAATGGAAATAGCAGCTATTGAACTGCGAGTGATTTCTTCCTCAGTGTGTGGAACTCTTTCCCTTTTGAAGAAGTGCCAAGATGTTTAAAGTGTTATGAATATACATATCTTTTAACACTTGTTTTAACAATGGCAACCAAGAATATGATTTTGGAAGCAGGCTTGGGTTTGTTTTTCTTTTAAGAAGATTTCAGTCCAGGTTCCTCCAGTTTACAGCTCAGCCACCTCATTCCATCTGAAGAATTGCTTGTGTAAATGTGACTTCCTTTCCATGTAGGTTTGGCTCACGTGAGTTCCCGCTTCACCCACATATAGTTCTCCTTGGAGAGCTGTGCAGCCCTACATGTGCAGTCCCAAGAGAGGCATAGAGAGATTTTCACACTGTCCCACTTTCTAACAGGAGGCTGAGTTTTTAATCATAAAGAGTACCATGTCTATGCTTCTGTTTAATGTAGACATTTTTTATTATGGATAAGGGCTAGAGAGATCTCTAATCTTGTGACATGCAAATCTCTAACAGGATCCTTTTGGTTGTGGCTCAGTACCTTCATGTAGAGACTCAGATGATGTTAGATTTGGTTTCTTTTTTAGCATCTTTGGCTCTACTTACAATCTCCAGGTATCAGTGGAGGAAGAATCGAGTCGTAAGATGGCAAAACACTGAAAAAAATAACTGGAAATACTGATTTTCTCATTTACAAGGAAATCTTTGAGGCTTATTATCTGTAGATAATGATATTTAAAAAAGACATTTGCTTGAGTAGCACCAAATGCCCTTAGCTGCCTTCAAGGTGAGACCCAGAAAGTCAAATACTTCAAGGCTGTATATGAGTGTAATGGATTCTCTTGCATGTCTCCAGGGAAACCTTCTTACTCCACTACCCCTTTGAAAGGCCTCTACACACACAGCATGTGCAATAAACTGGAAGAACGAGGGGTGAAGGCATGGTCACAGGGTGTCACAGTCTGAACAGTGGGCTCATGATGGTTTGTCAGTGTGATTTTAAAGTGCAAAAATCTCAGATGACCATTCCAAGGGGGTTTACTTTAATCAACAGTAAAACTTTATTTTTTGGCCATAAGAGGTAGAAAAAAGTGTGAGAGAAAAAGGGGAAAGGTAAAGTGAAGAGAGAACAGAGAAAAGGGGTATACAGCTACCAACAATGCAAGGGTCCAAAGACTTCTTTCTGGTCCTAGGTCCAGCCCTGCTGGTCTTTCTATTCTTTTTTTCATGGTGGTGGGGAAAACTTTCTTTCAAAGTCTTCTCCAGGTTCTTCTTGTTCTTGTAACCTATCCCATTGCTAGGGAGACATGTTTTATATTCAGTTTCACACCTACCAATGTCTGAACTCCACCTCTCATGCCCCCCAAGAGTAAGGCTTCCACACGTATCCAAGGAGGTGTGCCCAAGGCATGGTCTGCCTTCGAGGTGGGCAGCTTGAAGTATGTTTTCATATTAAAATGATATTAAAACGAGAAGAGTTCACTAAGTACATGGTTTGCTTAGCAACACCAGGGCATCAGTCTCTCTTGACAGCAGTTCCATTCCTCAGTTCTAAGGCCATAATCAGAGACAGTAGAATTGTCCATTGTACTTGGCAGGTATGGACCACTGGTACCAGGCAGGTTTCCTTCCACGGGGCCTGCACCACTAGTGCATTCCATTGTGCAGGCTCAGTAACTTAATTAGTAACTTATTACGTAGTAAGCTGCTGCAAAATCTTGTGCTAAGATGTTAACCTGGATATCAGTCCAAGTCTTTGGGGTAAGGGAGGTCCTGCTTTCTGATGATAACAATGTTAATGCTTTTCAGACTGCTCCTTACACAAGGCCATGAGCTCATTGCAGTTAGAGAGACATGGTGTGATGGTGTGCATGACCAGAATGCTGTCATGGCCAGCTACATGTTTTTTTGAGAAAGACAGACCAGCAAGGCAAGGTGGTGGAGTTGCTTCTTATGTAACAGAGCAATTGGGCTGTACAGAGCTTTGCTTAGCTGAGAAAGAAGAAAGTGTATGAGTAAGAAAGGACAGGCAAATATGGATGAGATTTCAGTGGGTGGCAGCCTGACCAGGAAGAGGAAGATGGTGAGAACTTCCACAGACATTTTGAATTAGCCTGGAAATCACACGCTCCAATTACCAATGGCAGACTTCAGTCACCCTGGTATTTGCTGAAACAGCAACACAATGGTGCACAAACAGGTTCCTGCAGTGCATTCATGGTAACTTTTTGACACAGAAAGTGGATGACTCTACAAGGAGAGATGTGCTTCTGGGGTTTGTGCTAACACATGTAAAAGATTTAGATGGGGACAGCCTTAGCTGCAGTGACCACGACATTGTAGAGATCCGGATCATGCGAGGATGCACCGCCCAGGATGTATCCCTGGGCTTCAGGAGAGCCAACTATTACCTCTTCAGAGGCCTACTTGGAGCAGTTCTTCTAGGGGGAAAGGGGGTGGAAGAGAACTGGTTAATAGTCAAACACTACCTTCTCCAAACTCAAGATCAGTGTATCTACATGAGTAAGAAATCAAGCAGTTCCTGGCCTGCAGGAATCCCAGTCCATGGATGTAACAGAGGAAGTCTGGAGGAAGGAATACACTCTTTTAGTTGGGAAAGATCGGTCTAGAGTTCATAGAATCATAGAATCAACCAGGTTGGAAAAGACCTCCAAGATGATCCAGTCCAACCTATCACCCAGCCCTGTTCAGTCAACTAGACCATGGCACTAAGTGTCTATCCAGTCTTTTCTTGAACACCTCCAGGGACAGTAACTCTACCACCTCCCTGGGCAGCCCATTCCAATTGCAAATCACTCACTCTCTGAAGAACTTTCACCTAACATCCAGCCTATACTTCCCCAGCACAGAGACTCTGTTCTCTTGTTCTGTTGCTGGTTCTTTTCTATTGAACATCTTGACAAGATGAATATCAACAAATTAATGAGCCCCAAAGGGATGCAACCATGAAAGCAGAGGGAGCTGGCTAAGTTATTACTAAGCCACTCTCCATCATTTTTGAAAGGCCATGGAAAACAGTGGTGATACCTGAGGAAAGACAGTGATGCTACAGTCTTCAAAAACTGCAAGAAATAGGACACAGGAAACTACAGGTCACCTCCATCCCTGAAAAGGTTATGAAACAGCTAATGCTGGAGATCCTCTCTAAGCATGTGGAAGAAAATCAGGAACAGCCAATATGGATTCATAAAGGTGAAATTATGGTTTTCCTAGATGATAAACTTCCATAATGGTGTGGTCATCTGTGTACATGTAGATAGAGCAATGGGGTGTTATCTACCTTCAATTCAGCAAGGCTTTTGACAGTATCTTGTGTAATATCCTCATAGATAAGCCTATGATGGTTTAAATGGGTGGACAGTTAGGTGGATGGAGAACTGGCTGAATGACAGAATACAGAGGAATATAATCTATGATGTGGGGTCTAGTTGGAAGCCTGTGGCTAGTGGTGGTCTCCAAGGTTCAGTACTGGGTCCAACTGGATGTGGCACCATTCACCACCACTCTCTGGGCCCAATCCTCCAGCAAGTTCTTGACCCACATCAGAGTGAATCTGTCCAAGCCATGAGCTGCCAGCCTTGTCAGGAGCCTGTTGTGGCAGATGGTGTCAAAGGCTTTGCTGAAGTCCAGGTCGACTACATCCACAGCCTTCCCCACATTCACCAGGCAGGTAACCTGATCATAAAAGGAGATCAAGTTGGTGAGAACAGACCCTGCACTGATGCTTGGGGGACTCCACTAGTTACAGTTCTGCAGCTGGACCTAGCACCATTGATCACCACTCTTTGGACTCTATTTTGTAACCAGCTCCTAATCCACCTCAGTGCCTGCTCTTCCATCCCACACATCCCACACACAAGGATGTCGTGGGAGATAGTGTCAAAAGCCTTGCTAAGGTCAAGGTAAACTACATCCACTGGTCTCTCTGAATCTACCTACTCAGTTATGACATCACAGAATACTATCAGATTAGTCAAGCACAATTTCCCCTTGGCAAATCCATGCTGACTATGCCTGATAACCTTCTTCTCTTCGAAGATGCCCTCCAGAATGAGCTGCTCCATCATTTTTCCAGGGATGGAGATGAGGCTGACTGGTCCATAAAGAGGTTTCAAGAACATCTTTCTTGCACTTTTTGAAGACTGGAGTGACATTGGATCTCCTCCATTCCTCAGGCACCTCTCCTGTCAGCCACGATTTTGTAAAGATGATGGACAGTGGCAGAGTGACAACATCAGGCAGTTCTCTCAGCACTCTTGGGTGCATCTCATCAGGGCTCATGGGCTTGTGAACCTTCAGTTTGTGTAACTGATCCCTAACCCAGTCTTCACTGACCAGCAGGGAGCATATGTGATATGAGATGTATGAGAATTTTATATCAAATAGACTGTGCAATTAAATTTTAGAAATGTGAAATCTGCTATTTTATCTGCAAGTAATCGAATAATCACCTTTGTAGACCAAAATATTTTTGTCTTTACTACAAAAAGTATGTCGATTGAAATATTTTGACTCTTTAGACTGCACATGGAGTGCCTGTGAAGAGTTTTAAATTGAAAGATTTGAAAGTTGGCATGAAATACCCTAAGTCTCTAAACGGAGAGATTTCTTTTGTCCTGTAAGATATATTATAGTGATGTTTGCAACTGTTTTGAATGCTTTGAATGCTTTAAATGTTTTAGTACAATGCTATTGGTACATGCACATTTCACAGACATGACATTATAAATTTTGCTGACTTTTCAGGGGTTTGCACAATATTCTGTACTGTTTTATGGGTATTACAATAACCAGAGGACAATTGGATGGCTCAAGTTCAGAATGCCGCTGTCATATTTCCTTGTTGGAGTTGGGACTATTGGCTACAGCTTTATGATTGTCATTCGAACGTAAGTTCTCTTAGGATATGGAATAAACTATGTTCAAAAAGGCAGATAATTCCCCTGTTAACCACGGGGAGTTTTAAAAAATGTGATGACTGCAAGAGCAGGACAATGAAAGGTCAAGCACAAGGTCACAATCATGCAAAGTTCCTTCAACCTATATTTATGCACCTCTTGTTTAGCGTCAGCAGTTGTGTTGCAGTATTGTGAAAGTGGTGGGGAACATTAATGAAATTCAATTGCTCTGCCTTTAATGATGCCTTATGTGAGTTAAATTCTTTCATGAAGTAAAACACTTAAGAGGGAAAGAAGCACATGGTAAGAAATTTTGTGTAACTCACAGTTTTAAGCAAATGATTCTCATCAAGATTAAAGTGATTAGGTCATATGTGCACAGTGCTTTAGAAGAAGTAATGCTATTTGCCATAATAAGGATTAAATGTTCTATGGAATGCAAAGTAATTTCTGACAGTGTGAAAACTCTGCATAACAAACTGCTAAGCACATAATGTTACAACAATAGGAAGCATAGGAGTAAGTAAAACATTGCCTAATTGAATATTTAGTGAAGTATTAGCCTTCATCTTTCAAATTCTGGACCTGAATTTTGTCTTAGGATCAGATGTTAAATGACATTTTATTTTATAGCCAAACTTGCTACTGAAACAAACTGTGATAATTTTTGATAGTTTCTAAGGAGATAGGATGCTAGTGAATACAATCTTTAGTATGTTTGATTCAAGCAAGATAACCACAATGATACACTTGGATATAGTAGTGGCTTTAAAAGGTGACTCTGGGCAAAAAAAAAGTCAGCCCATTGCAGGTCAAAGTTCAAGGACATTTGAGAATAGAGAGAAACTGCAGTTAAGCTATTTCCACTGTCTTCTTCCCAATGAAGCCAGTGTTCTTCACTTGCATGAGCACCAATTTTTTAAATATTACATAGTTTCCTTGACAGGACATGAAGCATTATGTCAAAATAAAAATCCCCATGCATTCAGTTTAGCTTGAAAGTACATCTAAAAATATTTTCTGATGATGTGGCTGAGAAGATTAGAAAAGTCCTAGTCTCATGTATTTCAATGCCTGTCAATCAGACAAACAAAACCTTAACAACAACAATAAAAACAACCAAAACAACAACAACAAAAGACTGAAAACCAAACCCCAACCCCCCCTAACCTCCTACCAGAAAATCTCTGTGGCCCAAAGAAAGGAACATCCTTGAGGAATAATACATTGAATGTGTCAACTTCTCATCTAGATATATTACACTAGTATTTGTAAATGTTCAGCTGCACTTAGGAACTGTTATTTTAATCTTCATCTCTGTGTTGCTTCTCCTGAAAGCAACAGAGTGAACATAGGAAATAAAAGCAGTGTAACAGAAGGTGCTACCATTTTCTCTGCTCTTGACTGAGATCTGGGAAAGGCAATGTCTACATAAAAGAGTTAGTGAAGATTTATAATAATTATTTTCCTATTCAAAAGACATATTTAGATTTAGGGCTCTTCTCTGCAGCTCTTCCAGTACACAACAAACACAGAAACTTTGCTGGTCTCTGTTGCAGAGGGGAAATTAATTGAGATGATTTTTCCCCCAAAAATTAATATGGTTTATTAATTTTGATATTCAGAACTCTAACCACCCCTGACCACTAATTTAAGTAATATTTTGGTTCTTACACGGTCATGGAAACATTCTATGGATAATATCTAGATCTAGTAATAACCAGCAAAACGTATAAACACTAACTGAACTGGAAGAGAAAATTCCTGCGGTCAAATGCCACTTGCGGTCTATATTCTGCTTGCCTAGTAGATGAACTCAAGGAGCTCTTTCTGCATATGGCAGAAGGCAACGGAGAATTACAAAGAGGCATTTAAGCATTTACTCACAAATTATTATTACTCAACTCACGGAGGCTAGTCACAGTCTACAGTGCCCAAGCGCTTTCAGGGAACTCTGTCTTGTTGGATGTTGTCATGGAGGGGATTCTGCCACCTACGGCAATTGTGGCAGAGGAGAGAAATTAACTGGTGCAAGATAATATTCTATTAAAATATATAATTTATTAATTTCAGTATTCTGAACTCTCACCACCCCCAACCACTGAATTTT
>WAAF01015449.1:11753-40627 GCA_013400475.1 Tricholaema leucomelas
GCAGTAGACCTTACCAGGCAATGATAAGGCAGCGGGCATGCAATAGGGTGCACAGCTGCATGGAAGATGGAGCTCCATAGATAGAAGGCAGGTAATACAGGATCTTGTTCTGGTAACTCACCACAATGGCATGCAGGTGTACATGTCTGTCTCCGCAAAGTAGATGCACTGCAGGTGGGCACACAGGCAGGCATAAAGCAGTGCTGGTTAGTCTAAGTGAGTGAGTGGAGGAGGGAGCCTGAACACTTTGTTTACCTGTGTACCCCCATTTATTGAATGTGGGCTGAGATTAATGGCCCTTTGGACACCACAATGACCAATCAGCTTTTGGCAGTCAGCCAAACATACCATAATAGGCAAAAGCCACAAGCCTGGACTATCCCAAATATGAGGATAGCATGGGCCTAGCACCCAGTAAGCATGAGCTGGTTGCATGGGCTCACACAAACATGTATAAACAATCAGGGTCCCTGGGCAGGCCAGACTTCATGGCGCCAGGCCTACTGTGCCCCTTTGTGCTTGTTTAATATGTTTACCCCTGGTGTGGGCAGAAAAACATGTCCAGGGAAGGCAAGGCATAAATAAGTCTATTTTCGGGCGTACGGGCCCTCCACTACAGATGTTGAGACTTAATTCTTCTCAGCTTCTGGGGAAAAGGAGGCAGACAATCTCTGACCATGTCTCCTGATTCTTCTGGATGAACTGTGTATGTCCAGGAGTTCTAAGCAGGACTTCCAGGTGCAGAGGCAGGATGTCATGCAGTCTCAGCACAATGTCACACTGGCCACACAGGCCAATCATGTGCAGGCATCCAGGGTCTGCTCTGGTAACTTGTGACAGTAAAGTTTACTGGCAAACAACAAGGCAGTGGGCAGCTGCAGCAGGCAACAGCAGAGCACGACTGAGCACGGGAGAGAGCACAGCAGAAAAGAACGTTATTTACCTATGTATCTCCTTTTATCAATGTGGGCTCAGATTAATTGCCCTTTGGACACAAGAATAGCCAATCAGAATGGCAGTTAGCCAAACCTTACCATATTAGGCAAAGCCATAGGCTCACTTTTCCCAAATCTGGGAAAAGCACAGGCCTTGCACTAGGCAGGCACGAGCTTATTGTGTGTACCTTGTTTACTACAGGACCTTGGGCAGGCCAGACTCAGTGGCTTCAGGTTCTTTTGTGTCCTTTTCCTGTGCTTGCCTCTCTCCTACAGCAGAAAAACATGCCTAGGCAAGGCAGGACATGTATAAGCCTATTTTGGGCCTATGAAGCCTAACACAACAGTCTCAAAGAAATAATATCTCAAGAGTGTTGACTTAAGTTATGAGAGAAAAAAATTACCTTACTCCAGAAACCACTAGCAGGGCAGATCGTACCAAAAGCCTTTCATGATCTCTGTCACTTCTGTAAAAAAAAGAGCAGTAAAAAAAATATCAACCATCTTGGTATTTATTTATGACATCCCAAAACGATTTTCTGTACTACTGACTTACTATTTTCTTCCCCCATCTGCAAGCATATATTTTACTGGACTATTAAAAATGTCCTATGAGAGTGCATTGATATTAATAACAAATTTGCTGCATCAGTGAACTTTAAAATAGATGTTGCCTCTTTCTGACCAAGGAATCAATACAACACTGAAGACTAAATAATTGATGCCCTACCAATATAGAAAGATAGAGTCATTTTTGTGCTTAATGCTTTGAATTAAGTGATAAGTATGCAGAATCAAGATTACTATTATGAATGACAAGATAGTAAGATGTAATAGAGATACTTCTATATATGATATGACCAGGTTTTGTACTGGGTTTATTTTTTTTCCTCTTTAAAAAGTATCTGGTAACCTCAGCTGTAACTCAGCATGCTCTGTAGCTTTCTATCTGAGAAGTCTTCTTGATATAATTTTCCTACCAATTTCTTACTCACCGGAGTTTCTCTAAGGTGTTACTGAATTACATTTATCTCGTAAAAAGATGCATTTAGAGCCCATGAGGTTTTTAAATAGATACAGGCTGGGGTCAGAGTGGCTGCAGAGCAGCCAAACAGAAAGGGATCTGCGGATGCTCATCGATACCCGCCTGAACATGAGCCAGCAGTGTCCCCAGGTGGCCAAGAGAGCCAATGGCATCCTGGCCTGCATCATGAATGGTGTGGCCAGCAGGAGCAGGGAGGTCATTCTGCCCCTGTACTCTGCACTAGTTAGACCACATCTTGAGTACTGTGTCCAGTTCTGGGACCCTCAGTTTAAGAGGGACATTGAGATGCTTGAACATGTCCAGAGAAGGGCGATGGGGCCTCGAGCACAAGCCCTATGGGGAGAGGCTGAGGGAGCTGGGATTGTTTAGNTAAAATCTCCACCTTTCTGTCTTCTTTTGGACTGAATTTTCCAAATTCTGTGTAACATGACTGCCTGCAATACTTTTTTTTTTTTTCCGATTTCAGAACAACATTAATGTGTAGGAAGAATCTGATGATTACATTCACACAGTAGAAGTAGCTCTAATGAGATCTTTCTGTGTCTTTCTGAATTTTGTAGAATGGCAAAGAATGCAAATGATGATGGTGGTGGGGATGATACTAGTTTTAATTTCAGCTGGAAAATGTTCACAAGCTGGGACTACCTCATTGGCAATCCTGAGACAGCAGATAATAAGTTTGCCTCCATCACAACAAGTTTTAAGGTAAAGTAGAGTTCAATAAGGAGAATTAGCCTCATTTATCTTTCACACTGGTACAAATCAAATGAAGGTAAGATTGAGTATTAACTGTGACTATGGCCAAGAAACTTAAACTAGAGCTGGAAATTCAATATCCTTTTGAATCTGAGCCTTTGTGCCCTGCCATTTTAACTATTTTGATTTGATTGTGGGAGAAAAAAAAATTAAAAAAGGCATTAGTGGAATCTTTTGTGTCCTCTGTGACTGCAGTAACAGTTTCACAAAAATTATTCTGCTGTAGAAATAATCTCCTTTTTCTCATTTCGGATGGTTGCCAGTCTCTGTGGCATTCTTCTGAAAAACTTTTTTAAAGTACTGGCAAAATTTTACCATCCTCATACTACACCAAAGAGATACTGTAAGACAAAGCAGAAATATCATATATAAGGGGCTTTTTGTCATGTCAGAAGAACTTGTCTCAGAATTTTGAGTGTATACTTGCCTATCAGGATGAAAAAGGGTGCCTATCCTTGCATAATAATTTTTCTTCTTTTCCAATTAATTCTGAAAACATAGTCCACTTTTCAAGGCAATACAAAGCTTTCTTAGTCTTCCTTTTAGTTTATAGGAGTGTAGTGATTTTCAAGAGTCATTGGGTGAAGACTCTGGAACAGAATTCAGGATGCACTGATGTGATGTGAAAAAAGTGAAAGGATATATTCTATCTATCTATGCTAAAGAAAGTATTTTTACTTTGGGGTCAGCATGGGAATTGGAGCTGGAGGACCAAACACTACCTGCACTATCAAACCACATACTACACCCTTCCTTTCTGCAGTGGTGATACAGCCACCAATGCTCAATAGAAACAACGTGAACTCTGGCAGTCAAAATCTCAGGATCCACTAAGGTCCAAATCATATCTTATGAGACAATGTAAGCTCATCTCAAAACATGCCCAAATGTTCATTTGAATTTTTGCAATTTATTTGGCTATTAACAACTAGGGAACCAATGTGGTGTCTTGACCTTCAAAGTACTCATAATATTCTTTTCTTCCTAATAAGTGCAGGAAGCTATCGTGGAGGAGCAGGAAAGCCGAAAAGAAGAAAATATTCATTTGACTCGATTCCTGAGGGTTCTTGCTAACTTCTTAGCTCTATGCACACTTGCTGGGAGTGGCTACCTCATCTTCTTTGTTGTTAGAAGATCCCAGAAATTTGCACTGGAAGGTCTGGAGAACTACGGGTGGTGGGAAAGAAATGAAGTTCGTGCTAGCAAATTTCTAAAATAGATGTGGTTTGAAACTGTGTTCCTCTACTCTGCATGTTGCTTTTCTTTCTTTTTTTCCCCCAGAGTATTTAAATATTAAGTATGAATGGTAAATGCACAATGAAAGATTTTTTCTCTCTCTCTGCTTCCTGCTTCCTTAAAATTACTATTCCTTAGTTGGTTATTTCAAATGTCCTCTTGTGTTTCATTTTTATTTGAGGCCTTTATCTTTCCCTTTCTTTGTTAAGATTGTTTTCCAGCCACTCTATGGACTCACAAGGTCTCTTCATGGAACTCACTCTCCTGTTGCTTTCTTCCTGATACTGCCCCAAGCAAAACAACTGGTTTGCGGGCCTATCCAAATTTGCTTGGAACCTCACAGATACAACTCTGCAGTTTAGCCACAGAATGAAACACATACCTTCTACTTCCAGCTGCCCAGTCCAAGAGTCCAATACCGTTCGTTTGTGCTTAATTTACTTTTCTAGACTGGACACAGATCTGCCTGGCAGAGGTGTATAATGACAGTGATTGCTTGTGCTGTAACTGTGCAATAAGCTCCTAATGTCACAGTTGGTATGTGAAAACCTGGGCAAGTTTTACTTTCTTTGCAAAGGCATTGCTGTGTATATTGTAAAAGGCTGTTGAGATTAGGTTAAACTACTGAATAAAAAGAAATACATTTTGATTCTATGAGAAAGAAATGTCATGTACAAAGTTATTTGGCTTAAAGCAACAGAAACTCAAAGAGTGACAACAGACTATCAGATGAAGACAGGTCAGGAGGAATTCAGCTTTTTCTCAGCTGAAAGGTGTGGTAACAGATTTGTGCTAACAAGATTTGTGCTGATGAAATCTGTTACATTGTGTTATCTTCTGCTGCATCCTGCAAAGAAGTTAAACATATGTATGTTTACATTCATTATTTTACTTTTGTGTGCTTTGCAAAACAATATTGCTAATGAGACTCTATATCATAGAACTAAGATTTGGAGCAGGTGTGCCTGTAAAGGGAAGTGGTTAAGGCAATATTGCCATTATATGGCTAAAGAATTTTTTCTTCTTGATGGGTAATGAATGTATCTGTGAGGTATGAAATGTTGCTCTTGATTTACTATTAATATTTAATAACACATATTTGACTTCTATGTAGCATCTATTTAAACATTTATCTTCCTCTCTAGAGCAGGCTTTCTCATGACAGAGAACATTATCATTAGTAAATGAATTGAAATTGCAATAAGGAAAAAAAAATAAACATAGTCACTTGATGTACTATTTAGAAAAATGCAGATACAGTTCTTGAATACAATTCAAGGAACACTATGTAAAATGCACATATTTCATAAAAACAGTAACTCATTCTGTAGGAATTTTTTTCATTACACTGAAAACTATTTAAGGGATATTATTAAGGAATTAATAAATTGTTTACAAGTAATTACATTGTCCTTGGAGCAGTCCAGGGTAAGTGCATTTTATGTCATCTGTTCCTGAAGCTCCCAGCCTAATAAAGGTGGCTTTGTGGAGAAGACCTTTTCCTTTCTATCCTCTTCTGACACAACATTGTAAATTTCTTAATTCCCTCTCTGTTTTGCCAGTACCTAGCTCTATCAGACCGTGGTTCAGATAAAATCTCCTGGAGTGTCAAGGAGAACAGCAAATTGGAGAACACCAAATTAGTGGAAACAGGCAAGCTGGGACAGCTGAGGCATGTCATCAGCCTTTGTGTCACTTCTTGTATATGGCTGTAACTTCGTGACCGATCAAGGAGAAATGAAGATTCTGCACTATGCAATTTCCCCATTACTCCAGAAATTCTGGCAAAATGGAGAATAATGCCACTGATTCCCGTGATAATGTGTTCTGAAATTGGATGAAAAATGTTGAACAAAATTGACTTTACTCATTTATAGAAGGTAGTTAACACAGGTATTTAGGTAGTTATGAGGTAGTATGAGCATATTGCAACCTGAAAGAACTCAACAGATATTCTGCCAGAGATTATTCTGCTATTTATTTTTATATGCCTAGTAGTGTATACGGAGTACATTTGTACTGACATTATTAAACCATGTTGTCAATGCTCTAATTCTAGAAATAACAGGGGAGTGTTTATTGTTATGAAATACAATTTCCATTTCTACTTACTTTCTTTTTCCTTTTTAACAAAACTGTATTTACTGGAAACATAAATTGTTAGTCCATTATGTAGCAGGTTCCATTCAAATCTACAACTACTACAATCTTTATTAGTAGAAAACATGGTTTATTTTAGACTGGTTACTTTCAATGAACTTATCATTTAACCAATGAGAAGGCAGTATTCAATATTTAATGCTGTATTGGTACAACATTATGCCCAGATACTGGCTCTTAAATGTGGTACCAGTCCCAGAATTTCTCAGCAGATTCATAGCACTTGGAAAAGCTTGCATAAGCAGTAACTTTCTAGCTTTCATAGTGTGATGTAGAGACCTGCTATCTAAACTAACTAACGTCACAGAGAGATAAAATGTGGTTTGAACCAGAATTTTAATAATTAGCGTCTGCTTCTTCATTGTTGTTCCTGCCTTAGTGAAAATTCTCAATAGGGAGAGTATGCTTTTGAGATTCACTCAGCAAGTAGTAAATACAAGGCCACAATGGCTATCAGCCGTAATTTCACCATATACTTACAGTGTCATTCAGTCTTCTTCTGGTAAATCATTTCATATTTTTTGTCACAGAGAGTAGTGAAACTCTCAATGATAAAAAAAAAGGGAAGAAAATCAGTAGCTGAGCTTCAAGCTGACAAGAAGTCCAGAAGTCTAGAAGTTCAGCTCCTTTCTGAAATTAGACTACATTAAAGTGCCTAAGATTCAGTGGATGATTTATTTCTTCAGCAAAATCTTTCAAAACCAACTAGAGAATATGATTTTTATGAAACTATATGAAAAAAGTTTATGCTTTTCAAATATGTAAGTACACATAGTTTTCAGGCTTTGAAAAGCCAATGTGCTACATTTTGTCTCAGCAAAACCTTGCATTTTTGATTGTGATAATTTCTCACTTCTCAGTTTTGCTAGTTTCTTTATCTCATTTCACCTATTCTCTTAGGTGAACATCCTTTGGGAGGGGGAGCTTTTGAGATAGGGAGCATTAATAGTCAAGGCATTGAAAAATGAAGATAGAAAGCAACTAAGAAAGAATAAGCCAGCTTTAGATAAGTGGCTAGAAAAGACAGAATATAATAAAAGCATATAAAATACTGAACGTTTTTAAGAGAAAGAAAAGCAGTGACTTCTGTTATTGTGGCCATGTACCAACAAAGAAAGTTTCAATAAGGTAAGCAGGTACTATATATAAACCTCCCTAAAGGACATGCATTTTCTCCAACGTATAGATTCACTATGTTTTCCAGTATCAGAACTACAATAAATTAATTGAGTAGAAGCCAGTTCCAGAAAAAGCAAAAGAGAAGGAACAGTGGAAGGTACATAGTGATGCTATGAATGACAAAATTTACATCTGTCTAAAGGAAGACTGATCTAAGGCGTGAAAAGCAAATCCTCTGGAGATGACTAAATGCATGAAAACCACACCTGGTTCAACACATACTCAAACTGGTTCCAATGGAATCTAGGAGGTATTGTTCATGCATGTTCACCTGTTCTTGTTCATCTCTTTGCATCCTTGGGCTAGGCCAACCCTGGTGTGACACAGGACATCTGCTCTTCTAAATACATTTATCTCTGGAACTTTTTGCCACAGGAGAATTTGAGTCCTCAGAGTCAATGAGGATTCTGATTTGAGATTCATCAGTATGGAGACAGAATTGCATATTTCTATTAATAAACAGGACATATAGCCTGTTAAAATACATTTCAATTTTAAGATTCATGTTTGGTTGTGACTCCTGCAGATTTACCATGTTGAACTATGTTTGCTATAAAGTCTTAGATTTAATGGTCTTGGCAGTCAAAAAGCCAACCACATCCTGGGGTGCTTTCAAGCACAGCATTGCTATCTGGTCGATGGAGTTGCACCAGTGCATCCTCACCTCGAGTAGAAGGTGTCAGGAGAAGACAGACATTAAACTATTAGCAACATTAAACAAGATAGGAAGAGACTGCAAGGGCAATATGGCTTGGCTCGTTCAGCTTGGAGAGAAGGCTGAGGGGTGACCTTATTAGTAGGGGACAGTGGAGGGGGACATGGTGATCTCCTTTCTTTGGTGTCCAGCAATAAGACACAAAGAAATGGAATGAAGCTGCGTCAGGGAAAAGTTCAGACTGGACATTATGAGAAAGTTTTTCACTGAGAGGGTGACTGGTCACAGGAACAGGCTACTCAGTGAAGTAATCATAATACTAAACCTGTCAGAATTTCTACAGTGCTCTTGGTTGTTGTACAGGTTAGTTTTAGGTAGTCTTGTGAAGAGTAGGGAGTGGGGCTCAGTGATCCTTATAGGTCCCTCCCAGCTTGGGATATTCTGTAATTCTGTGATTTTGTGACATCTCAAACTAACTTTGTGTCATATCTCAGATAAATGTAAATTAGTGCAGCATTCTATTTTATAGAAAATCTGTGTGTCTGTTGGGAACATATGCTAGAGATACAGTCTAAAGCAGTACTGGACAGAGGTTTTGCTAAGTTCTCTGATATAATTTTGGTTAAAGTGTAGCTACTAATCAGAATAACTAACATTTGATTATTTCACTTGTTTAATTGAGACACAAAAAAAACATAAAAAGAGATCTCATATCCATCTGCAGTAAATTACAATTGAGTTTCCATCTCTTTCTTCTTTTCTGAAGACATCTTGTGACTCACAGTGTGGATTTTGCTTTTCACTCAATCAAAAAACAAATAAAAAGTAATAAGAGAAACATACTCTTCTCTCAAATCCGTAGTAATAATAAAAGAACTTTAACTTCTCTAAACTTTCCCCCCTCCTCTTTTTCCCCCTTGCAGGTAAACATGGTTATGTCACTTTTAGGAATGTTCTGTCCTACTTTATTTGATGTAATCAGTTCTCTGGAAAACTACCACCCTCGAATAGCTTTAAGATGGCAGCTGGGACGAATCTTTGCTCTTTTTCTTGGCAATCTCTACACTTTTATTATCGCCCTAATGGATGAAATCAATCTCAAGGCAAGCTATTTACCTCTCTTCAATGTTTTTAGTGTGTAGCTGGACAAAGAGGAGGAATTCTAGCCGGTCACAGGCATAGCAAAAGCTGTTATTTTCTTTCTATACTATAAATCATGCCCATGTCTAATATGGCAATGGGAGTCTTGGAGAAGAAAAAATTGAGAAGTGCTGACAAGCTCATGTTGCTTCCCTCCGCCTCCCCTAATATATTTCTTTTTGTAGCTGGAAGAAGAAAAGATAGTAAAGTATAATATGACAATATGGGAAGCCAGTCTGTACAATGGTACGATTCCAGAAAATTCAACTGCTCCTCCAATACAGGTGGACCCTGCAGATGTTCCCAGAGGGCCATGCTGGGAAACAATGGTAGGACAGGTAATGTAACTCATTCGAGCTTATATCCAAAAATAGATCATAGCCTGCTACAAGATGGGATAATTTAGACCTCTTTATGTCTACTGCAAAATGGTATTAAGGTGAGATAATGAGAAGAAGCAGATGTGGGGCTTTTTCCTGAGCTTAAAAGTTGAGAAAAAATTATTTGATTTTTTTGGGATGCTGTCTGGTAGGAAATGCTTTATCCTGCTTGCTGGTATCATTGAAAGTATTTCCTTCCTCCAACTCCTACTCTTCTTTTCACTATTTTCGCATTTAGCCTTCCCCTTCAGCTCATCTTTTGTTGGATACAAGCTGTGTGCTTGAGAGCAACGTAGGGAAAATTTAAGATCAAAGTGCCTCTAAAAGATAACAAGAGGCTTGTAGCCTAAACTAATTGGTTTACAGCCTTCACAGCTTGGTACCACCTGGTGCCTGTCTGCTTAAGACAGCGTAGCTGTGAGAGACAGAAGGTTGTTGTGCTCTCTTAGAAGATGGGAAGATTCTAATAAGTAGTATGTAATGTTGAACCAATTAGAATTTGACACAGTTTTGTAATCCTGTTTCGTAGTCTTCGGTGAAGGGTATATAAACCTATCATTGGGTGAAATAAATTGGAGCTTGCTTATATTAAGCTCTGTCCCCGTCTCTTATTACCCCTGATACTGTGGTATCGCAGCCTATGGCAATCTTTCCTCCACAAAACCTGTTTATCAATTTTGGGAAGCTGGATTCATCACAGCTCCTAATAGAAGTTGTAATTCTGATTAGAGTCTTAATTAGGCAATGCCACTTTCTGACTACCACAGACCTAAAGAAAAATGTAGTAGCTTAACAAGGAAATACAGGTGAGATAGCTCTTCCAGCAGGGTGCTTTTGAGAAGGCATCTCTATCTTTACTCAAGCAAGACAGATGAAGGAGGAGCAGTGGATATTGTCTGCTAACTTCAGCAAGGCTTTTTTATACTGTTTCACACAACATACTCATAGACAAACTCAAGAGAAGTGGATTAGATGACTAAACTGTGAGATGGATTGGTAACAAGCTCCACAATACAGTTCAGAGAGTTGTGATCATAGTTGCAGAGCCCAGGACGCCAGTGGTGTTCCTCAGAGATCTGTCGTGGGTCCAGATTTGCTCAATGTCTTCATCAACACTCTGAATGAGAAGATTGAGTATGCCCTCATCAAGTTTGCTGATGACACAAAACTGAGAGGGTTGACTGACACCCATCAGGCTACGCTGCCATCCAACAAGATCTGGATAGGCTGAAGAGATGGATGAAGGTGAGCCTCACAAAATTCAAGGATGAATGTAGAGTCCTGCATCTGGGAAGTAATATCACCAGGCATCAGTAAAGATACAGGGTTGTCCTGCTGGAAAGCAGTTCCATGGAGAAAGACACTGGTGTCCTAGTGGACAACAAGTTATCAATGTTACAGCAATATGCCCTTGTGGCCTGAAGAGCCAATGGTGTCCTGGAGTGCATCAAGAAAAGAAGGTCCTGCAGGTCTAGGGAGGTTCTCCTCCCCCTCTACTCTGCCCTGGTAAGACCACATCTAGAATATTGTCCAGTTTTGGCCTCCCCGAGTCTGAGAGGCACAGAGATCTACTGGACAAAGTCCAACAGAGAGCTACAAGGATGACTGGGAGACTTGAACTTAAACCTAAACCTCCCCTGGTGCAGCTTCAGACCATGCCCTCTTGTCCTGTCACTAGTTGTCTGGGAGAAGAGCATGACCCCCATCTGACTATAGCTTCCTTTTAGGTAGCTGTAGAGAGTGATAAGGTCCCCTCTAAGTCTCTCTTCCAGCACTGCACAGCGTTGGAGGTGAGGCCTCACCAGTGCTGAGTACAGGGGCAGAACCGCATCCCTAGACCTTCTGGCCACACTATTCCTGATGAGGCCAAGATACCGTTTGCCTTTCATGCCATCTGGGGACGTTGCTGGCTCACGTCCAGCTGTCAAGAAGTGCTCCCAGGTCTCTCTCATCTGGGCTGCTTCCAGTCACTCATCCCCCAGTCTGTAGCACTCCATGGGGTATTGTGGCCAAAGCGTAAGACCCTGCACTTGGTCCTGTTCAATTTCATTGACCCAGCCTGTCCAGATCCCCCTGCAACATCTTCCTACCCCTCAGGAGATTGAGTCTTCCTCCCAACTTGGTGTCATCTGCAAGTTACTGACAGTAGATTCATCCCCTCATCCAGGTCACTGATAAAGATATTGAATAGAACTGAGCCCAACACTGATCCCTGGGGGACACCACTGGTCACTGGACACCAACTGAACACAGCACCATTCATAACCACTCTCTGTGCCTGGCCGCCTGGCCAGTTTTTAACCCAGTGAAAGGTGCACCTGTCCAAGGCATGGACTGCCAGCTTTTCCAGGAGGATGCTATGGGAGACTATGTCAAACACTTTGCTGAAGTCTAGGCAGACAACATCCACAGACTTGCCCTCAACTACCAGGTGGGTCCTCCAGTCATAGAATGAGATGAGATTGATTAGGTAGGACCTTCCTCTCCTCAACCCATGTTGGCTGGGTCTGATCCCTTGGTTGTCTTGTACGTGCCACTCAGTGGCACTCAGGATCACCTGCTCCATAACCTTGCCAGGTACTGGGGTCAGGCTAACAGGTCTCTAATTTTCTGGATCTTCCTTCAGGCATTTCTTGTGGATGGGCCAACCTCCAGTCCTCTGAGATCTCTCCAGTGAGCCATGACCAGTGGTAAACATCGGAGAGTGGCTTAGCCAGCTCTTGGCCCAGCTCCTTAAGTACTCTAGGATGAATCTCACCTGGACTCATAGACTTTTTAGAGTCTAAGTGGCACAGCAGGTTACTGACTACTTCCTCCTGGATTACAGTCAGGATATTATGCTCCCCATTTCTATCTACCAACTCAAGAGCAAAGTTGCCCTTGGGATAATCAGTCTTTTTGTTAAAAACTGAGGTAAAGCAGGTGTTAAGTACCTCAGCCTTTTCCTTGTCTTCTGTTATTGTCTTCCCCCCCTTCATCAAATAAGGAATGAAGATTTTCCCTGGCCCTCCTTTTGTTATTAATGTGATTATAAAAGCACTTCTCATTATCCTTGACAGAATTTGACAGACTAAGTTCAAATTGAGCTTTTGGATCTCTAATTCTCTTTCTACATGACCTTACAATATCCTTAAATATCCTTATGTTATTGACTTATTAATATGAAATGTCATTTCCAAATAATTTTCTAACTTTTTTCTTCCCCTATTTGATCATATCCCACTGGTGGTTTTGGTGCACGAGAATGAACCTGTGACTGAATCACAGCTTCTGCCATCACTCTATCACTCTGCCAATCTCACCTTCCAACTGAATAAATTACCAACAGTCACACCCTCCTTTTCACTGATGCTGAATAGTAAGATAATAAAGGGCTCATCATCATGCTATTTCTTCCCCTTAATTTCAGATCAGGGAGAATAATATCAGAGAAGGATTTAGTAGGAGGAATGAGTATTTCCCTTAGGAATTTTGTCCTTCCTATGCCTATTCATTGAGAGTTTCATGGTCCATGAGAAAGAAAACTTTTAGGTTTGGTCCCAAAGTCAAAAGGATCCAACGCAATCTTGACTGGAAGCCTTTCCAATTTAGTCCCCCCCTATTTGTCACATAATATGAACACAAATTAGAGCAAAGGATTTTTCTAGCAAATGAGTAGCACTTTTTCTCCTGGTACTTAGAATCAGCAAACGCAGAAGGGAAGCAGATCCTTTCTTGTGTTAAAGCAGGATAAGCAGTATTAGGGCCCTAGTCCAGTATTTCATTATTATTGTAATTATTGTTTAAATATATTATTAAAATAAAATATTACTCTTACAGGAATTTGTGCGTCTGACAGTCTCTGATACCATGACAACATACGTTACAATTCTAATTGGTGACTTCTTGAGAGCTGTCTTTGTTCGGTTTTTCAATTACTGCTGGTGCTGGGACTTGGAGTACGGATTTGTAAGTATCTGGTTTACTATTTTAAATATCTTTGTCAGATTAACGCTTCACATTTTTGTGGATGACTGCATTTTCCTTCTGACCCTACCAAGTCAAGTGCTGGCTAACGCATAGCTTGGGAATCCCTGCAAGGCATTGTGCCAGTTCTTCCTAGAATTTGATTTGCCTTAATGGTTCTCTTATTCTTTAGTCTTTGGTAACCTTAGGAAATGTGGGACTTTTTCTTTTTTCCATGAAATTGTTTAAGGAAGCTGGGTACACATTTTATACACATTTCCAATTTGAAGTCTGAATTCCTGTTCCACAGAGCACTAGCTTATTGATTTCTGTGGAGTTTTGGATAGGGTCTTCTAGCACACAGTGTGAAGAAAATTGTGAAGGAACTTATTCTAGAAATACTATTATATTTATACTCCTATTAGAGTTAGTACAGCTAAAATAAACTCAGTAAGTCTCGTAACATAAGCCAGTGTAAAGCTCTTCACTAGGGAGCTGAGACTATTAGTCTTTTATACAGACCTGAAGTTAACTTAACCAGCTAAGAAATCTACAGTTTAAGGTTTGATGCTGCTTTTCTACCTGTTAAGTAGTAATCAGGGTACTGGAAGAGCTTGTGAAGCTCCTGAAGCTTCTTTTGCAATTAATGAGAGCTGTGGAAAGGAGCTAATTCATTCAAAGCTGTCTGCATGAGCAGCCACTGTAGCTGCTCTGCCACATTTTTGTCTCCCTTTACTCAAAATTTTATCTTCATACCTGCACAATTTCTTGTTTTACTAAAGGAAGCCTCTCATGAAACTGTAATTTTCAAGAGCAAGATGAAGTTTTGGTGCCTTCTATAGAAGAAAAACTAAAAAAATTCAATTCTGCCACAGCAATATCATTGTTATTTGCTGGCCTTTATGGAAAGGTTGAGACTTCCAGTTGTATAGTTGTGTCTCAAGCAGCACTTGTGATTCATTTTATCTGGTGCTACACCTGGCAGGAAATAGCTCAGACATCACGTTTTCCAAAGATGGATGTTAAAGCGATAACCTTTCCCCTCTCAAGACATCCATGATCAATGAAAGAGTCTGAATGAATACAAGCATGAAAACCATTCTGAAGACTGTAGGACAGACTCTTTACCTAGGATAATTTATCATCCATTTGAACATTCTGAAGTCTCAGTCTTGCTATTTCTCTCTGAATCTAGTGACTTCTATGCATCAACATTTTGCTGTCTGTGCCTAGCGTTATTTAAGATGATCCTGGATATCCAGAGTGGCTGGAGCATGTGGTCTCCTAGTGCTGGGATAAGCACAGAGAACTGTAGAACTATAGTACATTGCCTTTAAAGGAAAGAACTCTAATTAAGGGTCTAGACTAAAGAACTGCACAAGTACCAGCTTTCTTTCTAGACATTTTTCTGTACACAAAAGAAAGAGTATAGTTCATACAGAAGTTAAACCACACAGCCTCATGTGTTGTACAGCACTGAAGGACACTTTAGGTGACCACCACTAGCTACTCCAATTGAAAATCTGTTGGTTTAAAATTTAGACAGCACCCAGAACTATTTCAAGCTCTCCATCAGCATCTTACTATAACCAAATTAAAAAAAAAATAAAATCAGTAAAATACTGAAATCTGTATTAACATCTGTCTGTTGTCTTCAAGTCATACTGATTTGTTTTGTAACTCACTGATAAGATGCAACAAGAGGCTTTACAATGCAATGCCAGTACACTGCTGTTGCTGGATGTGACTGAAAGTCATCACCTTAAAACCTGTTGTACCAGCTTAATGAAAGCATCTGTATTATTTCTTCCAGCCATCATATTCTGAGTTCGACATAAGTGGAAATGTGCTGGGACTGATCTTTAACCAAGGCATGATCTGGTAGGTGTGGCAAAGAAGGTTTCATCTGCAGGAGTGTAGCTGTATTTGTGAAAAATTCTGACCCTATCCCATTCCTTCATTTTGATGGAAGCTTAATGCCATATAAATCCAACTCTGGTGCATTGCAATCAGTGGGACCACTTCAAGACTAGTTCTGGCCTAAGTGCAACTAAATGTGTCTGGATTTTTCAAAGAGGTGGTAAGAGTAACCAGCAAAAAGCTTCATGGATCAATCTTATCTTTTTGTTGACTGCTTAATAAAACAAGCACTTGGCTTGTAATACTTCAGCTTTTTGAAATACCATACCACTCTTTTCCCATGCATCCTGTGAAAAAAGGCCTCAAAACAAATGTTTGTACAACTCTAAGCTGCTGAGGAGCATCAATATACACATTCTGCCACAGAAACTGTGACAGCACCCTTCAGCTAACTGCCTACTGCTGAGTTGCCACCACATTTACATGCTGTGGTGGTTTAAGGTTGATTGTAATATTCTAGTAAGAGAAATTAGATAATTGGTTATAAAAGAATAGTAATGATAAAGTGTATATCATTCATTGGTTTGCTAAAAGGGATAAGAAGCCAAAGTACAAACAGTTTGTCCCTCTTTGCTCTGGGACACTTCTCCCTTTCCTTCTCCTTTGCTCCAGTCTAGTGTCTTCCACTAACCTTGGCTAACAGATAACAAGTAAGATTTGATGGTTGTTTTCCACCTGGGAGTGAGAGAGAGAGGGTAGTGTTTGACCCCTTCCAGGCTTCTTTTGTTTGTCCAGGAGGGAAGTTTCAGTTTCTGTATTATTTCTAAACTGTATATAATTGTAAATACTTGTAAATATATGGTGTATATATGCTTGTCAATTTAGCTTTGTTGTAAATATAGCTTTATCTTACTTCCAAGCCATCTGAGCTGGTCTGATAAATTTCAATTGGGGGGGTGGAAAGTTCCCAACCCACTAGACATGTCAATTATTATTTCAGTGCCAAGTGAGGCACTAGAGTTGGAGGGTCTTTCAAAATAATGTCCGATGACTTAAAGTGAGCCAAATGCATCAGACGAATAAAAAGGAGGTTTGACTCCATTATAAAAAATATATGCAGCCAAAACCTTAGTGTCTGTGTGCATGTGCTGGTTTGGGTGTTACCCGCCCCCTCACTCTCATGAAATCACACAGACTAGACTCAGTCTATCTGGGAATTAAGAATAAAGCTATATTTACAGCTTAGCTCAATATACAANATTTGATGGTTGTTTTCCACCTGGGAGTGAGAGAGAGAGGGTAGTGTTTGACCCCTTCCAGGCTTCTTTTGTTTGTCCAGGAGGGAAGTTTCAGTTTCTGTATTATTTCTAAACTGTATATAATTGTAAATACTTGTAAATATATGGTGTATATATGCTTGTCAATTTAGCTTTGTTGTAAATATAGCTTTATCTTACTTCCAAGCCATCTGAGCTGGTCTGATAAATTTCAATTGGGGGGGTGGAAAGTTCCCAACCCACTAGACATGTCAATTATTATTTCAGTGCCAAGTGAGGCACTAGAGTTGGAGGGTCTTTCAAAATAATGTCCGATGACTTAAAGTGAGCCAAATGCATCAGACGAATAAAAAGGAGGTTTGACTCCATTATAAAAAATATATGCAGCCAAAACCTTAGTGTCTGTGTGCATGTGCTGGTTTGGGTGTTACCCGCCCCCTCACTCTCATGAAATCACACAGACTAGACTCAGTCTATCTGGGAATTAAGAATAAAGCTATATTTACAGCTTAGCTCAATATACAATATATTGTACAGATATGTACAATGTATGCAGCTATATACAGAAATATACAAGTTAGAAAAAGTAATACAGAAACACAACAGCCCTCCCAGAAACCAGAGTCCCCAGGAGGGGCTCCCAACCACCCTTCCATCTTCTTTTCACCCCTCTACCTTATCCCAGACTTTGCTTTATGTTCAAGGTGAGTTTGGAGGATTGGCCAGGGGAGTTAGAAGGTAGAAGGATTAGTTACACAGACACACAGCAACTCTGTTATCTATGTTTGTGTTCTTGTTTTCATACATCTCAGCAAGCCTGTAAGTGAAGTAGCCATCACCATTGTTCCCTTTTCACTGCCTATGATCTAATTTCTCTCACTAAAATATCCTAGTTAGCCTCAAACTAGCACAGTCTATATACCTATATCTAAATCCACCTATCTTTATAAATACATAGATGATTAATTGGTTTCTGTTTTATCTGAACTTTACAGAATCTGTTGCAAATGTTTCTACTCATCTGAAACAGAACAGAAAAGTTTCAAGAACAGATGGTGAACTGCACCATTACAGACCCAGAAAGAATACAAGAGGTGTTTATTTTTATGTTTGAGAGGGAGACCATGCAGCTAGGAAAAGTCTTCCCATCTCTTTGTTTTCACAAATCAAGTTGAAGGCAAATAGTATTCAAATCTTCCCCATATTGATCAATTTTGATAAGAGTTTGTCTACCATTTCATAAATGTTATACTGAAATCTTACGATAATAGCTGTAAGCTACCCAGATTTTGAACCTGGTGAAACTGGAGAGTACTTTAAGTAACATGGTTATGAGGTACCCTCTCCCATCAGTGTAGACTAGCAAATGCTTTCTCTTTTAATTGAAGATATATGAAAAGGGGAAGGAGACATTAACATAATAGAATATGTAATCATATTTTGAAGGTCTTTCCAACCATGTAGATTTGTTTCCTATTTCTTAAGTAGAAACACTGAGGCACCTGGAGGCAAACTGGATTAGTCCTGTTCACCCAAAAAAAGATGAAGGAAGAAGATGATTCCTGATCTCTTACATTCTGTATTACTTGGCCAGACAAACGAAAGTAATTGCCCTTTGGTTAGCATGGCATAAGAAATCAAGTGTGATGAAAACAAAATAATTCCAACTGTTTCAGCATCATAAACTTGCAAAGATGTATTATAAGGAACTTCCCCCAAAATTAGCAGAATTGATAGTTTGTTGGAGTGTAGCATTAGACTACGGTGGTAAAGGGAATAAAATAAATCTCAACTAAGCATCCTTCCAAAAGTACTGTTACTATATCAAGAAAACCAATAAATACAAAGCAAGGTTATTTTGCTAATGATTAGCTTAAGAACTGTCCTTTTTTTAAATACAGCACAAGTGAGATGGTACCTGAACTAGTGGGCCAAAGACTGGAGAGTATTATTGCAAAGAAGTTTTTGTGACTTTGAAACAGCAACAAATAATCATATGAGAATTCTTCCCACACATCTCCTTCTTAAAGCAGGACTGAAGATATAAGAGCACTAAACAAAACCCTATAAAGCTGGTTTTATGAACTTGATTTCTGAAAGCACAATGTGTAAGGCTGAAAAGCACACTGACATAGGGTATGAGTGACTTAGGAACAGAGGTCCTAAAAAAAAAAAAATAGTTTTTTAAAAATGTCCTTACTTCCTTTCTAGGATGGGATCTTTTTATGCCCCATGTCTCCCAGCAATCAACGTATTCCGCCTCCACACTTCGATGTACCTGCAGTGCTGGGCAGTGATGTGCTGCAACGTCCCCCAAGAGAGGGTCTTTAAGGCTTCCAGATCCAATAACTTCTACATGGCTATGCTGCTTTTCATCCTCTTCCTCTCCACGTTGCCTGCTGTGTACACCATTGTCTCCATCCCACCATCTTTTGACTGTGGTCCTTTCAGGTTTTTTGCATTTTACATTGATTTTTTATTATTGAAGTAATGAACTGTTTCATCACATCACAGTGAATGGTGCAATAGTGAAAAAGAGTTTCTGTTATAAATATTAGCACCTGATTGGCTGAGTATTTAGCTGTGTCACATTTCTCATAGCAGATGACTCCTGAAGCTGAAATACTAGAAAACTGAGTAATTCCTTAGACAGTTTTATGTGAAGTGTAGAGCAGAACACTTTTTCTTTTAAATTGTAATGAAAAAATTGTCATTACTACTGTAATTAAGACATTCTTAAGATGTATCAAAGTGATATATTATGCACCTCTGATCTCCTTGCCTGAGATTGATGGCTTTCAGGAAACATCTGCATACGCCCCGTAGGAGAGTCTTATCAGAACTTATAGTGTGATAAATGTGTGGTGGAGTAGGCTATGCCATGACTCTCTCCAACTGACAATACTTCATCCATCTGTATTGCTATTGTGAAGATGATTCGTTTTTTGAAGCCTTTAACTGCCACATTCATTAGTCCTTTCTAAAGGAGAGTTTATGGCCAGTGGGAGAAGGGACAGACCACTCAGGAAAACTACAAAGTTTTTGTGAGGCCACACTAGGAGAAAAATTAGAAGGTCCAAAGGACAACTGGACATCAGTCTGGTGACAGCTGCTAAAGGGAACAAGAAATTATTCTATAAATAAGCAGCAAAAGGAAGATTAAAGAGAATCTCTTGTCCTTTGTTGGGTGCAGGAGGTACAACAGTGGTCAAGGGTGAGGAAAGGCTGAGGTACCAAATACTTTCTTTGCCTCAGTCTTCCGCAGTAGAAGCAGTTGCTTGCTAGATGCGCCCAGTCCTCTAGATCTGTAAGACAGGGATGGGAAGAAGATCGATGCCACATAATCCAAGAAGAGATGGTTAGTGGCCTGCTGCACCACTTCAGATACACATGTCTATGGAACTAGAATGGCAAAAATCTAAAGATACTGAGGGATGTGTTGGAATTGTCACCAAGTCACTTTCCACCACTTACCAGCAGTCCTGGCTAACCATGGAGGTCCCATCTGACAGGCAAATGTTAACGCACACCTACAAGAAGGGCTGGAAGAAGGATCCATAGAACTACGTACTTGTCAGTCTGACATCAGTGCCAGGGAAAGTCATGGAGTGCATCATCCATGTTTCAGAAACAATTCCAGACCTCCTTGAAAGTGGAGGTTTGGAACCAGATAATATTTAAAGTCTCTTCCAACCCAAACCACTCTACAGTTCTATGATCTTGAGTAGCATTATGTAGTACATTCAGGACAACCAGTTATTCATACTCAGTATGCATGGACTTTTATGAAGGGCACCTCTTGCTTGATGAACCTGATCTTCTATGACAAGGTGTGGTGGTTTGGGTGCTCAAACTAGCACACAAGTTTGTCTGCCTAGTGATGAGGGGAAGACCATGGATATAGTCTACCTGTTGTTTAGCAAAACATTTGACATCCCCCTGGAAAAAGTAGCTGCCTATGGCTTGGATGAGTGGACCTTTTATTGTGCAAAAATCTGTCTTGGAATGCTGGGCCCAAAGAGTGGTAGTGGATGGAGCTAAATCCAATTGTCAGCCAGTCACAAGTAGTGTTCCTCAGAGCTAACTATTCAGGCCAGTTATTTCTGGTATCTTTAGCCTGGATGAGGGGATAGGGTGCATTCAATATATTTGCAGAGGACATCAAGCTAGACAGGTAGTTGATCTACTTGAGGGTAGGAAGGCTCTACAGGACCTGCACAGGCTGGATTGATGGTCCAAGGCCAGTTGTATGAGATTCAGTAAGACCAAGTACCATGTCTTGAACTAAAGTCGCAGTAATCCCAATACTACAACACTACAGGCGTGAGGCTATCTGGAAAGCTGCCTGGCAGAAAAGAACCTGCAGGTGTTGATCAACAACCAGTTAATAAGGAGCCAGCAGTGTGTTCAGGTGGTCAAGAGGGCCAACAGCATCCTGGCCTATATCAGGAACAGTGTGACAAGCATGACCAGGAAATTGATTATCCCCCTGTACCCAGTGCTGGTCAGGCCTCACCTTGAGTATTGTGTTCAGTTTTGGGTCCCTCATTGGAAGAGGGACCTATGTTTTGGGCCACAGACATTTGACTGAGNAGGACTTGGACATATTGGACTTTGTCCAAAGATGAGCAATGAAACTTGTGAAGGGTTTGGACACCAGGTCTTCTGATGAGCAGCTGAGATAACTGGGGTTGTTTAGTGTGGCAAAAAGGATGCTAAGGGGAGACCTTATCACTCCTTATAAGAACTGAAAGGAGATTTTAGTGAGATGGGTGCTGGCCTCTTCTTCCTAGTGAGAAGTGATAGGACAAGAGGAAATGGCCTCAAATTACACTGGGGAAGTTTTAGAGTGGATATTAGTAGAAATGTTTTCAATGAAAGGGTCATGAAACACTAGAAAAGGCTTCTCAGGGAGGTGGTTGAATCACCATCCCTGGAGATGTTTAAAAGATCCACAGATGTGTTGCTAAGGGACATAGTTTAGCATCAGATTTGGTGGAGTTGATGTTGTTGACTACCAGACTTAAGAGTAGCTAGATAATGCAGAGGTCTTTTACCACTGTGGCAATTCTAGAACTCTAAAAGTTTCATTACTATAATAACAGGACAACAGTAAGGATATGAAATTAATATTTTTTAAAGACTGTCATAATTTGTTATTAGTAAAGCAACAGTAGAATAATAGTAAAAGACACATACTGATTCCAATGAAAGATTTGATTAAAACAAGTAAAATGATACTCAAGAAATCCCTAGTGCACTTTTTAAGGGAACACAAATCCTGCCATCTTGCCATGTTAACTTTGGCAAATAGGAGAATATCTGTGAGATTGTTTCTAGCCACCTTTAGTAGAGACAGGGAGAAATGCATGACATACCAAAACATTCTGAAGTGACAGAAAATTGTTTGAATTTACATAAGCAATGATAACAAGAAATGACAAGATTTTATTTATTGGACTCATAAAAAAGGAAGTACAGAGGGAGACACCTGGAGTCAGATATGAGTAACTGCAGTTACTGAATGATTACTGAAATGCTAATACTGCCCTTCAAAATGAGAGGAGTGCCTGCATTTTTTTTCTCTGTCTAATGCAAAGATATTTTGTTCTTCAGAAAGAAGTCTTCACTACTAAATGTAACTTTCAGTGGCAATTTGGTGATGAGTTCTTTAACCAACTAAAACTACCTGTTAGTTTCAACACATTTAAAAATCTGTTTTGCTGGTCCTGTTCAGGCAAGAAACATCGAACTCTATAGTGTAACACACAGCCAAACCCAACATAAACAGAAAGGGACTTTTGGAACATTAAAACACTTATGCAACAAAAAGTTATTAATGGTCCTGGGAGAAAATGCTACCTAGATAAGTTGGCCATGGAATGATGACAGAGAAAGGTTATTAACAAACATCTAAAACAGACACTGACTTCTACAGGTTTAATACCGAGCTAAGAGAAAGAAAAACTAGACTGAGCAGTGCTATCAGAATCCAGTTGCAAGCTGACCACTTATTTGCTCTTTGACCACAAAACAAAAACAAAAACAAAAACAAAAACAAAAACAAAAACAAAAAAAAAAGACATTTTCACCATCATGAGGCACAAAATTCAATTCTCTTTTTTGACGGTGATATGGAGTTCACAACTTGGTACACCGACTCTGAGTAGTAACCTTGACAAATTGTGGAAAAATACATTAGCATAAAATTAAAAATAATAATGCCTATTGAAATATATAAGTCTATTTGAAGCAAAACTCCTTTCAGTGTTCAGGTTTAAAATAATGTTCATATACTGCATTTTTTCCCAAGTTTGATATGATTAATAGATATATTCACAATGCTGCATTACCATTGCCATAATATTTGTATGTGATATATTGTCAAATTTTCTGTTTAATAGTGGAAAGACCAGAATGTTTGAAGTCATATCAGAAACCCTGGAGCTTGATTTCCCTTCCTGGTTTGGGAAAGTGTTTGGTTATGCCTCTAACCCTGGACTCATCTTGCCTTTTATATTGTTGATGGTGTACGTATACAATGCTAACTCAGAGCTTTCTTAACCTAAGGACTGTCAAGGTTTGTTCACTCTGAGTATCACTGCCCAAATATCTAATTACATACAGTGCTAACTGCCCTGTGATGAGGGACTTGAGGAAATAATGAGTTCAAGAATTCATGGCTTTCATTTTGGTTTTGTTGCTGCTTTTCAAAAACATTGTCATTACCTTGATAACGGTGATGTTATTAAGAAGTAAGACCTTACAGGCCATCTGAAGTACTGACATTTGTCAGTTGATGTGTCAGACACAACACATCACAAATCCTTAGTAATTTCAATAGAAACATGACCATCATGAAGCAGTGTTATTTCTCAGGAGCATTCACTAGGACTGGTCTTCATTTCATTGGCCTTTCCTTGATGAACAATGTATTCTGTGCTGTTGGAATGGGAGTGTGAGACAAGGTGATGGAGACTAAATGAAATAAGGTCGGTTGAGATTTTTTGTAAGTTAGTACCTGGAGAGAACAATGACCCAGAAGAGACTTTCTTGGAGATTGTATTGGGTCCTGATTCATAAAGACATTTTAAAATGCTGTATTTATATCTACATATAGCTAATAGCAACATAAATTTTTTAGCATGCCTCTGAACTGAAAGCTAACTCTATGTAGAGAGGAGCTGGGATTTAACTCTGCATTGCAGAACTTCCAATAAATACAGAGAAGGCACCAGAATACAGTAGAAACTACAGAAGGATTTTAAACCAGAAAAAAGTAATTCCAAGATTAAATTTTGCCAAGTTTTACTTAACATAATATTCCCTAACTATGTTAAGATTGAATGTTGAGTATTAATAGACATAGTAAGTTTTTTAAAGTACTTTTCTCCTGAAATAACAGTGCCTTCTTCATACTGTAAGGAAGCCTGTTGTTCATTGTCAAATTACTGTCACTGATTAGGTATGATAAATGAGGAATGGAGACAGACCTTATATTAACACAACTGTATTTGCTACAGGAATCTTGTAGGAGTCTTTATATTCAAATCACTACCTAACAAGAAAATATTTTTCTTCGCATTTAGCCTGAGCATCTATTATCTCAATGCTACATCCAAATCCTACAAAGAAGCTAACTTGGAACTTAAAAAGAAGCTACAAAGTGTAAGGAATAGAGAATTACTGATTTTTGTTATTACTGAATACTAGCAAATACATTCAGGTCACTGAAATTTGCCCTCTCTCTCTCTCCCAAACATTAGCAAGCGGAAGAAAATAAGCGAAGAAATAAACAAAAGGCACAAAAATCTAATGAACAAGACGAAAATCCATTTGAGACAGAACCACCAAAGCAAAAAGAAAGCAAGAAAGATGAATCCCCTCCAAATCAAGGTAATGACTGTTCTGAAGTCCTCAAGATGAGGAATTCATGCATGCCTGACCATATTCTTCCTCACACCCCTGACTGCTTCCTTTGTCATAATCTCCTGAAAGATATTCACAATACGAAACACAAGTATTAGTTTAATCCCCAATGCATTTTTCTTTTAATACTGTAATATTATTCCACACCAAGCAGCAATAAAGTCACAAAGCCTTTAATGGGGATTTAATGACTCACAAGATTCCAGCCCTGCAAAGAAATACTTAAAAGCCTGGTCTTAATGACAGAAAAAACTCTCTATCTCAAACCAGTTGGGTCCAAATCTTGCACCCTTATATCGTATTTCATTGATCCAGGGCTACACAAGACAGTGTATTGCTACAGTGATTGCAGAAGCAATCCTTATCAGAAAGCCTAGCTTGATGAGGCAATTTTCAGTTAGTGTTGAAGGATTTTAGTGTCTGTTTCCTTTCCCATGGACACTGCTAAACTTTCCCTACCAGGCACCCACGTCATTTAATTGGTGTAAGATCAAATCTAGCAGAGAAACCTGTGTTGGAGATCACTGGTTTTGGGAGGCGTATCTGAGGCCTCGAAACCTGCAAGCTTGACTTTGGAATTGCTGCCTTCATCATCATTTATAGATGATATGTTTGCTTATCCAGCTGCTTGGGAAAACATTCTGCTTTCCTCCACTAGGATCTTACAGAAAGGACTAGAGGAAAAATATGGTGCGTTACTGCAGAGTTCAAGCTGTTGTCAGAGAAGGCCCCAGGCTTTCCACCACACTCTGAAGTGGACAAATAGCTGCAAGATTTTTCCTCTTGGGAAACTTATGGCTTGCATGTTCTATTTTGCTGTTCTCTGAACACTTTTCAGACAACAAGAAAGAACAGGGTAGCAATGAAGTGAAGAAGACAGACCAGCCACAGGATGCCAGAGGTTCACAGGCACTCCAGCATCCAAGCCCTGCTCTGAATGGCCACTATCCACCACAGAGCAGAGGAGGAAACCTTCCTCCTCCATCTATAGCTGTAACAAGGCCACCAGGATCCAGGAGCTATGGAGTGCCAGGCTACCCACCTGGGAATCCACGCTTCCCAGGGCCACAGCCAGGAATGCCCAGGAACCCTCCCAACTACAGATAAAGAGCTTCAAGTACATGGTGACAAGGTGAAGGACTCTGAGGGAAAGAGGCATAACCTTGCAAGTGCAGAACTCCACGATGTTTGTTGTTTATTTTTGTGTGAATGGAAGTTACCCTTGTACTTAATTTTTTGCAGGATGGGAGACTTCAGAAGAAAATATTGCACATGCCTTCTTGCATTTCAAGGCATTGCAAAAATGTCTTATCTGTATCAATAGGTTTTTACACTTGGGGATATTTATTGGATGAATGAAAATCATTTTGCATTCAGTTATCTTCTTAAAAGCCTGAAAGTGTGTCCCTAACATCTTTTCCTTTTTGTTAGAAGCACAGTCTAGTGAAAACATAACTTTGTACAAAGTGTATGAGAGTTAGTTCTATTTAAACACTGCATATAGCTTGTCTTCTGCAGGTCAGATATGCTTACCCAAAGACTTCAGATGTTACAATGGAAAACTATAATATTATCAAAAGCTGGATGATTATTCTAAAGTCTTTGGGAAAGTATAAAGAATGAATGATGCATGATGCATGCTGGTTCCCTGACATGTAGAGAACACGTTAAGGTAGGTGCATAAACGCTAATAAGGATTACTTGTCCTGTTGTAAAACATTTCTGCAAGTATTAAAGGCTTTCTCACTATTAGCAAGCTTACTATTTAATTCTGGGGAATTGCTTTAAATTATGAATAGGAGAGAACCAGCAAGGAATCCAATAGTTGAAATTTTGAAATTATTGCAATGAACTTTCTGTCAGGTTTACATGATGTAGTAATTTTCCACAATAAATGTGTTCTCAAAATGCACCTGTACACAGAGTGATGAGAATGTAACGGCCAGCATGAATAACAAGACTAGATGTTGCTCGTGCCTTGTGATCAGCATCAGTCTGCTGTCACTGAAAATGATATATTTAATTCTTATTCATATTCTTCCTTCACTCTGCTTTCAATGCTTCCTAGCATTCAGAGCTGTCTGACTGTGATTTTACAGATAACATAACACTGAATTAGAATCATAGAATCATAGAATCAACCCAGTTGGAAGAGAACTCCAAGATCATCCAATCCAACCTAGCACCCAGCCCTATCCAATTAACTAGACCATGCCATTAAGTGCCTCATTGTCGTGGAGGGGGATTCTGACGCCTACGTGTGGGGCTTACACGACATGTTTATAACCAGCTTATACAACCTAGGCCTTGTCAGGCCAGACTTTATGGCACCAGGCCTATTGTGCCCCTTTTGTGTTTGTTTATCCATTTAATGTGTTTACCTCTGGTTTAGGCAGAAAAACATGTCCAGGCAAGGTAAAGCAAAAAATAAGCCTATTCTGGGGCCTACAGGCCCTCCACAAGATACCATCCCCTGGCCAATGGGCCATTAATCGAGGGCAATTGATTATGCCTCTGGGGATGAAGTATCTTGTGTGGATTATCTTGGGTATAAGCATGTTGCCTTTCTTGGCAGTGGATACCCTTTGATACGGCATATCACCTTTAGATTAGGTTGCCTGTATGAACACAGTGGGTTACACGTATGCACAGTGAGCTTACATACTATATGCATCATACAATAGTGTATACAATCATATTACTCTATGTAGAGCATAACACAAACATTGTAGAGCTTTATTGCTCTGAGCCCAAATACCTGGTACTCTTTATTAATTCCCCCCACCCCCTGACTGGTGATGGGTATTAGCTTTTGTAACAACGGGTCAAAAATATGCATGGAGCTTTTCAATTCCCCCCCCTAGATGAAGTGTGTTGCTGTCAGTGACAGTAATATCTCAATATCAGAGAAGCTATTTCCTCTGCCTGTAGTCTCAGACTGTGTAGTTCATCCTCCAATCTGTCCAGCCACTCTTCATCACTGATGCTGTAATCTGGGAAGCTGGATTCATTGTCACTTGAGCAGCAGGAACTGAGATCCCCATCATAGCTGGAATCTTCATCATATAGACGCTGATAACAATGTTCCATTTGTGGGTAAAACCGCTCTTCATTGCTATCGCTGTGGTCTGAGTGGCTGGAGGAGCTGTGATCTGGACAGCTGGGGTCGCTGTCACTTGAGCAGCTAGGATCACCATTGTGGATCCTCATGGTGCAATGTCTTTCCTCTTCCTGCTGGTGGCGCTGTCTTTCTGATTCAGAAGGCACTGTGGACGGGTCTTTGAAGTGTACCTTCTTTTTGCCACGTGGTTCTGCCCCGTTGCTTTCTCTGTGCTGCCTGTCACCCGTGCCCTCAGGTGAGGCTGAAGATATAGCAGGTTCAGCATCTTTCTGCTGTTTGATATTTGCGGCTTTTTCCCGGATTTTTCCTATTGGATTACAACTAAAGACTTTGCGATTGGTACCTGCTTGCAGCTTGGGTTTATGGCTTGGAGGTGAAGCTCTGTGGCTGGACAGTGGCACGGCATGGCTGTCCCGGGATCTGTGGCTGCAGGTGGGCTGGATTCATGTGCTGAATTGTGGTGAGACTTTTCATGTGCGGTGCCTTTGAAGTTGCCATTTGCTGGCTCTTCGCTTTGGCGCGGCTGAGCGGATCTCAGCTGACGGTTGGACTTACGTGGCTCCTGTGCAGTGTGGGCATTTGCTTTGTGCATGCGAAGGCTGGCACTGCTGACATCTGTGTGCTTCGGAGAGCCGAAGTCTTTGAAGGCTTTTTTCTTGGTGCCAGTTTTAACTTTGTGGCTTGGCTTTGCTTTGAAATCACGTAGCCAGAGGAAGCGGTACCTCTGGCAGGAAGAGCTGGAGTTGCCGGGTCAACTGGACTTTGGGGGTTGTCTCTTGCCTGGCTGTTTGCCGAATTGAGGCTAGAAGTGGCTGAATGGGACACTGATAGCTCGGATGCATCTTTTGTATTAGCTATTGGGCTAGCTAATGGGCGATTAAGTACCTCGCCCTTCCCTGTGCCTGTTTACAGGAAAACAGGGCCTGCTTTTGCCTCTTATAAGGCATACAGAAAACAGATAAAAAAAACTCTGATTTTGAAATTCTAATTTTTCTTTCTCTCTAGGCTCAGGATTTTTTCATCCACGTTTTTTAGCTCTGTCAACATCTGAAGTAGACAGGTAGCCACAATTAAATGTGATTTTCCCAAGTGTCTTTTGCTAGTTTTTCAAATAAGATTTTGGGCTGGTGGCAATTTTTAGCTGCCCACTCTAGCCCGTAGACTGTGATATTATATCTCAATTTATGCAAGGTCTTCATCATTGTGTATCCTGCCAACTACACCAATTTGTCGCGGAGGGGGATTCTGCCACCTAC
>WAAF01015450.1:0-11912 GCA_013400475.1 Tricholaema leucomelas
CTTGATGATCTCGAAGGTCTATTCCAACCTGATTAATTCTGTGGCTCTGTATAGTGCACCAAAGTTTTCTCATCAAAAAGATCTCTGAGTAGTCAGCCCCATGCTGTCCTGCAGTAATCCCTGGTGCAGAGAAGCTAAAAGGAAGAAGCCTCAGAGCTGGGGTGGTAGCTCAAACTAAGCAAAGAACTGTTTTGTTTGACATTCTGCCCAAGGGTCATCATTGAAAGAAAAAAGCTTTGACCTGTGAGAAACTCTGGGTGTGGTGGAAAGTGCTTCCTGGGCTGGGGGGAAACAGGCGAGCTGCAATGTCAGCTGCCCCGGGCATGGGTGAACAAATATGTGGTCTCTGGCTGAAAAGTGATTATGAAAGGAAATATTTTGCATGGGTTCATATTTAATGATTTTCAGGATCACTCAGGTGTTTCTGTTTTAAGACTTCAGAAAAAAAAAACAACTCAAAAATTGTTCCAGAAAAGGCCCTGGGGGTCTGGGGCGATGAAAAGCTCAANGGAGCCAGTCCAGAGGAGAGCCACAAAGATGCTCAGAGGGCTGCAGCAGCTCTGCTATGAGGACAGGCTGAGAGAGTTGGGGCTCTGCAGCCTGGAGAAGAGAAGGCTTCCAGGAGACCTTAGAGTGGCTTTCCAGTATCTGAAGGAGGCTACAGGAAGGCTGTGGAGGGACTATTGACAAGGTCTGGTAATGTCAGGATGAGGAGGAATGGGTTTGAACTGGCAGAGGGGAGACTGAAACTGGATGTTAGGAAGAAGTTGTTTGCAGTGAGGGTGGTGAGACACTGGCACAGGTTGCCCAGGGAGGTTGTGGAGCACAGAATCACCCAGTGTGACCAAAGATCACATTGAGTGCTTCTGTGCTCCACGACCTCCCTGTAGATGTTTAAGGCCAGGTTGGATGAGGCCTTGAGTGACCTGTTCTAGTGGGAAGTGTCCCTGCCTATGGGGGGGATTGGATCTGGCTGATCCTTGAGGTCCCTTCCAACCGAAACCATTCTGTGTGTCCATAAAGGGCCACAGGAATAATCCTATGCAACAAAAGATGCTAACATTTTGCTCTGATGATTTCAATTTCTAAACCCTAGAAGGGCAAGCTAGCATGGCAGAATGCACTGATGAGGCACTTGCTGGTATGTGCAAATCCAGACAAATGAATGTGGTACATTTTGAAAGGCTCCAGAAGTGAAGAACCTTTGCAAGCATGCAGTATGCTGTGAAGAGTACACAGCACAAAGCAGTGCATGCTTGAGAGCAAAGGTAGGGTGGGGCTTGTCTTCTGGCTGCTGTCAGACACCCAAGCACATTGGTGTGAGTCTACCTTGCACAGTTTGCTCCAGTATAAAGTGTCTGTGGCTTTTAAATTGAGTGACTTCCAGGACACTTGAACAGAATTGTGGCCAGGAGGGCCAATGCCATTCTGGAGTGTGTTAAAAAGGCTGTGGCTAGCAGGCCGAGAGGTTCTCCTGCCCCTCTGCTCTGCTGAGGCTATATCTGGAGTACTGTGTCCAGTTCAAGAAGGATCTCAGGGAACTGCTTGAGAGAGTTCAGCACAGAGCCACAAAGATGATGAAGGGAGTGGTACATAGGAGGAGAGCCTGAGGGAGCTGGGACTGTGCTCTTTGAAGTGGAGGAGCCTGAGAGGTGACCTCATTCACGTTGATAAAGATATGCAGGGTGAGTGCCAGGAGGCTGGAGCCAGGCTCTGCTGGGTGATGCCCACTGACAGCACAAGGGGCAATGGGTGGAAGCTGAGGCATAGGAAGTTCCATGGAAACAGGAGGTGGATTTTTTTCCCTGTGAGGGTGACAGAACCCTGGAACAGGCTGCCCAGGGAGGTTGTGGAGTCTCCCTCTCTGGAGATACTCAAAACCCACCTGGATGTGTTCCTGTGTGATCTGCTCTAGGTGATCCTGCTCTGGCAAGGGGGGTGGTGATTCTCAAGAAGAGAAAGAAAGGAAGCTGGGTGCTAGGTTGGACTGGATGATCTTGGAGGCCTCTTCCAACCTGGTTGATTCCATGATTCTATTAAGTTGTCTATACTCCAGTTACAGCTGCCTGTGGACTGTCCTCTCAGCTTTCCCAAGGCAAAGTGGGGGAGTTTGTCCCTGGGACCCTGATTCCCAGCCTTTGTTGTCTGCATTTATAACACACAGTTTTCATGTGCCAAGTGATAAATTGGGGAACGTGCTCCCATCTCGCAGCAGCCTTGCAAGCTTCCCACCTGCTGCCAATTTGGCTGCTCTCTCTCGAGGCTAATGAGTGTAAATTGCTCAGAGAGGCCCCACCTGGGAACTCCACTCACGTCCTGCCCAGCTGACCAGGGGCTCCATTTCAGATCCAGTTTGAACACGTTCGGTTTTCTGCTGGGCACACTTTTCTCTAGCTCTTGTCTCCTGCTGCTCTTGGCTGGTTCCTTCAGTCTTGATTCATCCTTTGTCATGGCCACTGAGGGATCTTGGCTCTGCCCGTTGTGTTCAGGTACCGTGGGGGGGACACACAGTCCTGGTGAGTGGGAGTGGGTCCTGGTGAGTGAATGCATGACTCGTGCTGGGGTTGCTCTCAGCAGCTCCCTGCGCCGTGCAGCAGCTCCCTGCGCCGTGCAGCAGCTCCCTGCGCCGTGCAGCAGTTCCCTGCGCCGTGCAGCAGCTCCCTGCGCCGTGCAGCAGTTCCCTGCGCCGTGCAGCAGCTCCCTGCGCCGTGCAGCAGTTCCCTGCGCCGTGCAGCAGCTCCCTGCGCCGTGCAGCAGTTCCCTGCGCCGTGCAGCAGCTCCCTGCGCCGTGCAGCAGTTCCCTGCGCCGTGCAGCAGCTCCCTGCGCCGTGCAGCAGTTCCCTGCGCCGTGCAGCAGCTCCCTGCGCCGTGCAGCAGTTCCCTGCGCCGTGCAGCAGCTCCCTGCGCCGTGCAGCAGTTCCCTGCGCCGTGCAGCAGCTCCCTGCGCCGTGCAGCAGCTCCCTGCGCCGTGCAGCAGCTCCCTGCGCCGTGCAGCAGCTCCCTGCGCCGTGCAGCAGCTCCCTGCGCCGTGCAGCAGCTCCCTGCGCCGTGCAGCAGCTCCCTGCGCCGTGCAGCAGCTCCCTGCGCCGTGCAGCAGCTCCCTGCGCCGTGCAGCAGCTCCCTGCGCCGTGCAGCAGCTCCCTGCGCCGTGCAGCAGCTCCCTGCGCCGTGCAGCAGCTCCCTGCGCCGTGCAGCAGCTCCCTGCGCCGTGCAGCAGCTCCCTGCGCCGTGCAGCAGCTCCCTGCGCCGTGCAGCAGCTCCCTGCGCCGTGCAGCAGCTCCCTGCGCCGTGCAGCAGCTCTTGCTCTTCCCTCAAACTGCAGCCTTGCAGCTCAGCATCCTTTGTCGTGGTGGGGCAAGGAAGGCAAAAAGCATAACTGGGAAGTAGCTAAAAGTAATTTGTGCTTTAGAGAGGCTTTGTTCGTTTGCTGAGCAGGGGGTAGTCTACTGGCCCTTCACGTGGGCTTTGTGTGGGTGATTTGGACCACTTTACACTAATGAGCTCGTACAAAAACTGTGTCTGTGGCATATGATGTGCAGAAGTTTGCAAAGCTGGTTCTGAAGTGTGGATCCTTCTCTTTGAAGCTCTTTGCTTTCACTGAGTTGGGGTGGAAGAGGAGGGAAGGAAGGACTGGCTGAGCAACTCCCCGCCTCCAGCCTTGGTAGCAGGGCGAAGGAGGATTTTGGCTGTGCTCACATCAGATGCATGAGTAAATGTGAGGAGGAAGTTCCTCACCACGAGAGTGGTGAGAGGCTGGAATGGGTTGCCCAGGGAGGTGGTTGAGACCCCATCCCTGGAGGTGTTTAAGGCCAGGCTGGATGAGGCTGTGGGCAGCCTGCTCTAGGGTAGGGTGTCCCTGGCCACGGCAGGGGGGTTGGAACTGGCTGCTCCTTGTGGTCCCTTCCAACCCTGACTGATTCTGTGATTCTATGAAATGTGGTTATGGTGGCTTCTCATCAGAAATGAGCCAGCACAAATGAGACAGATCCAAGCTGCTTGGAATATACACATTGGAAAGCTGTGGTGTGACTCCAGAGTCAAGTTTGGCTGCCTGCTCCTTTCCTTTTGGTTAAATCTATGTCTGATCCCTGTTTCAAAATCCCCTCCAAGACAGTGGTTTTCATGAGAGGTGTAGAGCCTCCCTGAGTAAAAATGAGCCTCTCCCTTGTGTAATCTTCTGTGTGACTTCTGCCTCTGTCCTATGAATGTTCAAAACCCTGGGGAGTTTTTATGTTTCCAACTGAGTCTGACTGCTAAATGTGTGGTGTTGGCTTATTTCTTGCTTCTTGGGTTTTGAGTGTTGGTAATGGTTTTTTCTTCTTGACAAAAAAAGTGGTCTTTTTCTTATACAGACTTCTTGACATATGTTGTTCCTCATCTAGAACCCTCAAGGCCTTTGATTAATCTTTGCTTTTTGCTTTTGGAGTGTGGAAGCAGCTTAGGATGTGCTTGTCTCTAATAGATGTACAAACTGAAACACCTGTGAGGAGCAGAAATATTTGCAGCTGACACTGTTGATTGGCATTGGAATGGGCTGCACAGGGAGGTGGTAAAGTAGCTGTCTCTGCAGGTGTTGAAGCAAAGCCTGAATGAGGCACTTAGTGCCATGGTCTGATTGATTGGCCAGGGCTGGTTGCTAGGTTGGACTGGATGATCTTGGAGGTCTCTTCCAGCCTGCTTGATTCTAAGACATACTCAGGGCTCTGAGGGATTTTTACTCTGGACACCCTGTCAGCATAAGGGGACCATTCCTAGTATCATTCTTTTTACTAGGAAATAAGAGCCACTTATTAGCACTGACTTTACACCTAAGCACTACACTGGGAATTAAAATCTGACTCTGTTTTCCATCAGAAATTGTCCTGGGTTTGTTTTAGGTTTTTTTGGTTGGACTTGCAGAACAAAGAGAAATATCTGCAACCCAGTTTTTGTGTAGTGCCTTCCTGCTTCTTACAGAGTTTGAGCAGTTTCACTGATGTCTTCTCCCAGATCTCTACACCAGCTACCTTGTAGTGTCCAATTACTCTGTGGTACTGGGTTTGGAGAACTTTTTTTCCACATGTATTTAGGTAAATGTGAGCCATTTCAGCTTCCCTGCTTATGTCTGTCAGTAAAACCACTTAAACCTGATGAATGCCCTACCAATATGGTTAGGATACACAATCCCATCTCTAGTAGCCTTTATAAAGGAAACAATGACAAGTGAACCTCTGCATCCGAGCTGCAAGCTGGAGTGGGGCAGGGAAATTTTCCTTGCCTCCTTTGCACAGAATCACAGAACATTAGAGGTTGGAAGGGACCTCCAGAGATCATCCAGTCCAGCCCCTCTGCCAAAAGCAGGGTAGTTTGCACAAGAATGCACCCAGGTGAGTTTGGAAGGTCTCCAGAGAAGGAGATTCCAGACCACCCCTGGGCAGCCTGTTCCAGGGCTCTGTCACCCTCACTGTAAAGAAGTTCCTCCTCATGTTGAATCATAGAATCAAGCAGGTTGGAAGAGACCTCCAAGCTCATCCAGTCCAACCTAGCACCCAGCCCTGGCCAATCAACCAGACCATGGCACTAAGTGCCTCAGCCAGGCTTTGCTTCAAGACCTTCAGGGATGGCAACTCCACCACCTCCCTGGGCAGCCCATTCCAATGCCAATCACTCTCTCTGCCAACAACTTCCTCCTAACATCCAGCCTAGACCTCCCCTGCCACAATTTGAGACTGAGAGGTAAAACCTCCCCTGTTCCAGTTTGTATCCACTGTTCCTTGTCTTATTGCAGTGCACCACCACAAAGAGCTTGGCCCCCTCCACTTGGCACCCACCCCTCAGATGTTGATAAACATTTCTCAGGTCCCCTCTCAGCCTTCTCTTCAGACTAAACAGCCTCAGAGCTCTCAGTCTCTCTTCACAGGAGAGGTGCTGAAGCCCCCAGTCATTCTCGTAGCTCTCTGTTGGACTCTCTCCAGCAGTTCCCTGTCTCTCTTGAATCGGGGAGCCCCAAACTGGACACAGCATTGCTAAGTGTGGTCTCAGCAGGGAGTAGAGAACTCATCCTGCTTAAAATTGTTCTGTTGCTGAGTGTAGTTGGGTTGAGTGGGACAGGGAAGGAAAGATGGGTTGTCCAACCTCTGTTTGTGGGGCTTCAGTTGGAGAGCAAAGGGGCCTTTCTCAAATGACTTTGTTTTCTTTCTATGTCTCCTTGTAATTTGATCCTGGAAATTACATGTTAAGTGGTGATTTTGTTGTTGGTTTTTTTGCTTCTTTTAATAGTATTTGCCTCAGGGTTGTTTGGTTACCATTTTTTTATGCCTGAAAATTGGTTTTAAAGTTTTGTCTTTCCTTCTAATAGCATTACAAAGGTTCAAGTTTCTTTGTTACGATATTTCTCTTGATTGTGGAAGAGAAACTGTAGCAGCAGAGTTTGGCCCTTGCTTTGCACAGTTCCAAGAGGTAGCCAGTGTGTGCAGATAGGAATATGAAATGACCATTATCTGAAATCCAAGTAGTGTGAAGGCATGGCAAAGCTGGGGGTGGGGAGGGGATGAGGTGGGTGATGCATAAGATCTTTAAAATGTTTTCTTGCCAGCAAATTGCTATTCTTTGTAACAAACTGAAGACACAGAAACGAGAGAGGGGGTGGAAATGTCATCTCTGGAAGTTTTCAAGGCTAGGCTGGATGTGGCTCTTAGTAACTTGATCTGCTGTGAGGTGTTCCTGACGATGGTAGGAGGGATAGAAATGGATGATCCTTTAAAGCTCCTTCCAGCCCTGACAGTTAGAGTCATAGAATCAGTCAGGGATGGAAGAGGCCACAAGCATCATCCAGTTCCAAATTCCCTGCCATGCCCAGGGACACCCTACCCTAGAGCAGCCTGACCACAGCCTTAGCCTGCCTGGCCTTAAACACTTCCAGCCATGAGGCCTCAACCACCTCCCTGGGCAACCCAGTCCAGGCTCTCGCCACTCTCATGCTCAACAACTTCCTCCTCACCTCCACTCTGAATCTCCCCACCTCCAGCTTTGGTCCATTCCCTCCAGTCCTGTCACTCCCTGACAGTCTAAAAAAGTCCCTCTCCAGCTTTTTTGTAGCCTCCTTCAGATCCTGGGATCCTCCCACCTGGGAGCCTCCTCTTCTCCAGACTGCACAGCCCCAACTCTTTCAGTCTGTCCTCAGAGCAGAGCTGCTGCAGCCCTCTGAGCATCCTCCTGGCCCTGCTCTGGACACACTCCAGCATCTCCACATCCCTCTTGTAATGGGGGCTCCAGAGCTGGATGCAGTACTCCAGGTGGGATCTCAGCAGAGTGCAGTAGAGGGAGAGAATCACCTCCTTGGCCCTGCTGGCCACACTTCTCCTGATGCAGCTCAGACTCTGGTTGGCTTTCTGGTTTTATGTGTGCCTATTAGGTTTCACTTGATGCAGTGTTCTGTCACGAAACTATCAAAAGTCTGACTTCTTGGACACTTATCAGGAGAAAGCTGGGCTACCTATGATGCTTTGGGAGTTACCCCCCACTCTGATGAAATCACCCAGACTAGACTCAGCCAGCTGCCAGTTAAGGAATGAAGCTTTGTATTCACAGCTGAGCACAAGATACAAGCAGAGAGTTACAGCAGTTACAGCTATAGACAGAGATAGACAAGTTAAAGGTAATACAGAAACACAACAGCCCTGCCAGAAGCCAGAGTGCCCAGGGGGGGCCCCCAACCACCCTGACACCTTCTTTCCACTCCGCTACCTTGTCCCAGAGCATGCCTTATGTGCAAGGTGAGGTTGGAGGATGGGCAATGGGGGGTTAGATGCAGAAGGATTAGTTACACAGAATCAGCCTAGGGAGAAAAGCACACAGACTCCAACAGACACACACGCAGCATGTCTTACCTGTTTGTGTTCTTGCTTTTATCCATCTCAGCAAGCCTATGAGTGCAGCAGACATCACCACTGTTTCCTTTTCACAGCCTAGCATCTAATTTCTCTCACCAAAATATTCCAGTTCACCTCAAACCAGCACAATACCAAACTGCTGGAAATCCTCTCTGCCTTGCAAAAGACAGCAGCAGCCCAGTGGATTATGTGACGTGGCAGATCTTGAAAGCATAGCACATCAAGGAAGGAAGGAGTGCCATAACTGCAAGGGTATTTGGCTGCTATTTTTAGAGTTGCTTGACTGACAGATCATTGTGCAACAGTGATGTGTATGGGGAGAGCTAGTGGAATAGTGCTGGAGATGGTTATAGGCTGAGGTAACTCCAGTGTGATGACAATTCCCTGGCTCTTTGTGGAGTTATATCCATGACACACAGTGTCCTACATGTCAGCTTGCTTTTGTTTTCCATGGCTTGTTTCTCTTTGCTTTCCACACCATACAACAGTGAGGGAACAAAAAGGATCCTTTTATGAGATAATTAATGCCTGTTGTGTTTTGGCATATTCCACTTTGAATATAGGAGAAATGCACTGTGTAGCTGGGTCTGTGGCTGGTGAAATATCTCTATGCAAATAAAAGGACATCTAACTTAAACCAAAGTGAGACCCTCTTTCTTTTTATGGGGAGAATGAAGCAGCCTGCCAGCATGAGGCTTCTTTGCCTTGGCTGGGGCACTTGTGTAGAAATCAACTGTCCTCGAGGAGGGTGACAAAGCTGGTGAGGGGCCTGGAGCACAGCCCTGTGAGGAGAGGCTGAGGGGTGTGCAGCCTGCAGAATAGGAGGCTCAGGGCAGACCTCATTGCTGTCTACAACTACCTGAAGGGAGGCTGTAGCCAGGTGGGGTTGGTCTCCTCTGCCAGGCAAGCAGCAACAGAACAAGGGGACACAGTCTTAAGTTGTTCCAGGGCAGGTCTAGGCTGGATGTTAGGAGGAAGTTGTTGTCAGAGAGAGTGATTGGCACTGGAATGGGCTGCCCAGGGAGGTGGTGATGTTGCTGTCCCTGAAGATGCTGAAGCAAAGCCTGGATGAGGCACTTAGTGCCATGGTCTGATTGATTGTCTAGGGCTGGGTGCTAGGTTGGACTCACTGAGCTTTGAGGTCTGTTCCAACCTGTTTGATTCTATGATTCTATGTCTGCCACTCTTAGAAAACGCAAAACCCATCCAAAGGAATATTTCAGTAAAGAAAGGTGCTTTTGTTTTGCTCTGTGAGCTCTGCTGACTTCCTCAGGCTTCCACTAATGTCTCCTATTCATAAGATAATCATATAACTGGTTGGAATTAAGTAAAATAGTTTGGACAGATTTGTTGCAGGAACTTTGTAGAGATGCTTCAAGATCAAACCTCGTTTGAGGTCTTCATGAATGCCCATCTATTTTTCTTTTCATTCTGCCAAAGGTGGAGTTTTATCCTCTGTGACAATATAGCTGCATCATGGGAGAACTGCTGTTATTCCATTAAATTGCTTGGTTTATAGTCTCCAAAAGTCCCATTCCTTGTCAAAGCTTTAAATCCCAGAGGAAATCCCACTAATAAACAAGTAACATTATAGTATGGGATGAATAAGAACATGTTCTCTACATACACTCCATATAGACATAAAACCCAGTAATTATAACACTCAGACTGAAGTGAGTCCTAAATCAGGGACCTGCAAAAGGAAGAATAAAATAAACTCCACAATAGTGGAATGGAATTGCTGTGATGAAAGAATGATGACAGACTTGCTTTTAATTAAAATAACAGCTGTGGGATTAGGTTTCAAAGAGGTGGTCAAGGCAAATACTGAGCACAAAACAAGGCACACAGTAAGTGTTTAGTAGATCAAAACAGTTAAATGTTTCAGGGAAGTATGAGATGTGAAAGGGAGGGGGAAAATGGGGATTATGTTGGGATTATAATGAAACTTGACTAAAGGACCAACACTCCTGAGCAAATAACACTACATTAAACTAATTAGAGTTTGGAATATGAAATAGTTTAAGTTTGCTATCTCAGCTGTTTCTTTAAACTGGAAAAGGGAGTAATTCATATTGCAAAAATAGTTAGTGGTTCAGAGGGCAGAGTAGAATCACAGAACCAACCAGGTTGGAAGAGACCTCCAAGCTCATCCAGTCCAACCTAGCACCCAGCCCTGGCCAGTCAACCAGACCATGGCACTAAGTGCCCCAGCCAGGCTTTGCTTCAACACCTCCACGGATGGCAACTCCACCACCTCCCTGGGCAGCCCATTCCAATGCCAATCACTCTCTCTGCCAACAACTTCCTCCTCACATCCAGCCTAGACCTCCCCTGGCACAGCTTGAGACTCTGTCCCCTTGTTCTGGTGCTGCTTGCCTGGCAGAAGAGCCCAACCCCACCTGGCTACAGCCTCCCTTCAGGGAGCTGCAGACAGCAATGAGGTCTGCCCTGAGCCTCCTCTTCTGCAGGCTGCACACCCCCAGCTCCCTCAGCCTCTCCTCACAGGGCTGTGCTCCAGGCCCCTCCCCAGCCTTGCTGCCCTTCTCTGGACACCTTCCAGCACCTCAACATCTCTCTTGAATTGAGGAGCCCAGAACTGGACACAGCACTCAAGGGGTGGCCTGAGCAGTGCTGAGCACAGGGGCAGAAGAACCTCCTTTGTCCTGCTGCCCACACTGCTCCTGAGCCAGCCCAGGATGCCATTGGCTCTGCTGCCCACCTGGGCACACTGCTGGCTCATCTTAGGCTCCTCTCTCCCAGCACCCTCATGTACCTCTCTGCCTGGCTGCTCTCAGCCACTCTGTCCCCAGCCTGTAGCGCTGCTTGGGCTTGTTGTGGCCCAAATGTAGAACCCTGTTCTTGGCCCTGTTAAATCTCATCCCATTGTTCTCTGTCCCCCTATCCAGCCCAGAAGCTCTATGGTTCTAAGTTATAAAATACTGCAGGAAGATGGAGGAACAATAACAAAATCCACCAAAGAAAAGGCAGTTTGAAGTCTCAGTCCGTGGAAGCTTTAGGCCAAGTGAAGAGCACTTGGTGTGAGTCCCATTGCTGCTATCAGCAAGGTGTATGCAGGCGCTTTGGGATGCCACCCTGAATACCCTCCCTGCAGTTTAAGACTGAGCAGTTTAACTGAAGCTAAAAGCATTACAGGCAACAGAATTCTTTGTAATTAGAGTTCCTTTTCCTCTGTTGCTATTGTCCTAGAGGCTCATTCTTTAACATTTCCTCTAAAGACTTGTGCACTACAAACCTCTTGTTTAGTAAAGCTGTCTAGTGTTCACTTCTGATGGCTTTCAAGCCCCATTTGAATTAATAAGGCTTGCAAATGCCAGAAATTCATTTGGAGAGGACTCTGGCCCACTGAAAACTGCGGAGGATGTTATGGCTGACTGCTGGCTCCTCTCGCTGGTGAAAGATGCTGGGGCAGGCAGCCAGCTGCTCTCCCCAGGAGGGAGTTAGTCCCTAGATCTGTTTGGGAACGGCTGTCTTAAACAATTTTGTTCAAATATAGTGCCTTTTATGTTCTTTCCAATCCTCTGTCCCTCTTGCAATTACCATTTCACATGGGAACCGAGTATCCTTTCTTCTTGTTCCTCTCCTTTTATCGAGATGGGCTGGCACTGGTTTAGTCCTGAGGTTAACATGAGCTCAGACGCATACATGGACGCACACATCCTGCAGCGGAGTGAAGCAACAAGAAGTGTGTTTGAGCCCAGGCTGCTAGAGTCTGCACAGCAGATAGGAAATAGGACAGTGCTGCGTATAAGTAAGGGCTGCCTCAAGTTGTGCTTAACATGTGGATCAACTCAAGGCCAGTGTGGGGGTGAGGGAAGGGGCGTTGGGTTTTTGGGGTTTGCTTTTTCACAAGCACACGTTGTGGTTGCTTGATAGGACCAAAATAGGCTTGTACAGGTGCTGGCTTGCCCAGGCACGTTTTTCTCCTATGGCAAACAAGGTACACACACTTAGCTTGTGCCTGCCTTGTGCAAGGCCTGGGCTTTTGCCAAATTTAGAATAGAATAGAATAGAATAGAA
>WAAF01015451.1:0-38866 GCA_013400475.1 Tricholaema leucomelas
TTCAAGCAAAGCCTGGATGAGGCACTTTGTGGGGTTCTTTTTTCCCCCCTTCACACCTGCAGGGCAGTGGGGGGGAAACAGGTTTTCCACGCCTTTCCCATTCAAACCACGGAGGGAGAGGAATTTTGGGGGATACAGGACTCCAGGACAGGCTGGAGAGACATCTGCAGCTCTCCAACAGCTTCCATCAGGCCTCTGTCCCATCACCATGTGCATCTGCCAGAATTTAGGGAACACCACCAGACTCTCACAATGAGAGAAACAGATACAGTTTTCTCTAGCTTCCCTGTGGGACAAAGGGTCCTCGGTTTAACACATTGCCTTTTGAGGAGGCTCATGTATATTGCTTGAGGTGATCAACCTAAGTCCTGCAACACTTAGGGTGACTATCTTTTTAAAACAATATATGGCTGAATGTGCCCGAATCTCTGAGAATATGAGGCCATCTAGTGGTGTGTGCTGCCTTCGTACAAATAAAACCTGCTCTCTAGAGTCTGCTAGCTGCCTGTAAAGTTGGAGTTTTTCCTTCAATGTGGGTGATTCCCAGTGTCTCAAGAGAAAGCAGCCTCTCCATAAGGGGCTATAGAGAGGCCAGGATGCAGGTGATGCACTGGGAGAAGGTCAGGACCCCAGCAGAAACTGTTTTCCACCTGCCACATAAGGGAGCCTGAAGTCCACAGACGTACTAAGATGTGATGATACTTACATGCCTTTTACTCTTGTAAAGCAAGGCTCACACTCAAGACTTTTTGGAAGTGATCTCCCAAGGTTATACAAAGGTGTGGGTCTTTGCAGTTTAGGCTCAAGGACAAAATTTCTTGCAGCTTTTAGGAGAGCCATAAATTTTCCAGAGTCCTTTTCCTTGAGTCCTTCAACAGCCATTGCTAGACTTCTCCAAGGAAGGACACATATTGCCCAGGGAGGTGGTGGAGTCACTGTCCCTGGGCGTGTTCAAGAAAGGACTGGATGGAGCACTTAGTGCCATGGTCTAGTTGACTGGATAGGGCTGGGTGATAGTTTGGACTGGATGATCTTGGAGGTCTCTTCCAACCTGGTTGATTTTATGATTCTGTGATTCTGTGATATTGTGCTTAAAATGTACAATTAAGGACACAGGTCTTTGTGCTCTCTAGATTCTCACCATCATGATATGGACAAAGAACTCAACAATGTAACAGAAATTTTTTTATCAAAGGTTATGATCAATGGTGCAGAGTCTAGTTGGAGGCTTGTGGCTAGTGTTGTTCCCCAGAGGTCAGTACTAGGTCCAGTCTTGTTCAACATACTCATCAAAAACCTGGCTGAAGGAACAGAGTGTACTCTCAGCAAGTTTGCTGATGATAAAAAACTGGGAGGAGTGGCTGACATACCAGAAGGCTGTGCTGCAATTCAATGAGACCTGGGCAGGCTGGAGAGTTGGGCAGAGGTGAATCTCTTGAAGTTCAACAAGGACAAGTGTAGAGTCCTGCTCTTGGAAAAAAATAACCCAATACAACAGTACAGGTCAGGGACTGACCTGCTCTTTGGAGAAGGACCTGGTTCTGGTGGACAAGTTCACCATGAACCAGCAATGTGCTTTTGTGGCCAAGGCCAACAGTATTCTGGGATGTGTTAAGGAGTGTGACCAGCAGGGTAAGGGAGGTTCTTCTCCCCATGCACTCTGCATTGGTGAGGCTTCACCTGGAGTACTGTGTCCAGTTCTGGGCTCCGCTGTTCAAGAAGGGTGGGGAACTACATGGAAGGCCATGGAAGCTTAAGGGACTGAAGCATCTGTCTTATGAGGAGAGGCTGAGAGACACATTACTGCGCTATCTGATTTAGGTGCACCTGCATTAGCAGGAGGTTTGGACTGGATGATCTCTGAGGTCCCTTCCAACACCTACCATTCTGTGATTCTGTGATCTTGTCAGCTTGAGATGCTATGTAAGACACGGCAACAGCTTTAAGCAAGCTGACAGGTGATAATGCACTTCTACCTTGCACAGTTTATTTTGTGCCCGAGAAGGTTGTCAGAGAAATCAGTCAAGAAAGCTTCTTCACAGGGATCTTCGGTGCCTTTAACTGCGTATTTTAACGAGTAACTTCTCAGGTCTAATTTTTCTGAACTCCTGCTATGTGACATTACTCAGTAGCTGTGTGAAACTCAGTGAAGGCCCTGCTGTCTAATACAGATGAATATCATTCTGAGGTAGCTTCCAAAATGTTTCCTGGTGCAAAAGTAGAGGTGAATTTCTTGCTTCCCAGCAATATTGGTTGAGATGTTAAAACAGAAATCCACTTTCTTATTGTATAGACTCTACAGACTTCTATCATGGCACAAGAAAGCTCTGATACCAATGATACCTGCTATACTTTTGCAAAAGTCTAGGTGTACCACTTAGACTTTCAGGACATACTTTCTGCTGATTACTTCAGCAAAGTATCAAAGCCTGTTCCCTGTGAGAAAAAAAAAAAAAAAAGTTTAGTTTACAAAGGCTTTTTGCTTTAGATGGTGACATCCTGGGAATTTCAGTAGCTCAGATATATGGTATATTGTGCAACCAAGTACTATAACTGCACTGGAATTTACTCTCGGGACAAGGACATTTTTGATCACAACATAACATCAATTCGGCATATAATGGAGGAGCACAACACTTACGAAATGCCATTGTAGACTAGCACATGAAGGACTCCTGCATGTTCAAGGGAATTAGTGGGTTACTGGCTGCTAATAAAACTGCCTGAGTCTTTTTAAGCCAATTAACAACAAAGAAATGGAACTGCACAAGGACACAGAGAAAGGGAAGACAGAGAGCCTCTAGCTAGGTAAGGGAGGGGCAGTTCAATTATTCTGTTGTGCCTTCAGATGCAATCCATACCTACTCATTTCAGAATTATGGTACATCTTCTGGAGCTGAAGAATAGCTGTCCTAACAGAACAGAACTCACACATTACCTGTGATACCTCCTGAAAGCATTTGATGTGTTTTTCATAACATTACTTTTCCCCACTGCTTTGACAAATACATTAGGTTAGAGACAGGAAGGAGCAGCAGCTGGCAGAGATGAAGGCATCAAGTACCTTCCCATAGTGAATGCAAAAAGGGGAAACTACAATGTGTAGGTTTGGGGTTTTTTTGAGTGGAGGTGGCTAATCAAATAAGGATGAGCTATATTAATCTGACCCTTGTACCACTGCAGATTCAGTCTTCTGTCATGAGGAGGCCTTGCAACAGCCCTGATGGTAAAACAAAGTAAGTTGAGAACTATTATCTCTGAACTCATTCTTGATTTTGTCTATGTATGCAGTTAAAGCATGCTTGGCCTTACCTCTCTGCTTGTGTTTGTGCACTGTCAGATGTGGGAGCATTTTTGCAGCGTAGATGAAGACAGAAATGACACTCAGAGTGGGATGGTTTATGCTTCTCTTTGTTATGTAATCTGAATGTCTGTTTTGATGTGGGCCTCATCCTCTTTAACATCTTCATAGATGATCTGGATGAGGGCATCGAGTCAGTCATCAGCAAGTTTGAAGATGACACAAAGCTAGGGGCAGATGTGGCTGGGTTGGAGGGCAGAAGGGCTCTGCAGCGGGACCTCGACCGCCTGAACAGATGGGCAGAGTCCAAGGGGATGGCGTTCAATAAGTCCAAGTGCCAGGGGCTGCACTTTGTCCACAACAACCCCATGCAGAGCTACAGGCTGGGGTCGGAGTGGCTGGAGAGCAGCCAGACAGAGAGGGATCTGGGGGTGCTGATTGATACCCACCTGAACATGAGCCAGCAGTGTGCCCAGGTGGCCAAGAGAGCCAATGGCATCCTGGCCTGCATCAGGAATGGTGTGGCCAGCAGGAGCAGGGAGGTCATTCTNATGCCAGGGGAAATTTAGGCTTGATGTGAGGAGAAAGTTCTTCACTGAGGGAGTCATTGGCTACTGGAATGGGCTGCCCAGGGAGGTGGTGGAGTCACTGTCCCTGGGGGTGTTCAGGAAAAGACTGGATGAGGCACTTATAGCTATGGTCTATTTGACTGGATAGGGCTGGGTGATAGGTTGGACTGGATGATCTTGGAGATCTCTTCCAACCTGGTTGATTCTATTGATCCTGGCCCCTGCCCATGGACTGATATGAGAGTCAAAGCAGCTGGACACACTTACAGTGGCTAGCACCAAAGACTGCTGCTTTAACCTCTGGTGGTGCTGACCACAAGGGAGTCAACATCTCTGATTTAGCTTTTGATCAAGATTTGTAACAGCTGCATTTCAGCCTGTAGGGAGGTGCTGAACTAGCCTCTTGCTACATCAGACAGTGTCACATGCTCCCACCCTCAAAGGATGTGCCTAATGAGAATGGCTGGAATTGCTCAGCATGGATCCTGGCTTAAATAAGTTGTTGCTATTGGCTTGCAAGGAAGTCACTAAGAAATGTGGTCTTCAAGGAGAAGAAAACTGCTTTGATCTCTATCCTTCTGTTCAAAGGAAGCTCAGAGCTGATTTGCAGTACAGCATGAGTGCAGTAAGCCAATGCAGAAAAGATACAATCTAGTTATTGTCAGTAGTAAATACTTCAATGCAACGTGCTGTATAAGGCATGAAGAATAAGTGACAACGAAATAATGGCTTCACTTATGGATATAATGTTTAAGGTCCTGCTAAAAGCACGATTAGGGAAACTGAAACAGGCAGCTTAGTGCCTTGATTAGCAAGAACTGCTTTTAGATTCATAACATTACATCGCTGCAATGATGTGAGCACATAGAGCACACAGCAAAGCAGCAGTCCTTGCTAAATAACAAAGCACTTCACACCACATATTCATTGCAGGAAATACTCTTCATCTGTCCTTGATCTTATGTTGTATATTGGATGTGGATTGGGTGAATTTGGATTTCTTTACTATGCCCCTGAGCTTTCAAACGTGCTAAGATGCATTGTAATGTAGATGCAGGGTGTCTGGCACTTCTTACTGAATAGGGTTTCAAAGGGAAGTTGAGAAACTGAAATCAGGGAAGTTGAAATTAGACTTTAATTACATTTGCACAGAGGCCAAAAGCATTTTGACAAAGCTTACTTGGTGTTCATGAATGTGTTATGTCCAGAGTACATGAAAATGCAGGATTGGTCCACACTTCCACTGATCCTGGCAGACATAAGACTGCCTAACTTTTGGAAACTGAGAGCAAGAAAAACAGTATTTGTGACTAGGCTTTCAACAGAATGCTGCTAGCCAGGTAGATGCAACGGCTTGAGCACATCTGCTCTGGAAGCCTCCCATGCACCAGAGATCAGTTAACTGGGAGCACAGCTGCAGACAATATTGCTGTGGGTGGGTGAGTGGTCCAAGCAACTTGCCGGGACCCCTCTTGCTTTTCTCCTTGCCACAATATGTACCAGTGAAGCTCTATGGGTTGTTTGGGGTTTCTTGGGTTGTTTTGGCCTTTTGAGGCTGGTTTAGTCTTTAAAAAAAGGCAGAGCCCTTTTCTCATGCTTTACATGGGCACTTATATTACATTTCAAGACTCTTTTATCTCCTCATATCTTACCCAAACAGACAGACTGTCAAGGTACTGTGGTCCTGGAGCACTGAAAAGAGAGAAATTTGAGTTTAGAGGCAGGGAAACAAAACCCCTCAGCAGAGAGCAAAAATTATTTCAAAATGAAGAATAGAGGTTTGCTGTCTGCACTGAATACCCACCTCTTTCAGGCCTGAAGTGAAAAGACATCTGTCACCAGATGATGGCGTTGGGACGCGTGGGCTGGAAAGACTCAATGTCAGGACTGCTGCCCACGTAGAGGTGCATCTGCCTCCCGACGCAACACCATTGGGAACGGCATGGGGAACAATAGAGCTTCGTGCCTGGCAGATGTTTGGGCAGAGGAGAAGCAGTATTTGCTTTCTTTTCCTGAGGGCAGTTAAAGCCTAGGGACTGCACTGCCCTGATTTCCAGGACACTGGTGCTTCTGCAAGCCAAGCTGTGAGCGATCTGGCCAAGGTCATGCAGCGAGTGATGCTGTCAGAGATGGATGGAAATCTCTGTGTAGGTACTTTAGCTTAATGGTCCCAGCACAACACCTCCATTAGTGTGTGACATGCTAATGATTTATCCAAGCAGTATGCTTTGCTGATTAGGTTTTATCTCAGTAGCGACTGGAACAGTCTGTGCGTCTCCTACATCCAAAGAGCAGAAGGCGTACCTCACACTGAGCAAAATATGGTCTTTGACCCCAGGGTCTTGGCACTAAATCATACAAAAGGTAATGGCTGCATATGATCCTTCTGACTTCAGGATGGAGGAAGGGAGAGGAAGGAAAGGCCACTTAATCAGTTGCTTGGCAGAAAGATGCACATTTCTTAAGCTCAGTATGAAATCACAGGCAAAAGTGGTGTGAAATGCCAGGAGTCACCATGGATGTTTGCCATTCTGTGCCAGCGAACACGTGGAGAGGAAATGGCAAGGTGACAAAGGGCACAAACCTCCAGAAACCTTGCATGGGTGTTGTTTCTGAAGGGATGTTCAAAGTTCATGGGCCCTATCTGCCTGGGGTGTCACTGCTGGTGAAGGGTTGGACTTGATGATCTGTGAGGTCTCTTCCAACCCTGATGATACTATGATACTACTATGATACTATGCTACTTCCCCCGAGATCTGAACCCTGATTCAGGTTTGGGTGAGGTTTGAAACAAGTAGATGAGAGCAGCCCTGAAGAGGAAGTATCCCCTCAGCAGAGGGCTGAGTTCTGTGCTGTAAAGCTTGGCTTGCAGCATGATGCCCATGAGAATGAAGACAGGCACCAGAGCTCCACTTCTTGCCTATGTTTTAGAACCTGTTTTCTCATGATTAACTGGATACACTCACCAAGGAGGCAGACAAGGCTACAGATTATTTGTGGAGGAGCAGGAACATAGACCCACTCCTGGGAGGGGGTGGGGAAGGATGTGCAATGAACTATGAAATCATTTTAGTTGCCTCATGAAACCTCTCCGTCAAGGATCCTCTCTCAGAGCAGGTAAGAGTGGAATGTGTCTCTATGTGTTTGCAGTGCAAGGAAATGTGTATCGTGGATGTCCATAACATTAACAAAATGCAATGAGCTACAATAGGGAATTAGAGTTTTCAAACCTTTAAGTTTTAAACTACTGAAGCCTCAGAGATCCTGTGACAGACATGCAGAATCATAGAATCATAGAATGGTTCAGGTTGGAAGGGACCTCAAGGATCATCCAGCTCCAACCCCCTGCCATAGGCAGGGACACCTCCCACTAGAGCAGGCTGCTCAAGGCCTCATCCAGCCTGGCCTTAAACGCCTCCAGGGAGGAAGCAGCCACAACCTCCCTGGGCAACCTGTGCCAGTGTCTCACCACCCTCACTGTAAAGAACTTCCTCCTAACATCCAGTCTAAATCTCCCCTCTGCCAGCTTAAACCCATTCCCCCTCGTCCTGACATTACCAGACCTTGTCAATAGTCCCTCCCCAGCCTTCCTGTAGGCTCCCTTCAGATACTGGAAAGCCACTATAAGTTCTCCTCAAAGCCTTCTCTTCTCCAGGCTGAAGAGCCCCAACTCTCTCAGCCTGTCCTCATAGCAGAGCTGCTGCAGCCCTCTGATCATCTTCGTGGCTCTCCTCTGGACCCGCTCCACAGGGTGACAGAGGAAAGCCATGTGCTTTTATTCAAGCTTAATCTTCACAGATAGGAGGCCTCTATAGAAGATGAGCTACTTGCTTCAATGGGTTATAATTTTATTTAATATTTGACTATATGACTGCAGTATCTGCTTTCTAAGTAATGATGAATTGCACTGGATGTGCAAAATGTTCTCTGCTTTCTGCTTTAAGGCTTGTGATCTTGTTTATTTGGGTTTTTAAACCCTAAGGCAGCCAATACCTTTCAAATGCTATAAGTGGTCTTCTTGCACAAGCTCAGAGAATAAAAATCATTTTATCTATGAACTCTGTTACGTTTTTTCTTCCCACCTCTGTTAAATGTTCTCCACTTTGTGCCAGAATGACTTCAATTTTGGTCTTACAGTCCATCCTTATCCCATTTCTTTCAGCTGACTGTTCACACTTAGATTCTTATGAGGAAGCTCAGAGCAGCACTGTGAACTGCTCGACTTGAAAATGAACCAGAAGTATTGAACATTACAAACATGCATGTTGTATCTTAGCAGTTTTCCCTGTCTTTCACCCTACAGAATCTCATGACCTCATAGATACTGGAGTAAAACAGGAGAGGCTTTCAATAGGAAATCAATGTGGCTTGGCAGCTGGTGAAAGATCTTCTGCAGAGCTGTGTGAGGAGTTGAGCAATCCATCAGCAGTAGCATGATTTACAATTCATTGAAGAACACTGAAGAAAATGAGAAGTGAAGCAACAGCATCCCAGCAAGGAAAAGGGATGTAACCTTTAAATAGCAGGCTTTTTCCACCTCTCTGAAACATAGGGCATTTGTTCCTTGCAGAAGTAGGACAAAGAGCTTGACAGGCCTGTAGTCTGATCTTTTATGGCAGATCCTAAGGGCAGGGGGTGTGTGACATGCTTGTCATCATTTGACCCAGTTTAAACTAACAGGTTCTGAGAAACAAAGGCTTGCAGAGAGGTTAGGGAGTGAGAAAGCTGAACCAACTTCATATTGAGAGAAATATTCACTACAAATTAAACTCAGATACTCACACAAGAAGAACAAATCTGACCAGCCAAAAATCTTCCCTCGCTATGTTGCACCACTGGCAGTCCAGACAGTGACTTGGCAGAGCTGCTGCCACAGGACAGCAGATCAAAACAAAAGGTCTCAGGCATATCTGGTCTGTTCCAGTAAATTAATTTGTGCCCATCTTAGTCTGAAATTCTCAATCCTACCTTCCCCCTGTTCCTTGGAGGAACACTTAAGAAGCAAATAGTGCTCTGATGCTGCTTTGTGCTCTGCTGTGCCAGGGACAAGCCTTATCTCTCCAGGATTCTTGTTAATATGCCTTGAATAGGGGACATCCAGCACATCCATTCCCCTTGTGGAGCTTTAATACCCTTTGTTCATGAAAGGAAAAAATGCTCTTAATGCCATGCAGTTACCTCTGATCGTCCCAGGTGTGCCTCATGGCACAATCATAGAATGGTCTGGGTTAGAAAGGACCTCCAAAGGTGATCTAGTCCAACTGCTTCAGCAGTGAGTAGGGGCATCCTCAACTAGATCAGGTTACCCAGAGCGCTGTCAAGCCTCACTGTGAATACCTTCAGGGATGGGGCCTCAACCACCTCCTTGGGCAATATGTTCCACTCTTCTCATGGTAAAGAACTTGGTCCTAATATCCAATCTAAATCTATTCTTCTGTAATTTGAAACCATCACTATAGGCCTTTCTAAACAATCTCTCTCCCTCAGGTCTCCAGGCCTTATCTTCTGCAGGCTGAACAACCCCAGCTCCATCAGCCTGTCTTTGTGGCAGAGGTATTCCAACCCCTCCAGTCATTTTCATGGCCCTTTTCTGGACCCATCCATCTGGTCCCTTTTCTTCCTGTATTGAGGGCTTCAGACCTGAAGGCAGTATTCTAGGTGAGGTCTTACCAGAACAGAGTAAAGTAACAGAATCAACTCTCTCTATATCCTGACCATGCTGCTTTTCATGCAGCCCAGGATGCGATTTGCCCTCTGGGCTGCCAGCACATCCTGTCAGTCACTGCCTCTTCCCAGGCTGCCAAATGCTTTTCCACAGCATTTAACTGATTAGTACATATAAGGAGTAGTTTATAATGCCTTGAGGCCTCATATTTGTTATCCATTTGCTCCTGCGAGGATCTCCACAGCCCTTTTGTGGACCTGCCTATGACCACGGCAAAATTCAAGCAAGATTGCAAGTGGAGGAGAAGTGCTTGGCCCATCTCTAAAGCAGGGCATATCCTTCAGAGAGGCACTGATGACCAGTGCAAGGTATCACAGTATCACCAAGGTTGGAAGAGACCTCACAGATCATCAAGTCCAAGCCGTTACCACAGAGCTCAAGGCTAGACCATGGCACCAAGTGCCACGTCCAATCCTGCCTTGAACAGCTCCAGGGACGGCGACTCCACCACCTCCCTGGGCAGCCCATTCCAGTAGCCAATGACTCTCTCAGTGAAGAACTTTCTCCTCACCTCAAGCCTAAATCTCCCCTGGCACAGCTTAAGGCTGTGTCCTCTTGTTCTGGTGCTGGCCGCCTGAGAGAAGACAGCAACCTCCTCCTGGCTACAACCACCCCTCAGGTAGTTGTAGACAGCAATAAGGTCTCCCCTGAGCCTCCTCTTCTCCAGGCTAAACAATCCCAGCTCCCTCAGCCTCTCCTCGTAGGGCTGTGCTCGAGGCCTCTCACCAGGCCAGGTAGGCCTGGGTGCTGGAAAAACAACCCAAACGCCTGGATTCTAGAACAAAGCAGTACAAAAAATCTTGGGATGGAGCAAAGGCAATTACTGACACTGAGGGAACAAGTTGGTGCTTTCCTATGTGGCACATTTTAAGGTAGTATCTGTCAGGCAATGGCATGTGGTATAGAGAGGTGCTTTTGCCCTTTGTCACATCCATGACATGGGAAGACATCATGACAGAACAGAACGCATGGTGGGCACAAAGTGGCCAGTAAGAGTAACTCATTTTGGATGAGAGTCAGAGACTGACTTAACACATGTGATCTGATCTAAAGCCAAACAAGCAAATACACACAAGTTAATAAACAAACCAAACTAAATAAAATAGCCTAGCTCACAGTGCAAAGTTGAGAAAATAACTGTTCTCTTGGCAAATTCCTACGTGGGGCTAGCAAGGTTCAGCTTGTAATACTGAGTCCTGCAACTACCAGAATCAGTGATTGGGATAGAGGACTTGAGTTTTTCTTTACCTTGGGTATTGAGAAGAAGAGAAATTGGATTAGCTCTTGTTTGCTTTCAGAGAGGACTACAATAAACTGAGAAGTAAAAGGGCATAAAACTTGCTAATTCAAAGGGGAGAGATGCTGATCTAGGTTGCCTCCAGGTAGGAAGTAACAGTTATTTCATGTGCCCCCATAAAATGACCTATATCAGGTTCCTTTCAGGCATTTCTTCATCAAAGGCACTTATTGAATAAGCACAAACATAAATCATAAGAAAAAACGTGGCTCATGCTGCTGAAAGGTCATAAGAGTTCACCACAAACAAAGGATGTTACTGTAATTATTACAGACTGCATGGGCCAAGACAAGGAAATGGATATACTCAGAAGGATGAGAGTATACATGGAATTCTGCTAACAAGCTCCTTTAGATAGGCAGATGGCAGAATTATCTGCCATAAGCAGAGATCTCATGACTTTGGAGAAAAAAAAAAAAAGAATCTCGGAGCTTTTAAAGAATTATCTGTCTCTTTAAATGCAGAGGCCACTCTCAAATGATTTGGCATCAAATAATAGTAATTGGAAGGCTTTTTAGCAGGAGGTATAAAATAATACCGATTTCTGCCTGAACATAACAGAGTGGTTGGTAGATCTTAAACGAGCTGGGAATGAAGCAACATTTCAACAGTTCAGAACTCCTCTCTGAAACAGAGCACTTGTAGCAAGGAAGCGTTTCTCCATTCTGTGGAGCTAACGTGGTGCAGTTGACATCCGACATAGCGCTGGGATGGGGACCGCGCAAAAGCCATTAGTCAGCGGCCCCTGCCCCTCCTCCCCGCCCTTTTCAAGCAGGCTCTCCCTGGCATTCGGGTCAGGAGAAGAAAAAGTCCTTTCCCGAAGCGGGATTCCTGCAGGAAGCGCTAGGCGCAGCCGATGGTCGTCCTACGTCTGTCTGTGACAAATCGGGAGCTGTCTCCTGGCGCGGGGAGCAGCAGCTCGTTTTTCACTTGAATGAAAGCCAATCTCCCCTGCTGGTGCCTTGGGGGCGATAGCGTGGGGAGAAGACTTTAGTTACCTCCTGTACCGGCGCGGAGGCGAAAGGTCACCCAGGGCTCTCACAACCCTTATCACCCAAGCCGCCGATAAGGACCAGGAAAGGGGCGAGGGCAACAGCAGGGCGCCGCTGCCCCCCAGGGTTTAAATGCCCCGCGGGGGCGGGCTCTCGGCGTGGCACCGCCCGCTCCGCTGCCCCCGCCCCGCTCAGCTGACTGAGGAGTCTCCGCACGCCAGCCAGCCCTCCCGGGCGCCCGCTGTCTTTCGATCGCCCGCGGAGCCGGTGTTCGGTGCTCGCCGCGGCCTGCGCGCCACCGCCGGGAATGGGGGGCGGCGCGCTGTGACCGGCCCTTGGGCGCGCCGCCGCTGCGCAGAGCCGCGGTGCTGCAGGAGCCGCCGCCGGCGGGATGAGCGGGAGCGGCCCCCCCGGGCCCGGCGCGGCACCTTGCCGCTTCGCCCACTACTTCGTGCTCTGTGGCATCGACGCGGAGAGCGGGCTGGAGCCCGACGAACTGGCAGGTGAGCGGAGGTGCCGCCGAGGCCAGGCGCGGCGCGGAGGCCTCGCCCGCACCGCACCGCACCGATGCGGCTTGCCGGGCTTTTGAGATCTGCTACTTCAAAATGTCTGCTCCCCCTGTGAGGAAGGGGCGAAGGGAGGTTGGATGGGGGGGGTCGCCGAGCCGGCAGAACCCGCAGGGAGGGAGCAGCACTGGAGGATATAGCATCTGGCAGGGGGCTGATGGAGCATCCGCCACCTCTGGGCAGCTCCTGCCGTGCACCGGGATGCGCTCTCTCCGCAGGCCGGGTTATGCCGACCTGCCGCTGCCCCTGGTCCCTAAGGGTAGAAGGGGAAAGGCAGCCCTCGCCCGCCCTCGGCTGGTGGATGCCGCGGCTCAGCCACGGCTAGCCGGGTGCGACAGGCGGGAGGATACCGAGGGTTATGGAATTGTCTGGAGCAGAGTGGCCGAGCTTTCCGGGGATGGCAGATGCATTTTCTTCCCTCTTTGCAGTGGAAAGGGAGGGGAATTGTCTGGAAAGAACGGCATAAATTAATGTAATCGCATCTTTAATTATGCTGCTTTAGTCGCATCTTCTGTCTGTTCAGAAATAGTCTGCCTGCATCCTTCCTTCCCTTTCCAGCCCAAGAATGTTACAGAATCAAAGACAAAATAATTACTGTAAGATCTAACGCATTTTGTAAAATGTTTATTTTTGGAAGGTTCACGAATGTAGGTGAGCCCGATTGTACTGGGGAAAGGCAGTATTCCTTCCTAAGTGTCCTTTCTGGTTAGGTGGAAGGAACTGTTTAAGTAAGATTTTTACATACACGATTAGATTGACTGTGAGTTTAGTAACAGGGCTTAATTGCATGGAGGCTAAACATCTTCTGACAGAGTTAAGAGCTGGAAAGCCCTTAAGCATATACATTTGACCACTCCTGTGCATTCACACTGCAAGCAAACGAGCTCTATGTGACTCAAGTTGCAGTGATGGGCACCGGTACCTGGTGATGGGATCCTGGTGAGGTCTCTGTCGCTGTTGCATCAGGAAGCACCTTGCCTTCTGGTTGTGTAAGAGAGGGATTTGATGATCTGCATTACTGATCAGTATATATCCTGGTTGGAGTTCGTATTTTTGTCACCTGTGAAAGGGGTGCATACATGCACCTGACATTACAAGGAGCTTTATCTTAACATGGCATACTTCAGTCTTTTCCCTTTGCAGTGAGCACACACTGTAGGTAGTCCTGGAATCTCTAAGATGAAGCATTAGTCAAAAGTGCTTTAATGTCAGGGTTTTGGTTTTTTTGTATGTACTAATGGCTGCAATTGTGTGTTTTCAGTTTTGCTTCTGAAAGTGGAAAACTCCTGACTGGTGAGGCATCTGCTAGCTGATGGTGTGTACAGGGTTTGATTTGCATAATAGGACCTATTAGGGTTTCAGCTTCTTAAACTTGGAGTCATCTTGAACCCTTCTATCTAAAATAAACTATTTTTAAACCAGTGTGTACTGGCAGGCTGTGCCTTCCCTAATGAATACCCAGACTTCCAAACTTGTCTTTTGCTGATTTCTGCTCCATTTTCCAGTGCGATGTGCAGTCGTGTTCTTTGGGAGCACTCCTCAAGAGTGGGGCAAAGGCACAGTGTAGTGCAAGTGGCTCAGCTACAGGGCTCATCTTTTGTGATTGTTCAGTGGGTTTAGCTGAACTGCTCCAGCAACACTAAACAGAATTCAAAGCTAAAGGAAGTCTCCCTCTTCATTTTTCAGTTAAAGACAGACATTTTGGCACATCTGGGGTATGCCCATTTATAAAATACAATGCAGCTATGAATAACTCCAAAGGGAAGTTGACACAAGTGATTCTTTCTGAAGCAAGTAGTGCAGCTATTTAAATTTTCTGCCCCCTGCCCCCTTCAATAGGAAATAAAAAGTAGAAATGGTCTTTGTATCTGGTTTGAAGTAGGTAAGGTCCAGCAGTATGATTAGAGCATAGAAGAATTTTTGGTACATCAAATTTGGGAGGTATTCTGAGTACCAAGGAGAATTGGGGTATGGTAAAGGAAGAAGCGGCTAAGTAGATTAACAGAAATACGATGGGACTTAATAATTGCTGTTGAGCAATGTTGTATTTTTAGAGACTCATGACAAGTGCTTTCTGCTATCAGCTGGGAGCTCAGTGGTTGGAAATGTTAGGGAAGAACAAGGAGTGCTGTGAGCCACAAATATAATGCAGCTGTGGAAGAAGTAATACTATTTAGATGTAACTAAGAAAGCGTTTCTGCTAATGCTTGGGGACTACTAATGGCATTATAGGCAGGTACTACTGAGATCTCTTCTAGAAACCTGTGTTACAGACTTCAAAGACTGAGCTACTAGGATTGAATTAATTACCAGAATAGGGAGGGAGGGAACAGAAAGTCTAGGGTATCACAGAAAAAACACAAATGAAGGCTGTTCTTTCTGAAAATGGTCTTGCAACATTTTTTTGCAAGGAATGATCCTGTCCTTTGACTACTGAATTATGTAGCTGTGATAGCCTTCCATTTGACTATTCTCATGCATTAAGGAGCATGTGGTAAGTCACAATATCAGTGAAAAATTGCTGGGACTTAAGCCACTACAGGTTACTCTTACTTTAACAAAAAAGGTAATCAGGAACCTGGTCGCCAAACTTGTGAGTCCCTTAACACCTAGCGTGAACGAAGTGCCTTACTAAAGCCCGGTCTTGCTAATTAGGAGCTGCGCTTAGGAGCTGCGCTAGGGCTGAGTAGAGGAATATGAGAGCTCTTCCATGGCCTCGAAGGCCCCAGGGCTTCTACTGTGAACAGAGAAGCAGAAGTCATAAAATTCTCGTGGGATTTTCAGCTTCTAGATTGACCTGCTGATAATCAGCTGAGGCACAGAAGCCTCACCAGGGCACGTGGCATGCCAAGGAGCTGCTGGTCAGTCAGCTCTGCTGTCATCTGGAGCTCCCTGACCTGCAGACAGCCTGAGATCCACTCCTGTGGGAAGGCTTAAGTCCAAAACATTTTTCCACACAAACCCTCTGCAGTAAAAAAACAAAACAAGAAAACCAAACAAACCACTCACAAACAAACACACGCCCCCTAAAATAAACCCAAACAGGAGAAAACCCAAAGGAGAGAGAAGAAATCCTCACACACCAAAATCCCCTCACCTGCTGCATCAGGCATGAAGTGAAATACTTTGAGGATGCTTCTGGAGGCAGAGTGAGAACTACCTTTTGAATTCTTATTGTAGAGTTATTAGGTTTGTTCACAAAATGAATTAAAGCTTTTAAAGTCTTGACATATTTTTCAGGAAGAAGTGATTTGTTTTATAGTTATCATTCCTGGGGATGCTCAGTGCTTAAAAGAAATGTGGTAGATGAGAGTTTTCCACCATGCAAGTAGTTCATTTTGCTTTGCTTTGGTTTCTTTTCTTCTTTAGTATGTAGGCAGCACATATTTTCCCTTTGTTTTTTTTTCCTAAATAAGAATTTGCTCCACAGCTGGCTTTTCAGGTAAATTAATTTAAGAGTTTTAAGTGAATTAATTGTGAAAAGTTAAAAAGCTGTTTGCCTATTGCTCAACTTGGTAGCGCATCCAGAGACACATCCAGCAATTTATGAGTTATAACACTGTTGGCAGACTTGCGGCACTATCGCAAAGCTCTCAGCCAAGGTTAGAAGAGGGTGGGGGCAAAAAAGGTCTTTGTAGGGATTTGAGGGAGGAAAGGAGATGAAAGATTTCTTGGCACCTAGCACTTGCTTGAAGAGGTCAGAAAACGAGGGTGTTTGATGTGAAATAGCACTTCATGTGAAAGGCATGCAAATTTCAGTATTGGCTTCTGTGCCCTGTTGAACTCTGCTAAAATAGGATGGAAGGAGATTTTCTCTCATGTTCAGAGCTGATGGAAAATGCATTTCAGTTCCCTTTCATCCTCTTGCCTACTTCTTTAAGCTAAAGCCATTTTGAGACTATCAGCCTTGGATTGCATGAGCTTAAATGAACTTGTTATAGTAAATATTTAACGTTGCCTTAGACATAATTGTTCATTGAGTTGTTTCTTTTATATATGTTGTCATACTGTGTAAACTTTATAACTTTGATACCATTTCACGTTTTATACAAGCAAAGGAGGGAAATGGTCTAGGTGAAACTATCACAAGGAGCTGATACATAATCAATTCAAAAGAGAAGTTGCATTAAAAAAAAGAAGGGGTAACCAAGTTTAGTAGTCACACCAGGGGACTACTGCGAGTGAGGTCCTTGATGTCAGTTCTGTCACTTCTATCCACTTTTTCTGTTAATGAGCTGGATGATGTGGCAGTATTTATAGAATGCTTAGAAGTAGGTAGTGTCTACACTTTACATATATGTGCAAGGCTTGAGATTTTTCTGGCTGTAGCAGCTTTTGCATTCTGGTTTGAGAGCACGTTGGATTGTGTAGTAGCTTGTTACAGTGAGTTGAAAACTACAATTTGGAAAAGTCCAGAATACCTATGGCTCAACTGAAAAAAAGGAATTAGCATTTTCTGTTGGGGAAGCAATCTAATGTTCTGCAGGTAAGTAAAGAGACAATTAGGGATGAGTGTTTTGTTCCCAAGTGGAAAGACTGGTCCGTGCTCCACTGAGAATGCTGATGCTGAAGCGGTTTGAAAGGAGAGAGGATGTAGTAAGCCAGCGTGGGATGAGACCTGAGGGGCTGTGCTGGATGGTGTCTTCTCCATCTCAGAATATGAATATTGGTGGAGATGTGGTAGCCCTCTTGCTGTGTGAAATGAAAAGTTTTGCAACTTTTCTTCCCACACACAGACCCTAAAATATTACCTCAAGACTATGCTTATAGTGAGGAGACGTTTTAGTTACTCTGTCTTGCCTAGCAAGATATTTACACTGTCTAGTTTTGGCCATTGCCTAAAGAGTCAATATCTTGTTGTCCTGGTTCAATGTACATTTTAAAGCTGCAGAGGAATTAAGTAGTCTACTTCTAAGACCTATTTTCAAGGGTTTTGTTTGTTTTTTTTTCTTTGTAACCAGCAAAGCTGAGAGTGCTTACTAATCATGCTCACTGGAAATGTTGAATGTCTTGGGGAGATAAACATTACTTCTGCATTCTGCTGTTTCCCAACAAATATCCAGATGCCAATACTTACTTTTAATCCAATGAAATGTTGCTTCAGTCCATAACATGGAAAACCAAACAGGGCACATTGCAGTCTGTGCTTCTTACTAGTAGGCTCTTATTTTCAGAAAGCTAAAAAGACTTTTGCTTAGCATCTGCAGACTCATGCTTTGCAGAGTCTCCCTGCAGCCTGGGCAGTTCTCCATTGCGCTTCCTTTGTGCCAAATTACCCTGCAGTGCCACAGAACTCAGCAACACAACTTCTGGTTTTCATGATATTTTTCTGAAAATAAGTTTTTGGGGTTTTTTTCTAGTTTACTGGAAATAGACTGAGAAATTTCCCTTCACCAAGGAATATCCAAGCAGTTGTGGTTTGTCTTCACAGCTTGCTCTAGTTGCTACAAATGAAAGGCAAACTACAGGAGTTTAGGTTTTCATTTCTGAGTGCAGTTCAGAGTCGCACAAATCATTTTCAGAAGGATTGTCCAGATTAAGTAGCCTGGATGTAGAAAAGAGTGATATGAGTGGAAGAGAAGATGGCTTATGCTGTAGAATTGAGAAATACTTAACTAACTTCTCAGAGGCGGTTGTAGTAGATTGCTTAGGATTTCTGATCATCATAGGGCTTGAAGGAGGAGTGGAACTGAAGCATTTCTCCTGCTCCCCTTAGGGAGCAGTACTTAAACGCAGTGATGAATCTTCTGACGTTTACAGATGGAATAAACAAGTCTCATGGATCACAGGCTCACAGGATGTTAGGGGTTGGAAGGGACCCAAGGAGATCATCGAGTCCAACCCCCTGCCAGAGCAGGACAATCCTATCTAACACAGATCACACAGGAACACATCCAGACAGGCCTTGAAAGTCTCCATAGAAGGAGACCCCACAACCTCTCTGGGGAGCCTGTGCCAGTGCTCTGTCACCCTTACAGTAAAGAAGTTCCCCCTAGTGTCGAGGCAGACCTCTTTTGCTGCAATTTACACCCATTGCTCCTTGTCCTATCCCAGGGAGCAGTGAGCAGAGCCTGTCCTCCCCACTCCTGGCAGCCCTCAGATACTTACAAACATTTATCAAATCCCCTCTAAGTCTTCTCTTCTCCAGACTAAATAGTTCCAAGTCTCTCAGCCTCTCCTCATAAGCCATGCCCTCCTGTCCCCTAATCATCCTCGTAGCCCTCCGCTGGACCCTCTCCAGCAGATCCCTGTCCTTCTTAAACTAGGGAGCCCAAGTCTGAACACAGTATTCAAGATGAGGGGGTTGGATGGAGTAGCTGGCTCATTGAAGTAACTTAGTTTTTGTAAGTTGTCATAATAAACAAGGAGACACTGGCTATACACTTAGGGAAACCTGCGTGATAAAAATCTAAGCTGAGTTAATCCTCTGTTCGTGTGAAAACAAGTTTTTTTGATCTTGGTCTGCAGAAGTGCTGAGCTTCTAGTTGAGTATGGAGATAATCTCTGCTTTCATGCAACCTCCACTTGATGCTGAAATAAAAGTAATGTTTCTGCTGTCTTCTACAGCTTTAAAGGTGGTGGCATGGATAGTTGGTGTGCTGATTTATTCTAAACGTGGAGGGTTTTTTTTTGCTGCTGGGGAAAACCAAATTCCATTGTAATGCCACACAGATATGATTTAATTTTTTAAAAATAGGCTTCTGAATTATACATTAAATACTTCACTTCTGTAGGAGGGTTTCTGCAGCCAAAGGAAATGGTGCTTTTTATAAAGAACTGTCAATATTGTTGACAAGCATCATCTCCAGGTACAGTGAGGGGTAAGACTCGTGGGCTGGGATAGCAGACTATTTGTGGAGTTGCTGATGGCTGCAATGTGTTGTTATGTTTTAGTAATAGTAATAGTGCTTGCTTCCTCTCTCTACCAGAGAGATGATGGATTTAAATACTTCCCAAACCTGCTGTTGACTATTCAGTTACATACTTGCCTTCATCTAAGTTTTTTATACTGTATTCCTTTGAAAACAAGATATTGATTGGGTCGGGAAAGCATCATTATTCTGGGTGAAGCATTTAGTGCCATGGTCTAGATGACTGGATAGGGTTGGGTGATAGGCTGGACTGGATGATCTTGGAGGTCTCTTCCAACCTGGTTGATTCTATTCTATCAATAGCACAGATTTCATTAATGCTAAACCAGAGAGATGTATTGTACTTTTTTTATCAGCTAAGCTGCTGTTTTAATTTCCACTTAAAAAGACTAAATCCTCCTGTGCTCTTGGAGGCTGTTTTGCTGCCAGCAGCTGTTTGGTAGCACAGATGAAGGTGTGATTGTGTCTGTGAGGGCTTATTTTCAGTGAAAACCTTAGTAACTGGCCTGTTCATGTTCCCAGAGGTAGCCTTTTCCCTTCACATAGTTGGCAGGCAGAATGGCTGAGCTGCTGTCCTTTACAAGAATGACCTAAATCCAACCCTAATCTTCTCCTTGCGCATCAGCTTGAACTTGCCACTGGACCCATCCTGGTGGCTTAGTGGTGCAGTGGTTGAGGAGACCTGGGATCACAGCCACCTGCCTCGGGCAGAGAGTACTGAAAGGCAAATGTGCACACATCCTGAAGCCTACCAGATCAGGCCTTGTCACAGGTAGGTATTGTCAGGGAGCATGAAGACAGATCTCTGAACTGACATTGAAGGTACAGGTCCTTGTTGCCAGTGGAGATGTACCTGTGTTGACGTCCATCTCTGTGGTGGTCCTCGTGCCACTGGAAGATGGCAGCATCTAGAGTGAGGCAATGCCAGCCCCTCTGAAAGCAGGGAAATAGAAACTCTGCATATGTCATGATGGCTCAGGGCAGTGCGTGACTGTAGTATTATTTTTTCTGCCCAGCTCTTGGCCTGTGAATTCTTTCTGTCCATGCCAGAGTGATTTCCCAGTGCTGCTGTGCCAGCACCCTGACACCCTGCCCACGGATCTCCTGTGCTAGTGTAGAACTTGCTGTAGGAGTCCCTCCAAAATGAGCTGCTTCAGGCAAGGCTGAGATGCATACAAACCAGCAGGACAGAGGTGTCAGGGCTGTCTTGGCTGCCTTCTTTCACCTGCTTGTCACAGACTAATCAAGTTGTCCTTAGTGCCAGCTTGTCCCTGAAGTGTGCTGGCAAGTGTACAGCCTGCAAAGCTTCTGTGTGGGTTGCTGTTGGATGCATGGCTGGCACACTGCTCCCCACTGCAGTTCCTGATCTGTTCCAGTAAGAGCTGGAGTCAGTGAAAAACGTGAATGAAAGAAAACAAACCAGCATATGCACTTTGATCGAGTTAATGCTGTGGTGTTTGGATGCTGCTCCTTGCTTGGAGTCAAAGGTAGTTTTACTCAGCTGTCTGATAATTATATCTTAGCTGAGAGCCTTCTCCTTAGGGTGTCCAATGCTTGATGAGGGTGCCTGCTTGGAAACATGAAGCAATACTCCTTCAAGGTGCAAAGTTTTGCTTCTTCTTCCACCTAACCCAGTCCATAAAAATAACATCAAAGCAGCCAAACAGATGCTTAAATGGTGAAATGGAAAAAAAAATATTCCCTTGCTAATATATTCTCTGTGTAGAGTTGTTTTGAAGAACCTTGAGACATGCCAGATACATGCTTCCAGTGATAGTACAGAATCTGGGGGTGCTGATCGATACCCACCTGAACATGAGCCAGCAGTGTGTCCAGGTGGCCAAGAGAGCCAATGGCATCCTGGCCTGCATCAGGAATGGTGTGGCCAGCAGGAGCAGGGAGGTCATTCTGCCCCTGTACTCTGCACTGGTTAGACCACACCTTGAGTGGTGTGTCCAGTTCTGGGCCCCCCAGTTTAAGAGGGACATTGAGATGCTTGAACGTGTCCAGAGAAGGGCAACGAGGCTGGTGAGAGGCCTCGAGCACAGCCCTACGAGGAGAGGCTGAGGGAGCTGGGATTGTTTAGCCTGGAGAAGAGGAGGCTCAGGGGGGGCCTTATTGCTGTCTACAACTACCTGAGGGGTGGTTGTGGCCAGGAGGAGGTTGATTTCTTCTCTCAGGCGGCCAGCACCAGAACAAGAGGACACAGCCTCAAGCTACGCCAGGGGAAATTTAGGCTGGAGGTGAGGAGAAAGTTCTTCAGTGAGAGAGTCATTGGACACTGGAATGGGCTGCCCAGGGAGGTGGTGGAGTCGCCGTCCCTGGAGCTGTTCAAGGCAGGATTGGACATGGCACTTGGTGCCATGGTCTAGCCTTGAGCTCTGTGGTAACAGGTTGGACTTGATGATCTGTGAGGTCTCTTCTGACCTTGGTGATGCTGTGATACTCTGTGATAATATATTATTGGGGAGAGGCATCTGATTTTGGTGGATCTGTCAAGAATATTTTTCTTCATGGATTCATACAAAAATGTCAGTGGTTCTTGCTTTATGGTCAGAGACAATGTTTAAACATGTCAGTCTTAGAGAGTGAGCTCCTCCTCTTTCAGGCCTGAACTTGGCTTTGGCAAATTGCAACGATAATTACTGGACCTAAGCAATTAAAAAACAACAGCAACAACAACAACAAAAAAACCCAGACAAACAAAAAACCCCACCAGACAAACAAAAAGAAAAATCAAAATCAACCCCCGCCCCCATCAAAACAGGCAACAGAAAAAAACAACTAAAGAAAACCCCACAAAAAAACCCAAGCAAACACCCAAGCTTTATATCAGATCGAATCAAACCATGCTTTGAAGTTATGAGTGGTAGGCTGCACTGCTTGAAAGCTAGAGGAACCCTCTGTTCATCCTCCTTCTTGGCATTCTCTTGTCATGTTAAAGACTAACATGTGGAAGGGTAAAGGGGCTTAATCTGAAACACCCTTCTGTGTAAGCAGTGACAAGAGTGTGCGGCTGCTGCTTTTCATGGGTGACTGAAATGATTTGTATAAATTTACATTTTCCCCTTAGCATCCATATCAAACGATGCTCATTTCCATGCACAGCTATTTTCACTGACAAAGACGTGCAGTGCCATGCCTTGTAATGCAATGTCACCTGTGTTGCTATGGATGTTCCTTACCTCCTTAGCAGAGGCCCTTTGAGTCTTGTGACTGAAAGAGAATAGGGCTGAGCTCTTTGTAATGAAACCAAGTGCTCACTTAAGTGATAATTTCGAAATGAAATACTGATCCAAAGGACCAAGTGGTCTGCTTTGAACTGACTAACTTTTACGGTACAGCTGGAGCCTGCTGGGAGAGGATGCTGCTGTCCTGGTCCAGATGGATGCTGCTTACACTGACTGTGGCCGTTTGAGCTAGATTTGTAGCTCAGATACAGAGGAGAGGTGAACATTCTAGGGATAGGCCACAGAATGGCAACAATGGATACGTTAATATCATTTAATTGGAGCATCAAGAGCTTTGTCTGGAAGCACAGCTTGTACCTTCCCCTTGCGGGCTTCTGCTGCTTCAGCTGTGCCCGCTGCTGTCTTCCCCCGCTGCTGTTTTGGCTGCTGCTGCTTTGCTGCTTGGCTGCCACTTGACCCCTTCCCCATCTTTGTTAAGGTTATTGTATCCCTGTAGTAATTTCTTTCTCCTTACACTGTCATATTTAAACTATAAGAAATACAATTTCACTTCTCTCTGACTTTCAAAAAAAATCCATGGTGTGGTGAGTTTACTGTACTGGGAGAGGGACCCACCCGAACCCGGGACACTGACTTAGATGTCTTGTGGGTTCTGGAGACTGCTTGGAGGATCTGAATCCCTGATTTAGAAGCCCCCCTCTTCCACTTTCTCTGCAGGCTGCTGCTGAGATTAATCCAGTCAGGTGGTGTAAATATGCACTGCTGGGCCCTTTGCTTTCACACAGGCTCACAGGATGTTAGGGTTTGGAAGGGACCCAAGGTGATCATCGAGTCCAACCTCCCTACCAGAGCAGGACAATCCTATCTAACACAGATCACGCAGGAACACATCCAAATAGGCCTTGAAAGTCTTCCTAGAAGGAGATCCCACAACCTCTCTGGGGAGCCTGTGCCGGTGCTCCGTGACCCATACAGTAAAGTTGTTCCCCCTTGTGTTGAGGCAGACCTCTTTTGCTGCAACTTACACCCATTGCTCCTTGTCCTGTCCCAGGGAGCAAGTGAGAAGAGCCTGTGTCCCTCCTCCTGACCAGCCCTCAGATACTTATTTATCAAAGCCCCTCTAAGTCTTCTCTTTTCGAAACTAAAAAGTCCCAAGTCCCTCAGCCTCTCCTCATCAGCCATGCCCTTCAGTCCCTTAATCATCCTCTTAGTCCTCTGCTGGACCCTCTCCAGCAGATTCCTGTCCCTTTTCAATTGGGGAGCCCAAGACTGAACACAGTATTCAAGATGAGGTCTCACCAGGGCAGAGTAGAGGGTGAGGAGAACCTCCCTTGATCTGCTGTTCTGTGAGATCTCAGGAAAGAGAATCAAGATTTATTTTTTAAAACACAGACTATGAAGTATTTTAGCAAAGAATGCAATATGCAATTGAGTAAATATTTGGCTTTTCATTGCTGAGGGAGGGGAGGATTTGCTGATTAGGTAGTTACTCAATACTATTTTTCCATCGGTATTCCCACTTGGTATTCTTCTTGGGTTTATGCTGTGCAATACTCTGACATTAATTTAAAATGCAGGACAATTTTATGCTTAAAACCAAAACAACATCTCTGTTAACACAGATGTGCTCTTGGCCATGATTCTGGCTGGTGTAGGGGAGATTGAAGGGGCTGTTGCAACGTTTCTAGAATGGGACTTTCTTTAATGTAGATCCTGTGCTTTCTCCCTTCGTTTATTCTTCCAATTTAACAGTTTGAAAATACACAGCACTGAATATTTGGGGCAGAGTTTTCACCTTGTGAAACCAAACAAACAAAAAGCAAAGAAGAAAAAAGCCAAAGCAGATGAAATGGCTGTTCCGGACTCACAGTGCTTAAAATCTGCCAGGTGCTTTGTAACGACTGATGCTGGATGTATTCACAGTATCACCAAGGTTGGAAGAGACCTCACAGATCATCAAGTCCAAGCTGTTACCACAGAGCTCAAGGCTAGACCATGGCACCAAGTGCCACGTCCAATCCTGCCTTGAACAGCTCCAGGGACGGTGACTCCACCACCTCCCTGGGCAGCCCATTCCAGTGCCCAATGACTCTCTCAGGGAAGAACTTTCTCCTCACCTCAAGCCTAAATTTCCCCTGGTGTAGCTTGAAGCTGTGTCCTCTTGTTCTGGTGCTGTCCACATGAGAGAAGAGATCAACCTCCTCCTGCCTACAACCACCCCTCAGGTAGTTGTAGACAGCAATAAGGTCTCCCCTGAGCCTCCTCTTCTCCAGGCTAAACAATCCCAGCTCACTCAGCCTCTCCTCGTGGGGCTTGTGCTCGAGGCCTCTCACCAGCCTCGTCGCCCTTATTCTCTGTAGCAGAGTTATGAAGGGTGTATTCTGCTCTGAGTTATGTCTTGTAAACACTTTGAGAATGTCAGGGCCAGGAGGAAAGATATTATGGTCTCTGTAATGTACCCCTTTGGGATTGTCAATCTTTGTGCCTAATGGCAAATGCTATCAATCCGAGGGAGCATATTTGTCTCTGGAAATTGAGATAACAGCACAGATGAATTAGATGTTTAGCCTTTTTCCTAATGTGATGCCATCCAAGTTTGTCTTACTAGTATTTGCAAATATGTTGACTAGCAAAGTGTGATAGCAGATGTTGTGAATTCAAGCAGGGATGTGTAGTCTAGTGTTTCTATCTCAAATCAAGGAATGACTAAGAGCTGAAAAATCCCAGTGTAAGGAATGCTATTAAGTAATCATATTTTCCTGTATAAATATGAGTATCTCATAGGGTGAGGCAGCTGTAGCTCTGGCCTGCTGTCATAAGTAGCAAAAGGGGAATGGTAATGGGAGATGCTAACTTGAACAATAGCAGTCCTGGTTAATAACATACTGTCATTTCTGTGCCTGTGTCTTTGTTTTCTTTCTTGGAGCTGCCCACAGGGCACTGAGTTGGGAGGCAAAGAAAGAATGCTGTTGAAAATTGCTCAGTCTAACATACTGGTAAAAAATACCCTCATCGACGACCAAATCCCCTCTAGCTTAATGTGGGCTGAACTTCCCATGGAAACTCTGCCTTAATGAGCTTGGAGCCCTCAGCCCTGCTTTGTCCCTGTCAGCAGGTGAGAAAGAGTTGAGGTCCTCAGTGCGGGTGCCCTGGCTATGACCTAGGGGCCGAGGGCCGCGATTAGTTCAGCTTTTGTGCTTTCAGCGGGAATAAGAATGAGAAAACATCTTGTCTAGAGGGCTGGATGTATTCATGCTCCTTGCCTGCAGGTATGTGCTTAGTGCTGGAAGAGACATTTGTCTAGGAGCTGGGGAGAAAAGGCAGATTTAAGTCTGTCCCAGAGCAATGGAGCGTCCAAGATATATCGTATCTGATTGTGATGAAGGTCAGGAAATTATTTGCAATTCAAAAATCTGTCTGGGGTTTCAGTTACTGGTTAATATTTTGTCAACATTTTGTGGCAGTGACTTCTGACTGTGCCCCAGCATTGCTCGCGGTGCACTGAACAGCTGAAAAGAGGAAGCTGACGCTAAGCAGGAGACCATCTGCGTTGTTAATAGTGTAGCGCTGCCACACTCGAAACTCGGCTTGTGTGATTGATAATGTGATCACACTGGACCGGTTTCCTTTTCTTAAAGGAACAAAACCGAAAAAAACAACCTTCCAAAGTAATCTGTATCTTTATCTGCCAACTTCCGAGCCCATAGGTCAAGGAAATTTTGTCAAAGATGAAATTAAAAAGATTTATTTTTTTTCTGAAGTCCCTGCAGCAAGAGCAGAGATCCTAATTAACCTTCCGATAGCAGAAAGGCTGCGGTGAAACCAGCAGCACTTTAGAAAGCAGGAGAGGCCCTTCCACGTGGGTATCTTGGCAGACTAATTGGCAGCCGCATAGCTGGGCCCCGAGCAGAGTGTGCGTTGCTTCCTGCCCGTCGGGCAATGAAGGGGATCTTGTGGTACTGAGAAGGAGGGAAGGAAGATCAGAGCTAACAGGCTTGTGTGAGCAAAAGGAGCTACCGATGAGAGGACCATGATTCCTGCCCCAGCATCCTGTCACATAACTCCTAATGCTCTTCACCCATACCCGTGAAACCATACAGCTCTGTTAGTGCCGTCTTCCTTAGTCTTTTCTTCTCAGTCTCAAGTGAAGAGTATTTGTTACCAGAGCAATTCTGCAACAGCTCCTACAACGTGACAGCGGATGAAGGGAGCAAAGCTATGTTTGGCAGTAAATAGCAGTGCAAGGATAGTTGCTTGCTGGCTCCAAGTCCTTCCTTAAGCTCCATGAAAGGATACAGGCACTTGGCTGTGGTGGTGCTATTGTATCCAAGGGATGTGACTATGAAAAAGCACCGTTTTTTTTCTTCACCTGCCCCCACCAGAATGCACTGAATGGGAGATACAGGAGCAGAACATGCTGGGGAAGGGAGACCTCTACTTTAATTTTCCTTCTTAAACTTTACCCTTCCCACATTTAAAAATAAACCAGCCCACCCTCATGCTTTATTCCTTAAAAAATCTATTCTGACCTTTCTGACGATATTGTTAAGAACCAAGAATGTATTCCTATGTGTTAAAGTGTGTAGCAAGTCAAAAAACTGTATTCAGTGCATTAAATTTTGAGTAACTCCAGTAAAAGGCACTAATCTCTTTGCATTTATGAATGGTCTTGGAATTAAATGGCAATATTCAGCTTCATCTGTCCACTGACATGGCCTAGAAAGAGATGGCATAACGTTGTATTGCAGTGCAGTGGGAGGTTGGCAATCCATGCTTGATTAATCTGCCCATGCTGAAGTGGAATCACTCCATGCTTCCAGCAAGCTTGTAATAGATGAGTGCATTAATGAGCCCCTGAGTAACCCAGACTACACTTGGGGACTAGGGGGGAAAATCATAAAGGAAAAACATTGCTGATTTGATTTCTCTTTCTTATCTTACATCTACATAATTTTTCCCAAGCAGTATTTAAGTGATTCCATCTTAAAGTGAGCATTTTAAAAAGCCTCTCTACATCACTGACAGTACCAGAGCTGGTTTGTATGAGTTTAACCAACTGGGTTATTTAAACCTTTTTCGTTTACCTGAACTTTCTCTACCTGAAAAATGTTATAATCTTCTAGTGTGAAAGACTGATTCCTGATTATTCCCTGCTAAACTGTGCTGAATCTGTTAGAGTATGTTAGAGTGGTTGGAGCCAAACTTCCCTCAGGGCTGGCCAACTGGTCCTTTAAGCCATTGCCTTCATTTGAGCAAATTCAATTAACTGATTGGTAGAAGTGTGTAGAGGTCTCTGAAGGTTGATGATAATTTGCAGTTCTGAAAGTCTGGAAATTACTCTGTCCTGAAGACAAAACCATTTCAGGAGGCTGCTTAGCTTTGGCAAGGTTGATTGTCGTTTACTTTCTACCTATGTTTAAATTTAGGTGCAATTCCTTTTTTATTAAGCAAACCATTTCATCGGGGACTTAAATTTCTGCTTTGCTTTCTTGCAGTGGCTTACTGATAATTGTCTTGCTAATACATTTAAAAGCTACTCTTTCAAAATGCATTATCAGATTTATCTTGTGGGAGGTCATCAGTTTCACAATATTGCATGAAACTGAAACCAAATCCTGTCTGCAGCTGCACTGTTAAATAGAGCATCATTGTCAGGTGGTGAGCATGGCTGTCAAAACACTTCGGGCAAAGTGGGTAACATGAACAGTTCTTCTACGTTAAATATTTATAGAAGAAAATGCAAACTCAGAAGGCTGCCAGCAGACAGACATACGGCTTAAATACATTGTTGTGTTGGTGAGGGCATGCTGCAGCTCTAGGAAGAAGACAGCAAGTTTTCTCTCTTTGTGCAGAGGCTCAGCCCTGTACTTTCTCTGCACATGAATATATATGAAAAGCAACTGGAAGTTTAAAACGCCAGAATAAAACTGATAGCTCTGTGCAAGCAATTTGTCTGCCAGCTGCCCCCCAAAACGGTCCATTCTTTTTGCCCACTGGTCTTCTGCTGCAACAGTCATAGCAGAAGCTCGTCACAAGCCATCTCTTGCATGCTTACCCTCAAGGGCTGGTGTGTCTTTATTTTGAGTCCTCTAGTGCAAACAGGTGGTGAACTACAAGCAGCAAGATACTGAGGAGAAAACCATGTAATTACATCTGGCACTGTAGCATAATAAATCTCCCTTGTATTCTTTTTAGATGCCTTTTGAGCACTACACAATGGCTGTGATTAATGACTGTTGGATTGTCTTAAATAATAAGCTTGAGCCTTCAGATAGGTGACATAATTTAGCCATAATGAGCGTCAGCTTCATGTGTTTGATCTCAGTGCTTTGAATTTCAGCGTCATCGTTGCTATGACCTTGGGAGATTGTTTCATGTTGAAGAAAAGCAGTAAAAGGGGATGGGAGACAATTTCTATCAGAATGTGAAGAATCCAACCAATCTGTTGCTCTGAGGACAGTGACTTTTTGGTTTTTTTAGTGTCTCATTTTTAAATATGCAGGATGAGAGCAGTTGGATCATTCACAAACTGGACCCACTGTTATTGAGAAAGATTTTCTTTCTGAGGAAAGTAGTCCTTGCAGGAGGTGTCTGCTAACAGTGCCAGTGGTTGGCGGTTCCTTTTGTGTGTCAAGATGCACTGAATACTTGTAGCCGCGAGAAGGCTTTTGAATCCTTTCCACACCATAACTCCATCCGTCACCTCCTGAGCAGACTTCTCTGTTGTCTCCTCCCCAGACTGAAAGCAGCAGCTCTTTGATACGAGCTCCTGTTTCTTCACATATCTTTTTCCATTGCCTGACTTCGGCTGGCACAGGAGAAAAACGTTCTGTTTTCTTCCCTGAAGCTACCTGTGAAGAGCTCTCCCTGTCTCTGCACCGTCTATCTGCACAGCACTTTGGCAGAGCTGGGAAGGGAGGGCTGAGAAACTACAAAGCACATCAGACCTAATTATTCAGCTAGCATAAGGGCCTTTCTTTCCTGCTCGGGGTGTTTGCTCCTGACTGTGTGGGTAGTTTGACTGACACAGTGTGCTGACTTCAAAGCCATTGCACGATGCCACATAAATGCTTCAAACCCAAATCCATCCTCCTTTGTGTACCCTGGCCCAAATGGGTAGCCCTAACGGCAGGGTTTGGCAGGGCTCATAAGTGAAGGGTCAACACAGACTGTCCCCTTTGTCGTTATTTTTGTGGGGATAGGGGAGAAAGGGGTTTTAAATCCCTCACTCTTTCCTATTAAGTCTGACTCATTTTGTCTGGTTTAGCATTGTGGTGGAAAGAAACATAATGGATTTGTTAGGGTCAGTGCTTCACAATGTGATGGTTGACTTTGATGGGCAATAGGGCCTGGTTTGCCACTCTAGACAAAGGATTTGTGGGTCTTGCAGGCTGCCATCTGTTTCTAAAAGCAAGTTTTTATTGTGGAGAAGAAATGCAGCTTGCATGCTGAAAAAGTTGCAATTTTGTTTTTCCTTGAGAACTATTAAGCCTTTGTCTTTGAGCTTTTAATTTCCAAACTAAACACAGTTTATTAGTAGCAGAACTCCACATTGGCCCTTCTCCAGGCAAGCTGAACATCCAAATGTCATTAGTGATGGGCTGACGTCTTCTAAAATGCTTCTATTGTAGAATACTCATCATCAGCCTCCAAGCATGTTCTTCTCTTCAGCCTCTACCCAAGCTGTCTGAAATGCAAAGTCTGTCTGCATTCAGATTGCTAGCTTTCATTCTGATGCAGAAGAACACAAAGCATAGACTGGACAAGAAATAATATTCATCCTTCATTTGATTTTTTCATTTGCACTGTAGTCTTGTGCTTTCTTAAAGACAACAGAAAAAGCAGTTGGCCATACTCTGCCCCTCTAATTGAGGCTGGAAAGTCCTACATGACTGCAGTGACTGCACCACAGAGACTCTTGAATAAAATGACCATCCAACCTGTAGGGCTTAGACATGCTGACAAGTACAATCTGTTTGTGTTCTGTGGTAGCCTCACTGGTAATGGATTGTTTCTGTGTATAACTACTGGAGATAGCCATGCAGTCCAGGTCTGAAGGGCACAAAAACATCCTGCTGCAGGATTTACCAGAGACAGTGAGTGAAGTCTGGGCAGTTTACTTTCTATCTGGAGACAAACAGCAGTGCCAGCACTGACAAAGAGGTCCAGGCACACAATTGTGTCCTACCCGTTTGTTTAGCCAGTTGCTCTCCTGGTGAAATACAGGGGAGGTTGATCTGTGCTTCCTAACACTTGTGTTTTCCTTTTTTTGGTAAGGAGTGTGGCTGCTGTGGCTGTGCAGGTATACATGTGCATCGATGCATATGGGGCTGAAATGCATTGCTCCCCTTGGTGTGGAAAGTGAGTTCGTATGCTGCTGCTGAATGGCATGTTAAGACTGTGATGGCAGCTGGAAGAAACTGACACCTTCCACTCACCCCTAAACACAAAGGCAAAGCCTGCTTTCATAGCCCTGCCAGGCATCTTGGCACCCTCCTGCAAACCAGTGTTTTCCACCAGTACTTTTTCTTTGTTTATTCCAGTTGTCAGATTAGTTAGGAAGTTCATTGCCTCCTGTTTTTCCATCCTCCCCCCTCCCCCGGCACTATTCCTTGGAGATCCCAAACTGAAAATATATCAATAATATTGTTGTGGTAGTTCTGCAGGTGATGTGGAGCACTTGGGCTGAAGAAGGTCTCTTGCAGCACAAGTCTCGTGCTTCTGAGGAGCTGAGGTCTTTGTGATCCAAAGGGTGACACAAGAAGCCTGAGAAACACTCCTCTGGGCTTCAGGCATTTCTCTGAAGTGGCGTACCTGATCGTTGGGGTTAGTCTAAATGATGGTCTACCCAGCTCTTAGTAAGGACCAGAGCTGATACATAGTAGGTAGTCTGATCAGAGGCTGCTTCTACCAATACAGGCTCCTAGGTGACAATTTTATGGAACTGAAATATTTTGCCAGGGAAGAGCTTTTCAAGTCCTGCTATATAACCTACCCATCTCAGGACAGCTGATGCTGGTAATTGTCTTTGGAGATGTAACGGTTCAGCTATAAAATGCATGCCTCAATATTCAACCTATCTGGCTTCCTCCACTTCCTTTCAACCTGCAGAGAAACTTGATTCCTTTTAGGTACAACAGTGCCATGGTGTCAAGTCTTAACACCTATATGGGAACTTTGGAAATCTGCTTGAGGAAGCCAAACATTTTCATCCAGTTAAATTACCACAGCTGAGAATCAATTGCCTCTCTTCCACTAAAATACAGAGCGATGAGAGAAGCACTACAGAATTGTCTTTGTTAAGAGGAGCAGATTAAAATTGAAAGGATTTAATTTAAGAAAAATGTTCCTAATGGGATACAGTAGTCAATGATGCTGCATCAAGTACTTGTCAGTGGTTGTGTTACGACTATGTTTTTAAATGAATGTTGAATTTAAGAAGCCAACTTGCTCTTTATGGTCTGTTTGTGATCTCCAGGCTTTTGGTGGTGTGTGTATGTGTTACTCCTTGGGAGCTTTCAAGCTTGCTGCAGGGGTAGCTGTACGTTCTACCATCTCTTCTTTTTCTCTGTGTGGTCTTTGTATTTTCTACACCTCAGAAAAAACAAAGGGGGGATGGGGTGGAGTGAGGAGGGTGGCACAGGATAAAATACGTAAAAGCAAGGACAAAAGTGGTGGAAAACTCATACGTAGAAAATAGCAGCTGATTTAGTCAGTTCAGCCAAAGAAGCTTCATCTCTATCAGAGGAGACCTTTTCTGCTGTACTTAATTGAATTTGCCAAGCTGAAACAAGCTCTGGCGTAGTTTCAACCAGTGCTGTTACTAGTCAGCAGCATTCGAAGCTGCCAAGAGGTGATGAAAAATGCTGAGCAAATGCTGTGTAAACTAGAGAGTCAGCACTGAAATACTTTCTTGACCTGTTGGCTATGGTAGATCATTTCCTTTTTTCTGAGTCAGTTTGGGACATTTGGGCCTCTGTCCAACACATAGAAATGAGTTGCTTCCTGCAGGCAGCACGGGTTGCCACCACAAGGATTCTCTTCCTTGCAGAGGTCTGTGTGTTCCTGTGCCTGCACAAGCTGTATTCTGAAGAATACATCTAATCCAGTCAAGACTTCCTGGAGAAGGAAAACTGAGATTGCTTGGGATCTGTGAGAGGAAGCCAAGAGCTTTCACATCCCATTACATTGGAGCAATGTTTATCTCTCAAACAATAACAGTAAAATTTTATCCTGACATGACATTGACTGTGGGTCCTGAGAAGCTTTATGTTCTGTGCTGCCTGCAGGCTACTGGAAAAAAAAAGGTGTTATTTGTACAGGGCAGTGAAAATGTTGGCTGTGGAAGATGCAGTTATTTGCAGATACAGATGGATGGTTCTGAAGCAGTTCAGCGCTGAGTGATTTAAGTCTGCCTAGTGGAATGTGAGGGAACTAGTGTCCTACCAAACTAGTTACTTCAACTGAGAGGGGAAGGAGCAGTGTGCAAATCAGTACCTTCCATCTGGATTCATTTGGAGCCATGGGTGTAGGAGCTGCTGTTTTTGTTTGATAAACTTGATAAACCTCATCTGCTGTAATAGTGATTTCAATGGGAGGAAGATAAATTGAGGTGGAGAAGGAAATTGGAGGGCGCAGGCTCAAGACTGAGCAGGAAGGTTGTTCAAATAACCTTGTGAAACGCATGTTGCTTTGAGTCAGGATGAATGCCAACTCCTCCAAGTCTTTAAGCTAAAAAAGAGACCTGAAATTGTTCAGGTATATTTGAATGTAATATTTGAATGTGTTTGAGGTGCCTCTGATAAGCAAGCCAAATTTCAACCAACAGAGCAATAGAGAAGACTATGTAACTTCCTTGTGAAAGCAGGCAAGCTCTCCGCTGGATTTGTATTCTTAGTCCTAGAGTGAGTGCCTTCCATCTGTGCTGTCCAAAACTTTGACTAGCATGCAGATCATCTGTCTAGCGATGCAGTTCACCTGTGGGCATGGGTGTGCCTCTATGGGTGTGTGAGATTCCTGCCCAGGATTAAGGAAGAAGTTTTGTGCTTCTGTTGGACCCAGAGGAAATGACTTTTGGTGCAGTGAATAGTGTTTGTGGGACGGTGGGAGGAGGGTATTAAGAATATAGGTCAATGAACACAAGTCGCTTTGTAACTTAAGATTATCTTCTAAGTTTGTCTTTTCTTTGGTGTGCTGCATTAAAACAGCCCAGATAAAAAAGTCTTGAGATGAAAAAACACACAAAGTATAGAATACAGACTTCTGATTGAAGAAACAAACTTGCAGACACTTATAAAGAGAAGTCTGTAGCCAAAGGAATAAGCAAAACTACTAAGACACCTGACTGTTTGTGCAGGTTATAAGGGGAAAATGCTATCAAGACGGCAGATTTAGCCACTTTGGTGTGACAGTGACACTTACAGGCAAAGCAGTGAGTGGAGGAAGAGGAGAGCTGCAGTTATTTGTGATGAAGTTTAGGAAGATGCATGACTTGATTTGACCTGACCTGTCTGGTGCACAAAAGGACTTAAGTGAACTATCTTACTAAAAATCTTGTGTGTGGGGGGAGCACGGAACAGATTTTGACAGCTGCCAAAGAATCTGTTCAATGCTATCTGAAATTCTTTTTTGAAACAAGTTTTCTTATTCTTCCATCTGTGGAGCTTCTATGGTGTATGAACAAAGAGGAAAGGGTTACCTGAGGGCCTGTAAGATTTTGTTTGCAAGATGGTGTGTGGTAAAAGAGACCTCAGATGACTTGCTCTAACCCTTCACAGTGTCCTCTGCTCTGCAAACTTTGTCTTTCCCTGTGATACTTCACAAGTGGAGTAGGAAAACAGTCTCACAACTCCCTTTGCCTTCTGTCTTACTTTGCTGCATGCCCAAAGAAAGTAGTTTCCATTTTGAAACATACCAGTTTAATGTAAGGCAACTAATCTTAGTTGTTGCCATATGTTGTATTACTGGGTTAAATTTAGTTGGAGGGCTGAATTAAAAACTGGGTTACCTCGTTCAGGCAGTCTTCAGTAGCTTGAGCTACAAATGCTGTTCTGTGCTGTGTATTAATGTCTACCTAGTTTGCCAGAGAGTCAAGGATTCAGAGTGCATTCTGGTGGTGGTTGATAACTCATATATGGCAATTCCTGTCCTGGTCAGCTGTACTATCCATGTTGTCTAATAATTGGTATATGCTGTTGCTATGGAGTATGATTTATCAACAGTGTTATGAAATGACTCTCTCTAGAGGGGCACATTTTCCTGCTTGCCCTTTGAAAGGTTGGTTTACATGCTGAAATAGTAAGGAGCTTGTTTGTGTGTCCTTCTGCTGAACCCAGTGTGCTGTGATGGGACAGACATGGATAATGGTCAGGTGGCTTTTTGTCCTCTACTGATGTCGAAGGAAGGTTTTGTTTCACTGCTTCAGGTGTACCTGGTGTTCTCTTCATGGTCCTCCTCGGGCTGCAAGTAATTCAGGTGATGTTCAGTTTGTTGGATGGATGGGATTTATCCCCATCACTGAATTACAATTCTGCTGCAACTTTTGACCTTATTTTGGAATGTGGTTTACTCAGTCAGCATGGGGGAGTCATAGATTGTCAAGATATGATGATTTTTTTGGTAAGTGAGAGATATAAAGGTGCAGTCTATTTGATTTGCTTCCTTGAGGCTGCCAGACTGACTTTCTGAAGGCTGCAGTGGTGCAGGCAGGTTTGGCATTTTTGAAGTATGTGCTTACTGCTCTTTTTTACAGTGTTAGTCACCAGTGGTGTCTAGGCTGGATGTTAGGAGGAAGTTGTTGGCAGAGAGAGTGATTGGCATTGGAATGGGCTGCCCAGGGAGGTGGTGGAGTCACCATCCCTGGAGGTGCTCAAGCAAAGCCTGGATGAGGCATTTAGTGCCGTGGTCTAGTTGACTGGACAGGGCTGAGTGATAGTTTGGACTGGATGATCTTGGAAGTCTCTTCCACCCTGGTTGATTCTACGATTCTTTTAGCTCAGGCAGATGCTGGGGCCTCTCCAGTAATCCAACTGCAGCAGCAGTGTGTGCGCATTGCCTGTGGAAGCTGGTGTGCTCTGCCATCTTGGAAACCTGCCTGAAATAGTACAGCAGCCTCTCAGTGCATGGTTACTCATGCTCAGCAAGCCATGGTCCTTCAGACAGATGCAGGAATATGAAGAAATATGGTATTAAGCAGATCAAAGTTCAATGTAAGCAGAGCGTGAATTGAAACTGCCCTGCCGTTTAGCACAAAACCAGTTGAAACCAAGCAATGGAGTTGTCAATATGGACTTAATTATTTTAAAGTAATTCCATCGATATTTTGCTCTTTGGTGTATTAGTTTTATCCAGTTTAGTTGTTGCACAGCTATTATTTCTTACCAGACATTCTCAGCCCTCCACAGGAAGCAACTTTCGCCATGGCGAAACTGAGTTCATCAGCGAATTAGTTAGCTATGGTTCTGCCAATAAGTATACAGTTTACAAGCCTCATGTTTTGGCTTGTCCATAGAAATGTCATGGGAGATCCCCCAGTGTCCTTCTATAAAGAGCAAGAGAGAGCTTATAGGTCTCATTTCCATTTGTGGGTTTATGTTGTGGTTGCCTGAGGGTTCAGCAGATCTGCTTCTGAGCATCTAGGAAGGAGTGACACAGGGTAACTGAAGAGGTTTGGAGGTGCTCCCCTCTGGAGTCCTGTGCTCAGGCTGCCTGCTCTTCCCTGCTATTCCCTTCTCTTCCCTCCTTTCTATGAAGTATTCCTGAGGTGTCACTCAGGAGGAGCAGTGGTACTAAAACCTTGTCCTCTAATGAGAATTGATGCAAAGCATCTGCTGTGGGGGTAAAAAAGTCACCTTGCTAAAGCTCTCCTCACAAAGAGAACGTTAAGTACTTTGGCTTCTTACAAAAAGCTTAAGATTCTATTAATTTCATGATTTCCTACAACACATCTCTTGTGGAAGAAAAAGGGCAGAGGGCAATGTCTTTGATGTGTGAGCCTCTTGTGTGAGTAGGACTGGCTGTGTGCCTTGTGAGTTGCTGCTCCTGGACTAGTTGTTGTTGATAAGAAAATGAAATATCTTTATGGTACAAAACATAAGTTGATGTATCTTTTCAATGCTGTCCTGTAGTTCATGCTCCAGTGTCCTAACACAGCTTTGGTTTACGAGGACAAACTTTTTGGTTGTGTTGCAAGGCCAGTAGTGGCTCTAAGGAGCTGTGTGGAGCAGTGCATTCTGCTAGGGTAGAATACAGGTCAGACTTTGCTGTGTCTTGGCTGACTGTAGTACCTGGCTGAATAAAAAGCCTTTGCAGGCTGCATGAACTATTTAGTATGAAGTGGCATGTAGAACTTAAAGCAAGATTTTAAGAGCTTGTTAAAGTTTAATTACAACAAGTGTGGTTTAGACACCTCATTAAAATGTTAGAACATGATGTTCAATGTGTGTGTTCAAGCAGAAGATTCTCCTGAAATATGCATACAAAAAAAGGATTTCCCCTTCAGAATACTAGGGAGAAAGCATCAGAAAGTATGACATTAGCAGTGCCAGTTATAGGAATTAGCATGGAATTAACTCCTTAGGTTCATATCTACAAATGGCTTGCCCTGTGTGATGGGTTGGGAGTTACCTGCCCCCCCACTTAAGAAAATCACCCACACTAGCCTCAGCTGGTTGGAAGTTAAAGAATGAAGCTATATGAACAGCTTAGCATAATATAAAAGCATATAGAATCATAGAATCCGCCAGGTTGGAAGAGACCTCCAAGATCATCCAGTCCATAGAATCATAGAATGGTTGGAAGGGACCTCAAGGATCATCCAGCTCCAACCCCCCCGCCATAGGCAGGGACACCTCCCACTAGAGCAGGTTGCCCAAGGCCTCATCCAGCCTGGCCTTAAACACCTCCAGGGAGGAAGCATCCACAACCTCCCTGGGCAACCTGTTCCAGTGTTTCACCACCCTTATCCATCTTATCTCCCAGCTCTATCCAATCAACTGGACCACAGCACCAAGTGTCTCATCCAGGCTTTTCAACACCTCCAGGGAGAGCAACTCCACCACCTCCCTGGGCAGCCCATTCCAATGCCAATCACTCTCTCTGTCCAGAACTTCCTCCTAACATCCAGCCTAGACCTCCCCCAGCACAACTTGAGACTATACATCAATATATACAGTTATATACAAGTTAAAAGTAATACAGAAACACAATACCCCTCCCAGAAACAAAATCCCCAGGAGGGCTCCTGACCCAATCCCACCTTCCCCCTCCCTCTTTCTCTCCCTTGAGAAACAAACCAGAACAACCCACGTATGTCTCACATGATAAATCTGGAGATCTGAGGTGAGATGTCAAAAAAAAAAAAGAAAAAGACAACAAGGAGGTTAGAGGAAAAAGGGTTAGGTGGGTTGGAGAGTTAAGGCAGAGACAGCCACAGAGACCAAACCGCCAGAAAGAAGGCACAGCCAGAAGTGGACCAAGTGCTGAGCAGTGTGTGAGAAGTGACTGTCTTATCTATGTTTTGACTAGTTGCATTTCTCAGCAGAAGAATAGGTGATACAGGGTACATATTACTCTCTTTTCTTTCTTCTCACAGCTAAGGATTTAATTTCTCTCAGTAAAATATTTCAATTAGCCTCAAACCAGCACACCCTAGGAAGTAAAAAACATCAGCGTCTCATTAATGGGGCCCATAAATCTCTCTGACCTAAGGAAAGCTGCAGAACAGGAGAGGCACTTTGATTCTGGAACACAGATTGAAGGTTCAGCCTAAGACTGAGGAAGTGCCTGTCCATACATCCAGGGTTTGTCCCTGTGTTTTACATCCATCTCTTTCACCTGACAACATTGAGCTCATCCCAGTCAGAAGAGTGGTGTCACCAGCAGACTATGGAGTTACAGTCACCTTACAGGTCTTGTCTATGGTCGTAACAAGCTCCTGGCTAAACTGGCAGCTCGTGGCTTGGACAAATTCACTCTGTGCTGGGTCAGGAACTGGCTGGAAGGCAGAGCCCAGAGAGTGGTGGTAAATGGTGCCACATCCAGTTGGCAGCTGTCACTAGTGGTGACATCTAGCACCCAGCCCTGGCCAGTTAACTAGGCCGTGGCACTAAGTGCCTCACCCAGGCTTTGCTTGAACACCTCCAGGGACGGTGACTCCACCACCTCCCTGGGCAGCCCATTCCAATGCCAATCACTCTCTCTGCCAACAACTTCCTCCTAACATCCAGCCTAGACCTCCCCTGGCACAACTTGAGACTGTGTCCCCTTGTCCTGTTGCTGGTTGTCTGGGAGAAGAGACCAACCCCCACCTGGCTACAGCTTCCCTTCAGGTAGTTGTAGACAGCAATGAGCTCT
>WAAF01015451.1:41576-62300 GCA_013400475.1 Tricholaema leucomelas
CTGCTCCTAGCTTGGTGTCATCTGCAAACTTACTGATGCTGTACTCAATGCCCTCATCCAGATCATCAGTAAAGATGCTGCACCAGACTGGGCCCAGCACTGATCCTTGGGGAACACCACTAGTGCCAGCTGCCAGCTGGATGTGGCACCATTCATCACCACTCTCTGGGCCCAGCCTTCCAGCCATCTTAATGTTCTTTAGGAGAAAGATGGAAGTCTGTAGGTACCAGATGCCTTGGTACACCCTTCAGATCCACATTTGTTTGATTTCACTTGCTCCTGAGTGGTCCCTTGAAAATCCCTACTCTGCTCGGGCTATATCCTGGGTTGACTTTGTTCCTACGATTGGATTTCTTTGAAGATAGATTTGTTTGTTTGTTCAGATTTCTTGAGAGAAAGATGATGAGCCAGAGAGAGTAATGGTGTACTTTGAAGGATTAAGTAAAATTTGGGATATTAAGTGCACTGTTGCAGGTGAATGTTGCAGAGAAGATGCTGTATTGCTGAGGACTGTCGCTGTTCATCCAGTCGTCCTGCTGTGGTTCATTAAAAATGACAACTGTAGGAAATGTGGCTTCAACTTTGATGGCACAGCACCTTAAGTGAGTCACAATTTCTATTCTTAACTTGTTTATTGAGCCCAATTTTTAGTGGCCTCTGTCAGGAGCATTTGTTTGTTCTAGGACGGCTGGTGCCCGGCTTACCCTTGTCAACTTATTGGCACGGCACTGCACCTCTTACAACACAGATGTCTGTCTCCTACAGTATAGTCATGCAGTTCCTATTCAACTTGTGCCTTTTTTGGAGCCTTTTGGATGTTTTTAAGATCCAAGCCCACTACAGTCTCATAACTTAAACTACCAGTTAACTGGAGGCTTTTAAATGAGACTCTTAACCGTGGTTCCTATGGTTACACTGGAACAGAAACCTGCTAAATGGGAGCCAGAAGGGCACAGAAAATCTTCTAGTAACAATTGCTGTCATTATTGCAACTTTACAATTTCCCATTTAGTCCTTTTTTTTCCCTTCCTTTGCAATATTTGCTCTCTAAGTGGAAGCATATCTTTCTGAAGATGAGTGGCCCTTACTGTTGGAAAATAGCTAGAGGATGATGGAAGCAACCTCCTGGAAACAGGATTTTGTTCCCCTCTTCTACCAGAGCTAACTTAAATTGCAAAGTGCTCTTTGTGTGCAGTTTTAAGAGGTAGTTCCTGCCTTAGCTGTAGGTGACTTGCATGCTAACTACAAACCAGTGTCCACATACACCTTCCTCTCAGATGGTGGGAGTAATAAGTGGTACATTAACTGCCATTGTGGGGAAATAATATGTGTTTAAAGCAAGCAGGCAGCAATTGCCTGAGCACCAGAACAAATGGAGCCCAGGTCTCTTGCAGATTCACCTTGTACATGATTGATTTTTGCTGTCTGAGAATGAGCAGGTGCCTTTCCTCACAGCAGGGGTGTTTTGTGGTGCTGCCAGCACATCACTTCTCTGGGGCAAAGCACACACAGCAGCGCTGGTAGCATCTATTAGTACCATCCTCACTCTGTGCCCACCTTTGGATTGGAGCAGAGAGGTCTTCCCACTAACTCATTTTCACCATGTAATGTTAGTAGAATATTGGGTCACTGCTGAAGTGGTGCTCATCCCTTGGACTCCCTGGAGAGGCTTTTGAGGAGGTTAGGGCACTGGGCTGCTCTTGTGGGGAGGTTGCAGAGGATGTGGCAGGGCCTGGGCAGTCACTGGAGAAGAGCAAGGAAGACAACACTTGGTAGTACATAATGAGACTGCTTTGTGTCCCTCTCGACACTCCCCATGCTAGTGAGAAGGTGGGATAGTCCCTCTCCATCTCTCCAGGGTGGTGACAATCAGGTGGCTGGCTCCTGCTGAGGTGCTTGCCCACTTTGGATCTGTCTTGAGCTGCCTCTCCCATAAAGCCCCTTCCTCTGCCCAACTCTCCTCAGGCAGCAGATGGAGATGTCACTTCTGTTATCTCACTAATGCTGGCAAATGCAAAGTTTCCCCTGTAGAGCAGGGTGGCTGGTAGCTGTGGGAAGGCATGTTATGTGCTTGAGAACTGGCCTTATGGGCCTTGTTCTGGTTCCTGTGTGAAAACATTGGCCTTGTGAAAACATCCTCAAGCCCTGTGGCATGAAAGCAGTTTGAAATCAGCTTTTGTGCTGCAGAAAGCCCAGAGTAATTAGACATCCATATAAATAACACTTGAGGAGACATTAGAAGAATGTTTCTTCTAGCTGCTGTCTGGATAGGTGAGTTTGCTTTGCTTTTCAGATTATTGTAAAGGGGGGATAGAAGATCCCTCCTAAATGAGGGACAAAATGATTCCAAACCATAATCACATAATGCAAGCTCTTTTTCTTTCCTAGTACTGTTTCTGAGTGCAATTATGTGCAGTTTGTGAGAGTTGTCAAGCTAAAGAAAAAAAAAGATAAAGAACAGAGTTGTAACTGAGATAGTTTGGGAGGGACTGAAGGAAAGGTCACAGGACTAAACATTGGGAATTAAGGATTTGTTTCCTGCTCTGAGTAATTTCAAACTGTGTTACATAGTGTGGCACCTACTGAAGCAACCTTTGCTTGTATCTCAGGTAGTGTCCAGAATACATAAGGTAAGTGGGGCTAGAAATGTCAGCAAGTTGTTAGAGCACTGGAAGGTAAAATATCAGAGCAATAAGTTGAAGGAATATCTACCTATTTTTCAATCATGCTTTGTGATAAATGAATATCATTTGGTGGTACACTCTGTGATTTGAGTCAGCAGCTTGACTCTGACTTGTAGCTGTTACCTGACACTGGGATTTGGGTTCCCTGAGGCTTGGTGTGCATTCACCCTCTGATCTACAGTGTCCTGCCACATCGAGCCCAGGAGTATCATAGAATCAGCCAGGTTGGAAGAGACCTCCAAGATCATCCAGTCCAACCTAGCACCCAGCCCTATCCAGTCAACTAAACCATGGCACTAAGTGCCTCATCCAGGCTTTGCTTGAACACCTCCAGGCACGGCGACTCCACCACCTCCCTGGGCAGCCCATTCCAATGCCAATCACTCTCTGGCAGCAACTTCCTCCTAACATCCAGCCTATTCCTCCCCCAGCACAACTTGAGACTGTGTCCCTGAGAGACTGAGTAGCCACCTTACCAGCACTGTGCTGTTCTCTCCAGAATATGCAGAAGTTAGAAGGTTTAGCATAGCAATGGTCCCCTGGGGCCCTTATTTCCCTGATAGCTGCCCTGAAGAAAGAACATCTTGTGTCCATCAATTGATCTGAAATAGTCTTGATTGTGAACCAGCTTGACATAAACACAAAAATTTTATTAAAAAAAATAAATTACAAGATTGAAATGTGGGCAACAGTTGCAAAGCTGAGAAAAACAAGTGAAGATGTTATGGTTTGAGTATTACCTGCCCCCCACACTGAAGAAAATCACCCAGACTAGACTCAGCTGATCTGGAAACTAGAGAAATGCGTTTACAGCTTAGCACAATATACAAGCAGGTATTTACCATATATGCAACTGTATACAGAAATATACAAGTTAAAAAGCAATACAGCAACACAATACTCCTCCCAGAAACCTGCCTATATTTATGTTCTTCTTTTTCTCCATCTCAGCAAGCCTGTGAGTGAAGTACACATCACCATTGTTTCCTTTTCACAGTGTATACTCTAATTCTTCTCATCAAAATATCCCAGCTAGGCTCAAACTAGCACAGAAGGGTGAAAGGAAAAGTAGAGGTATTGTTTCTTAGACTGCCTTCTACCAGCTAAGCAGCTAATGGTTTCTCCCTGCTTTGGAGATCACCATATCCTTCTAAACCTCCCCGATCTCACCAAGAACCACCCAGGTGCATGCTGCTCCAGTACCTGGCTAGGCTTTATTTGCTAGAGGCAAAGAAATCACTGGAGTTTTCCATGTGGATCTTATTCATGTGTATTGGGTGTTACTGTGATCAAGGCACCCTGCATGCTGTGAAGTTTCACATGAAACCAGTCATGACAGTAGTTGGTCACTTGGAGTGTTGGGCAGTTTGAAGGTAACTTGTACAACTTAGTCATAGGGAATAGTGTAGCAAAGTGATAAAGAGAAACTCATTTCAGTGCCTGTTCTCTAAGGGATGGTGGAATGATGAATCCACTGCTTGTCCTGTGCTGGATCTGGGACTTCTGCTAAGCTTCATCTGTAAAAATGTTTTAGGTGAATTTCCAGCACCAGTGCAGTAAGTAGATTTACTGAACCATTTAGTGAGGGTTGCTCTCTGCTAAGGGACTAATGTTTCTCCCCAGAAACAGCAATTTCACTTCCTGGGAAGTGAAATTGCTGTTCCAGAAGCTAGTGGTTTGTTGGTGTTCACCTTGAGATGCTTAAAATCACCTTCAGTCTTTGATATGGTTATCTTTATGTGAACACAGAGTAAGTCTTGGAGATAAAATGGAGAACTTCAGAAAACCTGTTCAAGCCACAGACCAATTCTGAATTTAGAATTAGTAACACTTCCCATCTTGTCAATATATGGACATTAAAGTTCGCTTCATATCTCCTCCTCCCCTTCTGTGTCCATTTTTGTCTTTTAAAAAGTTTCTTTTCTACTTCTCAGCATCATCAGCAAGATTGCTTTTTCCTGTGTGTAAGAGCTGTTTGTTTTACAGCTTGTGAGGGAAAGGTGTTTAGATTGTCACCTGAAAATGAGTTCTATGTGTCCAGGTCCTTCTACACCAAATTCCCCCAATGCCTTTAAATGCAAAGTTCCTCTAGTCTACATCTAGACATTGAGAACTCCTGAGAAATAACTTTCGTTATGTTTTCTTGCTGGGCAAGGGTGAAGTCTAGGATGGTCCAGCAGAGAGTTCAGTGAAACTCCTTCCTTTGGCAGGATTCTGATGGGAGCTGCTTGGAGGGATGATGAGGTAGCAGCCAATAGCTTTGGGAACCTTGTTATGGTATTGACAGTCCTACTCTACCCTGTGAAGAGTGACATGCCCTTTTCTTCTGCAGGTACCCAGTTATTGTCAAAGATAGCTACCAAAGCCCTTCAGACGTGTTTCGTTTCTCCTTAACGAAGTGGTCAATGTGCTGTAGTTGTCCTAGAAGTTCAGTGCCATGCCCAAGTGGAGAGGAGAAACATGTCTTTAAAATGAGCAGGATGTAAGAAAACAGCTTGATTGAGCTTTCTGTTTTAACACTCTTATGGTTAGTATATGTAAAGCAGAAGGTTTTTAGCCCCTAAAAAACTTACAAGAAATGATGCGTTTGCTTTAAACTCTCTTGCAGACACAACTGCCCATCCCCCACATCAGCCATCCTTCTGCTGGTCTTGAACAAAACCATCTGACAAGATTATTTCCCCCCCCCCCCTTGCTTTTTCTGTTGTTCAAGAACATATGGGACTCAAATCCTGTTAACAGGGGGGAGAAAAAAGGTTGTGGTTTGTTTGGGTGTTTCTTTTAGAACAAACTTTATAGTTAAGGTGGCAAACTTCTCTTTTGGAGGGCTTTAGGGGACGTGAAGTAAGGGAAGATTTTTCTTTAGATGCCTTTAGTTGCTGGGACCTCCTTCTTTGGCTAGACACACCACTTGGGGGATACCATCTCCACAGCTGTCTGAATGCCAGTGCCTGCTCTCTCACTGATTTAAGGGCTGATTGTACACACACATGAAGCTGGACAGGGAGCAGACACCAGGACTGTTCATGCACTGATGGAAAATCTGGACCACTGCGTTGCATTTGAAATGTCTTCTTGCGTGTCTCCTTCCAGTATATCAATGGTGCACTTCTATTTTTGTACAGCAAGCCTTTTTTGGTTGATACCATCTGTACTGGAAGGTGGGAGAAAGAAATTTAGACCCAGTGTCTCCCAACTCCAGCAAAGACAAAAAACAAAACTGAACAAATTTTTCATTCCTGAAGGTGAAAGTTCTACCTTTTATGCCATGTTAAAGCAGGCTCTTGCTATTCCCTTAGAAAGAAATTATAGCTTCATTGGCCCAGGTGGCCAAGAGAGCCAGTGGCATCCTGGCCTGCATCAGGAATGGTGTGGCCAGCAGGAGCAGGGAGGTCATTCTGCCCCTGTGCTCTGCACTGGTTAGACCACACCTTGAGTACTGTGTCCGGTTCTGGGCCCCCCAGTTTAAGAGGGACATTGAGATGCTTGAGCGTGTCCAGAGAAGGGAGATGAGGCTGGTGAGAGGCCTCGAGCACAGCCCTACGAGGAGAGGCTGAGGGAGCTGGGATTGTTTAGCCTGGAGAAGAGGAGGCTCAGGGCAGACCTTATTGCTGTCCACAACTACCTGAGGGGTGGTTGTGGCCAGGAGGAGGTTGCTCTCTTCTCTCAGGCGGCCAGCACCAGAACAAGAGGACACAGCCTCAAGCTACGCCAGGGGAAATTTAGGCTTGAGGTGAGGAGAAAGTTCTTCACTGAGAGAGTCATTGGCTACTGGAATGGGCTGCCCAGGGAGGTGGTGGAGTCGCCGTCCCTGGAGCTGTTCAAGGCAGGATTGGACGTGGCACTTGGTACCATGGTCTAGCCTTGAGCTCTGTGGTAACAGGTTGAACTTGATGATCTATGAGGTCTCTTCCAACCTTGGTGATACTGTGAGTCTGTGATTTTGTGAGGATGCTATTCTTAGAGAACACTGGAAGCTTCCTTCCTGGATCAGGTCATTCAGGGACTGGAAACCAGGCAAAATGGTGTCTGAACTGTAGCTGACATGGGCAAGATTTTTGTCTCTGGTATCTGAAGGAGGAGACATGATGGGAAGGAGCAGTCCTGCAAAGCTGGAATTGCCCAAGGAATTTACAGCCCAGGAGTTACTTAAATCTGTAAGAAAGTAATCAGTAAGCAGCCAACCCTCCAGATGCCCCAACCCAGGCTTTTCTTGTATGAGGAAAATCCTTTGGTGCAGTATGCACTTCTGGGTATGAGCTTAAATTTTTTGGAAGACCAGAGAGCTTAGCAGTGTTACTTTTCCACTAAATCTGTTTGATGAGAACCTGAGTAATACCAGCCTTGGTGACAGTTATGTTTGTGAGAGCAGTTCATGTCCAAGTGTTGCCTCTGTGCATGTGCCACCTCTGGGCACATGATGGATTCTGTAAGTCGTGTCGAGAGATCTGTGCATCGTTCTGCAAACAGAGGTGATAGAATCATAGAATCCTAGAGTGGTTTAGGTTGGAAGGGACCTCAAGGATCATTCAGCTCCAAACCCCTGCTGTAGGCAGGAACACCTCCCACTAAAGCAGGATGCTTCAGATCAAATCAACAGATCGCTCCTGAGCAGAAAACCTTCCAACAGGATAACCTCTGTGTTTTAAAAGACAAAAGTCATAACTAATACTCATATACAAGCACCTACTAACTGAATAAGGTCACATTGTTTTAGAAACTTCTGTAACTGTTTAGGTGCTCTTTAGGGCATCTCTGATGGTAATGAGTATCTTTTACATGTGGAGAGCCAGGGTGTAGTAACCCAAGGAGGGGAGCAAGGATGTGCATGAAATTTCCTTTCAGATTACACCAACAAGCAAAAGTCATATCCTTAAGCTCCTGCTATTCAGGCAGCTTCCACCAAATCCGAGATCAAGTGAATGAGGAGGCTATAAGCACCTTACCAAAAAATACTTTAGTTGTTCCTTTGTGGTTTGAATCTTCTTTGACCCTTCCTTCTTTCCTTATTTCCCCAGCTCTAACCCAAGAGCAGTAACCATCTAAAAGAGTCTTTACTTGTACTGCTTCTCTCCATCTTGATGCATCCTAATTTATATTCTGTGGTCTGAACAGTGTATCATCAGTCTTAATGGTTTCATATCTAAAGACCATCTACCCTTAAAGAGGTACCAGAATGTCTTTAGAAAGCATGTTGAGTTTTACTTTGGCCAACAATCTGGAGGTGCCTGTGTGCCTAATAAACTTTATAGTGCTGTCTGGTACCATAGTGCAAGCGTCTGAAATTAGGTGAATAAATGCAGATTCATTTCAGACTTTCAGCACAGGAGAAGAGAAGAGCAGAACAGGAGGAAAAAGTGACCATGAGATTAGGGCCTGCCTTTGCCTTAAGGACACTGAGGGGAGGAGGCACTTCTGGATACTGGAGGCATCTCTCTTCCCAGAAATAGGGGAGAAAGAGATGGGGGAAAATATGCTACAAGTAAAGTATGCACTGTCTGTCTGGCTCTGAAAGAAGGCTGAAGGCATTCTGCTTGTAATCTTCCCCCTTACCCTAGGAGTAATAGGAATAATTTTGCTTGAAAAGTCAATTTCTTACCTAGGCTGGGGGTGTTCACTTCACACAAAGCTTACCCTTCCACAGTGTTTCATTTGAGCCCAAGTGATGGAGCCTGACCACGCTGCATCTCGCACCTTCAGAGCCAGGTTGGCATCTTTGGCTTTTAGGATTTGCTCTGTCCTTCTGTCTCATGCTGGGCTAATTTAGCATCATCTTGGTAAACAAGAAAAGGGTCCTTATTCAACAGATTTGAGCTGGAGTGACTGCAGCTGTTGTCTGGTCTGTGCGCAAACCAATTTTGTTCATTCCCTCGCCTGGCAGGAAGCCTGCACCAGAATTGTGTCAGGACTAATCAGCATTAAAGTAATGTCAGGAGGGCTGTGGCTGGCTGCCCTGTAGCAAGGCAAAAGCAACAAGGCTGTTCAGGAGGGATTAGAATTAAGTCCTGCCTGGGATGCAACTGTGCTAGGAAGGGCACCAAAACTGTGTGGAGTGTTTTTCTCGGGCCTTGTTGTGAAAGTCCCTACCCAACTGCCAAAAAAGGGCTCTTGAAAGTGAGAAATCAGCAAGATTTTCTGTATGTGACCATAAATATAAAAGCCAGGAGAAGCTGCAGTGTCCATGTAGCTGTAATACCCAGAGGTACAAGTGGTGCCTTTAAACATGCCGGACTTTGCCCTCCTGGAGAGGCAAGGCAGCAGGCAATGAGTAAGTTCAGTGTGTGGTCTGTAGCCAAAAGGTGATGTTGCTGCCACTGCTGCTAGCTCTATGTTACACCACAATAGATTTGTTAAGTACTAAACAACATGAAGACCAGGAGGTGGAAATAGAAGACGTGAGGCTTAGCAAGGCATAGTTCATAGCTGTAATGCCTCACAGCCACTGTTTTCCTACCTGCTATTTACTTTGCAGATTCAAGAATGTTTCTACTGGTTTGCACTGGAAACATTAAATCAAAGAGATCTCAGCTTCTGTTTTTTTGCTTCAGAGATGCTGAAATGTTGATGCCTTACTTTGCTCTCCTACCTCTCCAGCTACTGAATTGTCTTGGCAGTTTTTTGTCTTGAAAACTGGTTTTTTTCTTGCTCCTGAGCACCATGGTTTGGCTTTGAAGTTCACCCTGCTTTGGATGGGAGCATGGACCAGATGACCTCCAGAAGTTGTTTTTGACCTGATTATTCTGATCCTTTCAATCCTGATCCCCCTGCTGTCATAGGTACCCTGCACCTAAAATGTTTCATCTTCTCTGGTTCTGTTAGGGCCCTCTCTGTGTATCTGCTCAGCATTAGTCATCGCTTCTCTATCAGTAGCTATAACAGATCATTGTATAACCACTGCTTGTGTTATCCACAGCAGGCACAGCCATGCTCAGAATGCCTTTTGCTTCCTAAAGCTCTAGGTAAATCTGCGTCTGCCTACATTTACATGTTAAAACTGTTTTCTAGGACAGAGCTAAGCCCAAATGAACTTTTGAACCATGTCTCTGCCACATGTTAAGCATGTTTTTATTGTTTAGGAAGCTTATTTAGGGGGAGGAAGCAGACCTTCTGGTCTAAAATGCCCCAATTAATTATAAGCTATGCAACATTACAAATCTTCCTCCTTAAGAAAAAATCATTAGCGACAAATCTGTCCGAGAGCAGGAGCAGAGCATCTTTCTGAGCACTCTCATCACTAGAAAAATCCTTCAGGCCTTGTCAAGGAAGGGTCCAAAGTGCCCAGCCTTGCCTTGTGCTTACTCATATGTGAGATAGCACTGGTGGGAATATTGGCAAGACTCCAGCTGCTTTGAGGTTCAGAGTGTGACAAGATCCAGTACTCTGTTACCAAAGGTCTCCTCGGGCACTGTCTGAAGGCACGGAGCATTTAGTGTGTGTGAAGTTATTAATTAGGCAGAAGAATATCTGCTACCAGCAGTGCTTTCTGAAACATGACTTTCCTAAAGGGAGGTGACATGGCTTGGGAGATACTCTTAAAAAAGAAAATAAATCAACTAAACAGAAAAAAAAACCTACTTTTATGAGATCTTGTAACCTAGCCAAGCACTAACAAATGCTGTGCTCAACACTGGTCAGGCCACACCTTGAGTGCTGTGTCCAGTTCTGGACTCCTCAATTCAAGAGAGATGTTGAGGTGCTGGAAGGTGTCCAGAGAAGGGCAACAAAGCTGGTGAGGGGCCTGGAGCACAGCCCTGTGAGGAGAGGCTGAGGGAGCTGGGGGTGTGCAGCCTGCAGAAGAGGAGGCTCAGGGCAGACCTCATTGCTGTCTACAACTACCTGAAGGGAGGTTGTAGCCAAGTGGGGTTGGTCTCTTCTGCCAGGCAACCAGCAACAGATCAAGGAGACACAGTCTCAAGTTGTCTTGGGGGAGGTCTAGGCTGGATGTTAGGAGGAAGTTGTTGGCAGAGAGAGTGATTGGCATTGGAATGGGCTGCCCAGGGAGGTGGTGGAGCCACTGTCCCTGGAGGTGTTCAAGCAAAGCCTGGATGAGGCACTTAGTGCCATGGTCTAGTTGACTGGCTAGGGCTGGGTGCTAAGTTGGACTGGATGATCTTGGAGGTCTCTTCCAACCTGGTTGATTCTATGAAATATAGATGGGCTTTCAAAGGAGCCTCCAATGCATATCCTTGAGTAATCACTGTAATGGTTGGTCCCCACATATACGTGTAAAAATAAGTAAGAACCTTTCCAACTCTGGTATGTCTGTGTTTTGTGTTTGCTTTTTTTTGGGGTGGGTGTTATTTTAAGTTGGTTTAGGGCTTTGGTGGTGGTATTTTGAGAGTATTTTTGCTACTCCTTGCTGAGAGAAATCTGGCTGGTGTGGGAGCTCTGCTGGTGCTTCAGGCAGGCCGGGCAAGATCTGGTTCTTCCTGCAAAAATTACTTTCCCTGATGCAGTTGTTACATTTGGATATGGAGGTTTGTTTTTCTTGCTTAATCATACCCAGTGTGCTGTGCTGATGGTCAGTGACCTCAGGCTATTAGCTTGAATTTGCCAGCGTTTGCCATTTCTAATGCAAGAGGTGTTTTGTTTTTTTTATTCAAGGCATTTGACAGGTTTGAGCCCCCTCCCTGTGTGAGCACAGATGGCAGCTAAAGGGATGTTGGACCGATTTCACTCCTACCTTGGCCGTGGCAAACCAGGTTTCAGGAGAGAGTAGCAAGACTGCCTCTGCAAACTGAACAGATTCAGTGTCCCAATGAACATGGAAGGGATTTGATGCTCAGTGTATCATTAGTGTTGTGATCTGAGATCCTACCTGCTTACTTACGCTCTCCTGTTTCCTTGTTATGTCCAGGGCTCTCAGTTTCTTGAGCTCTAATGCTCTTACAGAGCTTGCACATGTAATGTTAAACCAATCTGTTCTTAGTTTCGTGTGGGTTTGGTTTTCTCCTTTTGTTTTTGCCCTTGTACAAAACATGTCACAATCATCTGTTAAAAGGGGACTTCCTCATCTGGTAAGCTTTTTGAGATTGTGAGGAGGTGGGAGAGGAAACAACAGGTAGTATTGCTAAGGCAGAAAAGGTCTCTCTTATAGATCAGAAAAGCACCTTCATGTTACAGAGTTGAGACTGTAAAGAAGCCATTAGCTAAAACAAAGCCAAAATCCTGTTGAGCCTGTCTCCACGACGTTCCAGCTGGAAATCCCTCTTTTCGCCTTTAAACTCCCATTTTACCCTGCAGCACCTCCTGAGCTGTTCTGGAGGAGCTGAAGCAGCCTGCAGTGCCTTGCTGCATCTTCTGCCTCAGGCATTCTGCCTCTCTGGTTGTCAGGGAATCAATTATTCGTCTTGAAAGACAAGTGCTCTTCAGGAAAATTCTACCTGATGCAGCTACTTTCTTCACCCCAAGGACCATGTGTGGGATTCAAGTTTTGTATGTGTCCAGCTTGCACAGACCAGAGGTTTGAAGACAGGGACAACTTGCACTTGAAATATCTGGAGGCACAAAAATGTACAGGTTTGTGATCTGACTTGGGAGTTTTGCTTTCTCAATGATGCTGAGAAAAGCAGCTGTGGTCAAAAGCTTTCTTGCTGCTTAAAATTGTATATATTGTATGTAAACAAACAAATGAAACCCCCCCAAAACACACACCTGCACATCTGTTTTCTTGCCATGGTGCACTGCTTCTGTGTTGCCTGGATTTCCCTGTGCTCTTTTTGACCTAGATGGGCTGGTGCACAGAAGCTCATTTTGTAGCTATAAAGTTCAGGTTTTGAGGTTTTGAGGCCCTGTTATTTTGGTGGACTTTGACTGTTACTCCCTTGTTCTGGACAGTAGTGCCAGCATGTGCAGTCCTTTTTCCTGCCCTCCTTCACCTATGGCTTCCTACCGTCCTACATTTCTTTGTACAGATGTGATGAACTGAATAGAAGGATGGATCCAACTGTGGGGTAGGAAGCAGCACTTTCCCCTCTGTTCTTCATGCCTTTATCTGCCCTGCCAGTGATTCCTTTATCCACCTGGCATACCTTACCCTTTGGAAATACTCTAGCTGGTGAACTGGAGGAAGCTGGTTAGATGGAGGCCTGGGAATAAATAGAAGTGAGAGGAGGAGCCAGGAGCTGCTTGTGGTTCCTGAAGCATCACTGCTACTACTGTGTGTCTGCACTTTACAGAGCACCTGCCCTGTCAGCTGCCAGCCTGCAGCTCACTAAAGGCCATGCAGTGGAAGAAAAAAAATGACCAAGTTGTAATCTGGGACTTAGGTAGGGCTGACATGACACAGGCTTGATGTTAAGAAATAATTAATTGCAGCATTTTTCTGTTGTAGCTGTGGAGGTTAAAGCTGCCGAGGAACTCAGTCAATTTTCTCCCTCCTTTTCTGGGAAGTACAAATGTAGATTGCTCTTAGCAGAAGAGAGCATAAGATACAGTTTGTCTCAAAAGAGCATATCCAAAATAATAAGTTTGTGCCACCTCACCCAGGTGGCCAAGAGAGCCAATGGCATCATGGCCTGCATCAGGAATGGTGTGGCCAGCAGGAGCAGGGAGGTCATTCTGCCCCTGTACTCTGCACTGGTTAGGCCACACCTTGAGTGCTGTGTCCAGTTCTGGGCCACTCAATTTAAGAGGGGCATTGAGATGCTTGAGCGTGTCCAGAGAAGGGCAACGAGGCTGGTGAGAGGCCTCGAGCACAGCCCTACGAGGAGAGGCTGAGGGAGCTGGGATTGTTTAGCCTGGAGAAGAGGAGGCTCAGGGCAGACCTTATTGCTGTCTACAGCTACCTGAGGGGTGGTTGTAGCCAGGAGGAGGTTGCTCTCTTCTCTCAGGCGGCCAGCACCAGAACAAGAGGACACAGCCTCAAGCTACACCAGGGGAAATTTAGGCTTGATGTGAGGAGAAAGTTCTTCACTGAGAGAGTCATTGGCTACTGGAATGGGCTGCCCAGGGAGGTGGTGGAGTCGCCGTCCCTGGAGCTGTTCAAGGCAGGATTGGACGTGGCACTTGGTGCCATGGTCTAGCCTTGAGCTCTGTGGTAACAGGTTGAACTTGATGACCTATGAGGTCTCTTCTGACCTTGGTGATACTGTGAGACTGTAAAAGGCAGGACATGTATTGAAATAAGTGCTTTTGCTTCTACAGGTTGCATAAGGTTGGGATGAAATGTGTTTTCAAAGCAGAAAATAAAAAGGCCTAGGAAACAGAAGTTATTTTACACAAAGTTGATTGCTTGGCATGCCCTGATCATCAAGGAGATGAAGTAATGTTGTTGTTTGCCTTAAGTGCAAACCTATGTCAGAGAGTCCACCTGAATGACTTTTGTAGAGTCATGTGAGTCTGTATGTTATCATTTGCGTAGGCTGACTGCACTTTGGTCTAAACCAGACAAGGAGCTGTACCTGCATGGAGCTTGTGTTTTGCTGCCATTCAGTCAGCTGGTCAAGATCTACCCCTGTGGGCTACATCAAAATCCTGACTTCTTGGACATGGAGGAAGCAATGTAGAGGTGGGAAAGTGATATGGGATAGTGCCACAGTGGGATTCCATTGCCAAGTGGAAAGTATTGCTGACTTGAATGAAGCAGGGCTCAGCACTAACCTGCAGGCTGAACCAGTTTCGTCAGAAAGTACCGTGTGACAGTTTGGGTGTTACCTGTCTCGTCCCCCCCCTTATGAAATCACCCAGACTAGACTCAGCCAGCTGGAAATTAAGGAATGAAGCTTTATATTCACAGCTAAGCACAATATACAAGCAGATAGTTACAATATATACAGCCACATACAGAAACATACAAGTTAAAAAGTAATACAGAAACACAGCAGCCCTCCCGGAAGCCAGAGGCCTCCAGCAGGGGCTCCCAACCACCCTTCCACCTTCTTTCCAGCCCACCTCATCCCAGACTTTGCCTTACGTGCAAGGTGAGGTTGGAGGATCAGCATGGGGGGTTAGAAAGCAGAAGGATTAGTTACACAGAGAGCAGGCCAGGGAGAAAAGCACAGGCACCAGCTGCAACAGAGCCACACTGTGTTATCCATGTTCACGTTCCTGTTTTTATACATCTCAGCAAGCTTATGCGTGAAGTAGCCATCACCATTGTTTCCTTTTTCACAGCCTATCATCTAATTTCTCTCACTAAAATATTTCAGCTAGCATCAAACTAGCACACATCACTATAACAAAGGGAGTAGAAAAAGAGAGGTATCTCCATAAGCACACCAGAATGTTCAGATCTTTGTGGAAAAAGGATGTGTCTTTGGGGAAGGATTAATCTGGGGAAGGTTTCATCAGAAGCACTATCAGAACGAGCAGTCTTTCAGACTGTTCATCAATTGATACTCTTATGCCACAAAATACAGCTTCAGGTTGAAGTTTCTTATTTCTATATTAACATGATTTATGCATTCAGGCTGTCATATTGGTATAAATAGAGTAAACCTTGCTGAATTCAAAGCCCAGGATGGAGTCCTGTTTTAATAAGCAACCTTTTTCAGAGGCAACACAAATGTGTTTTGACAGCTTTGTTGTTTCGGCTTATAAGTAAGCTTAGCCAGAAGTTTGGATTGTTTGTAGTTCTTTCATGACTCCTGAGTGTGCATCACTAGGATGTATGTGAGTGCTTCACATTCCTTTCATCTCATGTATGTGCATAGCCTTTTTGATTTCAAAGGAGAATACTGTTCCCACGTGCATTGCTTGTTCATCTGACAACTTGGAGACCCACCCCATTGGGCTGATTTGCTGGCTGCATGTGAAGCCCTTGAAATATTCATTATGGTCTATGGTAACCTAATACTGTTGAATCATCTTACACCTCCTTTACAAGAAGGTGTATTTTTCAGCCTGATAATAAAAAGTGATGGCTTTATTTAAGCAAATATCCAATAATACTTGGGCTCAGCTGTCCAATGCTTAGCTTACTGCTGGCAGCTGGGTAACTGCTGAGATCTGCATCGTTTGTTGTCACAAGAGAAGGCTTCGAGGAGACCTTATAGTGGCTTTCCAGGATCTGAAGGGAGCCTACAGGAAGGCTGGGGAGGGACTATTGACAAGGTCTGGTAATGTCAGGATGAGGGGGAATGGGTTTAAACTGGAAGAGGGGAGATTTAGACTGGATGTTAGGAGGAAGTTCTTTACAGTGAGGGTGGTGAGACACTGTCACAGGTTGCCCAGGGAGGTTGTGGATGCTTCCTCCCTGGAGGCGTTTAGGGCCAGGCTGGATGAGGCCTTGAGCAACCTGCTCTAGTGGGAGGTGTTGCTGCCTATGGCAGGGAGTTGGAGCTGGATGATCCTTGAGGTCCCTTCCAACCTGAGCTATTCTATGATTCCTCATTTTTTGTGTGCTTCCTGTGTAAGTATACATGAAAAATTTGCTTTCTTAATATAAATATTTAATCTAACACACAGAGACCTGCTAACCTTTGCATTGAGGAAGTATCCATCAGGGATGCTCTCAGTGTATTTGCATGTTGCAGAATAAATCACCAGAAAGCTGTCAAGCCCTGAAGATATATGCAAATGCCTATGTCTTTTTAATCTGGTTTGTGTGTATCCTGTCTGATTTGAGATGGGAATTCTAATCCCATGAGAGCAATGCAGGAACTCCTGATATTATCACAGCGCTTTGAGGAATTATAAACCAGCTGGTGTCCAGGTTTGAGGAATGTCTCTATTGTTGCTTGGGCCATTTTGTGGAGGATGGGAAGAGGCCCAGGTGTGGGGAGCAGTTATGGACCTATAACAGTGTTCCTCCCAGTCCCCTGTCTTTGGAGGACAGGGAGCATGAACATGTATGTGGTTGTGAATGTATTATACCTTCTCTTGCATAGAATAATGATCTTCAATTCCTAGATGTATGATTTATAAGGGATGTAGGTGGGGACTCATCCTGACACACCATAAATGACTCTTGTCTTGATTTGAAGGACTAAAAATTCTCTCGATGCACAATTATTATGCTCTTGGATGATCAGATTGAGTTGTCTCACATTGTCATGCCCAGACACCATTGTTTTCAGAGTTGTGATTGGCCATTGGAATGGGCTGCCCAGGGAGGTGGTGGAGTCACCATCCCTGGAGTCACCCAGAAAAGCCTGGAAGAGGAACTTAGTGCCATGGTCTAGTTGACTGGACAGGGCTGGGTGATAGGGTTTGACTGGATGATCTTGGAGGTCTCTTCCAACTCGGTTGATTCTGTGATTCTATGCCAGTACATTTGTTCTCTTTCTGTTTGCATGCATCCCTCTTTGTTTATTACACCTCCCAGGCCTTGGTATGGCCACAGAGACTGTAAGTACTAGAGCATGTTCTGCTATGGTGTGGTCCATGCCTAATCCAGCCTTCATCTGTTCAGTGTGAAATTCTCTTCTTCTAATGTATGCTCAGATGGTTATTGAGGTCTCCAAAGCAGCATGGTATGGCTTGCTCCATGACATGAACCATTCCATTGAACTCCTTGAAATTCCCCTTTGTGCAAAAAGAAAGTGTGAAACAGCATATCACATTTGGTGCAGAAATAACAGGGGCTGTGTGCAATGGCCAGGAGGCTCTTGTGCCTCTTTGGGGCAGTTCTAAGTGCTTTGCTTTTGAAGCAGCCTCTCTGTAGTCACTGATAGCCCACACTAAATGTAAAAATTAGAGCAGCAATTACATGCCTTCTACACAAGTGTTTTTAGTGTGCCAATCAGCTTGGGATCCAGGCACATGGGTGGATTAGTGGCATTTAAGCAAATATTTCCTCTTTACCAAGTAATTTTAGGGTTATTTAGGTCTTTGTTCTCTGCTGCTCTCATCTCTACTAGCAGGGCACTAAAATAATCAGCAAAATAGGCACTTTTCTGGCCTTCTTGATGGAAATCCACCTTGATATAAATGCATTGCAGGTGATACTCCCCAAGGCACAAAGGGAAGCCAAAGACTTGTTTCTGGGCTTGCCTTTGTAGGGGTCTGAACTAAATTTAGAGGTGTGTTAGAAATGGTGCTATACTTTGAATGTTCCACCTGTAGTCTAGTTTGCATGTAGAGATTGTTGTTGGGCTGTGCCTTTGAATTTGAAGCCTGAGACTTTGCCGTGGGATGGTGTTCAAGTCCTGGTTTCAGCTTTCTGTAGACTTAGAAACTGGCCACAACATGGTCAGCCTTGAGAAATCATGCATCTGGGTGTTTATGCTTCTGAAGTATAGAGAGCTCTGCTGCAATGGAAAACATATAAAGGTATATCTCAGAGGCTCAGGGGTGACCTCATTGCTGTCTACAACTACCTGAAGGGAAGCTGTAGCCAGGTGGGGGTTGGTCTCTTCTCCCAGGCAACCAGCAACAGAACAAGGGGACACAGTCTCAAGTTGTGCCAGGGGAGGTCGAGGCTGGATGTTAGGAGGAAGTTGTTGGCAGAGAGTGATTGGCATTGGAATGGGCTGCCCAGGGAGGTGGTGGAGTCACTGTCCATGGAGGTGTTCAAGAAAAGCCTGGATGAGGCACTTAGTGCCATGGTCTAGATGACTGGAGAGGGCTGGGTGCTAGGTTGGACTGGATGATGTTGGAGGTCTCTTCCAACCTGGTTGATTCTATGATGATTCATGATTCTGTGGTTTACTTAAGCACAAGGAATTTTTCATGTGGCTTAGATGTGCAATTTCTGTACACCAGCAGCTTCTTAATGATTCTTTGTGTAAACTCACTGGCAGCAACCTGTTCTTCAGTTTCTAAATGCAGGGGGTGTTGAACAAGACATGTAGGTTCTTGAAAAGATATCAACTTGTAGTTGACAATACTCCATTGTTGTTTTGTTTTGTTTCTTTTCCCAAAGCTGTTCTTATTGAACAGCATCACTCAGCAAGCTATATGAAAGTCTTGCTCGTTCAGTGACAAGTTTGCCCACAATAGAAGCATGTGCAGCAATATGCTGATGATCAGCTATTGTAGTGAGTTGAAGCAGCTGAGAACAATCTCCAAACTAAAGTGGTTTCTTGGTTAGTTTTTAAGTGGGAGTACCAGCTTTGAGGACCAAGGTGGCTGCGTGGCAAATGAGTCCTTGTCTGCCAGCATCTTCCTTCCTGTTCACCAGCCTTTTTCATCTGGCAAGTGTGGTAACTTCAAGCCTTGCCTGTGAGTTCTTGTGACTTCTCAGTGTGCAGAGACTTTTTGTCTTTTCTTTTTTCTTAAATAATTCAGTTGTTGAAAACTGGCAGAAGACTGAGTCTTAGAGACTGTCATAAGAACAGTTCTTTTTTGGCCATAGCTTAAACAGCAGTTTCTCAAAAACCCCTAAGCAAAATCAGCTTGTGCTACACATGGGAGTGTTCCTGCTTCATGTAGTTGTAGAATGTCTTGGGTTGGAGGGAACCTCTAAAAGTCATGTAGGCAAATGAAAGCACTTTCCTGGGTATAAGAAACAAAGTTCTTTGTTTGCCAGATCCTTTTCTGCTATCAAAACCACATAAAATTGATCAAAATAATGTATAATTAAATTTTCATACAGCTGGCAGCTGCAGCCTGTGACAGGCAAGCATTGCCTTGCTGTAACCCAAATTCTGGGTCTGTTCTCTTTAAATCCACCTCTTGCTCCACTGATAAAACCATTGTAAGGAATGTGAAGAAGCTGTCCCTGCTCAGGGTGTTCTAAGTATCACAGTATCACCAAGGTCAGAAGAGACCTCACAGATCATCAAGCCCAAGCCGTTACCACAGAGCTCAAGGCTAGACCATGGCACCAAGTGCCACGTCCAATCCTGCCTTGAACAGCTCCAGGGACGGCGACTCCACCACCTCCCTGGGCAGCCCATTCCAGTAGCCAATGACTCTCTCAGTGAAGAACTTTCTCCTCACCTCAAGCCTAAATTTCCCCTGGCATAGCTTGAGGCTGTGTCCTCTTGTTCTGGTGCTGTCCGCCTGAGAGAAGAGAGCAACCTCCTCCTGGCTACAACCACCCTTCAGGTAGCTGTAGACAGCAATAAGGTCTGCCCTGAGCCTCTTCTTCTCCAGGCTAAACAATCCCAGCTCCCTCAGCCTCTCCTCGTAGGGCTGTGCTCGAGGCCTCTCACCAGCCTCATTGCCCTATTGTGGGGTTGTGAATTGTGCTGTGTGAAGAAGAAAAACCTTTTTCAGAAACTGGGCATAGCTTCCTTCTGGCCACCACAAGCTGTGCTTCTAGAGTGTTGGTTAAAAACCAGACATGAGTCCTTAGTATCCTCTTTGTGGCTCAGCACACCAAGAGACTGTTCTTGTGGAAGCTGGAAAGAAAGGACTTCCTTTAAATCAGAGGCATCTGTTACCCAGCATGACAGCATTAATTGCAGGGAGTTGAGGGCTCAAGGAAGTGCAAAATGGGTAAAAAGAAAGCCCCTGAAAACCAAACCCCAAATCAGGCACAGATGACTATTGGAGCTGTGGTATGGGCACCTCAATGCTCTGTTTATGTTGAAGTTGATTAGTGTTGAAAATCATCCAGGCCAAATTAAACTGCCTTTTTTTTTTTCCCCTTGTACTGATTTGAAGCCAAACTTAAGAGTGGCAAAAGGTGTTGTCAGTGAATTTATTCACACTCTGCCACTACTGTGTAAATGCAGCTTTGGTGAAACTGCATCTAACTTCAACTAACAAAACATCTGAAACTGGCCAGCCTGATGAGCCAAAGGAGACTCATATTGGTGCACAGTATTAACTGCATTGCACAGTAGTTTAAAAAACCCTGTCTTAATACAGCCTGGTTTAAAAGACAACTGATTGAGCTGTAATTATAAAAAAAACCCTGATTGTTCTCCTACCAAAAAGCTCCCAAACCAAGTTGACTGAAAAAATCCCTTCCTTTCCTGCATTCTTGCACATAAATCTAAGTAGTAGTAGTACAGGGATTTTTAGGATGACAAGTTCTGGGTGATTGTGGGGGTTTGTTGCATTTTTGGGGTTGTGCTTAGGGCTGTTTGTTTGTTTGGTGGGTTGGTATGATGGCTTGGGTGTTCCTGCCCACCCTGCCCCCCCACCCCCCCTTTGCCAGACTAGACTACTAGAATAGAGGAAAATAGAATCAATCAGGTTGGAAGAG
>WAAF01015454.1:0-13292 GCA_013400475.1 Tricholaema leucomelas
CCATTCTATTCCATTCTATTCCATTGTATTCCATTCTATTCCATTCTAATTCCTCTCACTAAAATACCCCAGCTAGGCTCAAACTAGTACAACACTGATGCTGTAATTCTGAAGTTTTACTATGACATGCAAATCGCTGTCATAGTGCTTAATTACCAAAGAAAATGTTTAACTGTTACTATACTATTCCAAATATTCCCAAGGTTTTTTTCCTCATCAGATGATTAGGCATATAAAAGTTTTGTTGCTGTTTTCTTTGTTCTAATTACAGTAGGCTACCACCATTCTCTGTTGAATAGCATACATGTCTAAGGAGAAATTACAGGCCATACATCCATTGTCTGAACTTCTAAACAGTGAGAAGTTAGCTGCTTAATTTACATAAAGTGACATTATATATAACAGTTCACATGCTACAATATTTGGGGAAAAATCCCAGCTGTTTACAAGGAATAACCTGCTTTTTCTTAGTGTAGACCTTCCTACTTTAGGTACAGAAGAAAAAGCTACCTATGATTCTTTCATTTATAAAATGCAAGGTATCATAACCGTGTAACTCTTGAGAGTCTCAAAGCCATCATTTTAAACTGGTAGCACTTTCATCATTAAAATTATCTTGTCTTGCATGGTTATGTCAGTAAAAAGGTATAAATGTGATAAACAAGTGGTATAAACATGAAAGTATTTTTCCATAGAAGATGCCAAAGTTGTTAAATGCCACACTTATGAATGGCCAAAAGCAGGTTTCTTCTAATTTCTGGCTATGCAATATGAACAGAACAGAAACACCCAATAATTTCCTTTTTTTTTTTTTTTCCTTAAAATGTATATGGGAGCACAAATACACAGCAAGCATGCTACAAACAACAAAATATGTTCATGAATCTAAACTCCACTGACAGCACTAATAAAATAGGAAACTTCCTACACTTAACAGGCAAAAGAAACACAAGGAAACAAATTAAGCTACAACAAAGACTAACTTCTAACAAAACCATAACATTGTCTGAAAATAACCATTTCACACAGCATTTTAGAATTTCATTCCTTATCAACATTCTATTCTATTCTTACATTACTTAACCTAAGAGATGGAAAACAGAAGAGTTTGTCATCTATCCCACTATGAAACTAACTGTGTTGGTAAGTTACTACATAAACACACAGAAGCATGAATTTTTATGAAGGTGTTTTGTAGATTATGTTTTTCATTTTAAACTACTGAAAAAAAAAATCACTTGTGACAGATTACATGAACATGCTCATACTACAAACCAATTATGATTTCGTCATTCTTTACAAAAAGAATTTATGAAGCAAGTGTTTATGATGAGTTTCTGAAGAGGAATAAATAACCACATTCAAATGTAGCACCAGACAACACAGAGATGAAGATAAAGAGAACTAAATGGATTTATAGCTGAAGTAACAGTGATCCACCTGAACTGTCACCCATGTTAAACAAGCAGCAACAAGGAACATTTCATTTTATATGGTGGCTCTCCCACATGGTATTACATGAAATTACTAACAAGAAGAGAGTCGACTCCAAAAAGATTCTGTGCTAGTCTGAGCCTAGCTGGGATATTTTAGTGAGAGGAATTGGATTATAGGCTGTGAAAAAGAAACAACGGTGATGTCTGCTGCACTCATAGGCTTGCTGAGATGGATAAAAACAAGAACATAAATATACATAACACAGTTTCTCTCTCTGGCTCTGGCTTCATGCACTTCTCTCTCTAACTTGCTGCCTAACTAATCTGTCTGCTCCCTAACTCCCTTGCCGACTCTCCAAATGCACCTTGAACGTAAGGCAAAGTCTGGGGTAGAGGGGTGGGAAGAAGGTGGAAGGGCAGTTGGGAGCCCCTCCTGGGGACTCAGGTTTCTGGGAGGGCTGTTGTGTTTCTGTATTACTTTTTAACCTGTATGTTTCTGTCTATAGCTGTAGATATTGTAAATACCTGATTGTATATTGTGCTAAGCTGTAATATAATGCTTCATTCTTTAATTTTCCAGACCAAATGAGTCTAGTCTGGGTGATTTTCTTAAGTGTAGAGGTGATATGGGGATATGAAGAAATAGGGGGTGACCAAAGGTATACCTATACTAGAAACAAAGAAACAGAATAGGTAATCATAGAGAAGTAGAAGTAGATGACTAACNAAGGGAACTACGCAAGCGCAGAGGACTGATGAGATAATTAACATACGAAGCGGGAGCAGGCGGGTTTTAGTGATAAGAATGTATAGGCGTTTCATGAATATGCATGGATTCAGTGTATAAATGTGGGGTGCTTGCTCCTTTGGGGTATGCACGATTTTGGAGGAGATATCCCCCGTGCATCTTGCGCAATAAACAGACCTACTTTATAGCTTTCGAGTTATAGAGTCTTTTCTGTACATCAGAGGGGCAGCTAATATCCAAACCATCACAGATTCCCATCTTTCACAAAACAATCCTTCATATCTCTTTTTGTGCTTTATCAACCCCTCTCAGATCATGACAAGCACATACACAAAAATGAAGTTTTGTCGTAGTGAAAATGGCAACCACTTGCCTTGTAAATACTACACAGCAGTAGTGGAAGCAAGAGAATACTGATAATTAAGTAAAATTATAGAGTGGGAATGGGGGGAAAAAAATCATACATGGTTCCACAAACAGAGAAAACAAAAGCATTCCTCTCAGAAACAAGAATTTTGTTATTATTTAATTGAGGACTGCCCTGTGGACCAAAAGAAATGTCAGGCTAAATCTCCAAAGAAAATAAGTCACAAGCATCTCATACATGTCAAAGCTAATCTATAAAAGCAAACACTACTGCATGTCCCTTCAGCAAACAGGTACCGTTCATTTGCTTTTCTAAGTGGCCTGCTATCTCCACACATAGGTGCATACATGGTATAAAAAGTTCCTTTTGATTATTAAGAGCATGTAAATATTTAAGAATATGTTGTAAACAAAACAGTGTTTCTTCACAAGAAAAGTGTAACTGCAGTTAATAAAACTAATTTCTCCATTACGTGATGTGTGCAGTCATTCCAACAGTTTTTACTGGTATTTTTGTGTCTACAACTCTGAAGGTGCTTCTTCAACACTGCCAACAAAATTAACAAAGAGCTCCTCAGTCATGTTGACTGGATCTGTTCAAGGATTTACAGCTTTGGTTATAAACCAGTCTAACGAGAATCTAAGCATCAAGTATTCAGACATACAGAGACTGCTGCAAGTTACTGCACCTTGAAAAAAACCCACACAACTAAGCTGTTTTTCTAAACAAGTCTCCATCAATGCAAAGTGAAGCTTACTCACTTCACTCATTCCAGAGACCTTGACACTGATCCTAGCACTAAAGTACAACAGCAGATCTGCACAATTCAGTAAAACAGATGTAAAACTTACCATAGAAGTAACTGATCTGGCATCTTCTTCGTAGTTCACTACAGGTGGTGGCTCTTTCCCATCATTCTCTTGAACCTTTCGTTCCAGTAGTTCCTTCTGGGCTGCAAATTTTGCCTCCGAGCATCTTAATTGCTGAACTGTTTGCTTAAGTTCTTCCAGTGCTTGCTTTTGGCTTAGTAAGAGTACAATACTGCGGGAGAGAAAAAGGCAAACTGATATAAGGTACACATGATTCAAAATACATACTTTGAGAAAAGCTAACCAAAAAAAAAACACCTTAGAAAAATCAAACCAAAACAAAAAAACATTCCTCAACAGAATTATTTATTCAAAAGCAAACAGATAAAGCAATTCCAGAAAGTTTTCAAAGCTATGGGACAATTTGAGAGTCTAAAGCCTCTCTCTTACTCATCAACAAAGATAAAGACTGCATCTTCTCTCACTAATGAACAGAGATAAAGATTGCCTTTGTTAACTCAGACAAGGTGCTTGGCCTAAGCAGGGATGCAAATCAACAGATAAGCCTTCCAAACTCAGCCTGGCTGCAATGCCCAGGATGCACACATCTTATCTCAGCTACCCCGAAGGGAAAAGGCCTGTGTGCATTCAGGGTATGGACAGGTACAGCCAAGGAGGGGGCAGAGGCCCTCTCCCCGCTGGCACCAGACCCCTGCGAATGCAGGAGAATGCACAGGGAGATTTCTGGGGAGCTGCAGCTGGACATTGAGCAGGAAACTGTATAAAAGGCAGGAGGAATGCCTGCCAAAGGGTGGCACTCTCACCAGACCACCAGGTGTGCACTTCTACTAGACCACCAAGGGCAGACCTCCACCAGACCACCAGAGCTGCACCACCAGCAGAAGAAGCCCTGATGAGCTCCACAGAAGATCATCCCTGGGCCACGCACTCGTGTCTCTCTCTCTCCCCTCCCTGACTGAGGGTAACATGATCACAGCTCTTTTCCTCCCCTGCTCCTGCTTCTCTTCTCCATCGTTTTCTTTATTCCTCTCTCTCTCCCCCTTCTCTCCCTCTGTTTTGCCCAACTTTATCCTTTAATAAATAGTTTCATGGTGATATATAGTCTTGTTTGCACCTGAATTTCACAACAGGGAAATCCATAAGAACAGATCTTGCTCCTCTGGACAGAGATATTGTTAATCTCTGTTCTCTGGACCTTGACAGACAATGCAAGCAAACTTTCCCATTCTATTTCCTCAATCTACACCAAAAACAGAGATGAAGCTACTACTTTCATCCACGTTTTATTTAATTATAAACATTAGGGTTCCCCATTCTTTAGAGAGAAAATGCATTTTTTAGATCATGATTTCTAGAGATGAGAAATCCACTGCACCCTATGCATTTGTTGTAACAGTAATTAGCACTACTGAACTCATCTTGCATCCAGTATAAACTTATCCATCGAGTCAGATATGTCAGTTTTCTCTTCTGGACTGAAAGGCTCTCCAACTGCAGAAGTGTCTCTGGAGTGCAGTTTAACATTCTTGTTAGGATGTTAAAATTTGAATCCTGTGAAGAGCTAAAAGCTACTCTTACTTTTCTTCTGCATGTTTTTAAATGACTGTTCTCTGAATATCCCTCCCTAGACAGATGTAATTTAGTCATTACTGAAGGAGAAGCAGTCGGGTTAGAACAACTACAGGTACCTATGCAATTCCATTATTCCCCAAGAACTGTCAAACTAAGGACAGAAGCTGCCTAAAAGATGGAACCATCCACTGTACCCTTAAAAGATACCCCCAAAAACACTCAGACATGTGGTCTACAAAGAGATGAGGTGTCAGTCTGCAGTGACAGATGAGGGAGGTAGAGGGACCAAACCGTGAATCATGGAATCAGCCATGCTGGAAGAGACCTCCAAGATCATCCAGTCCAACCTATCACCCAGCCCTGGCCAATCAACCAGACCATGGCACTAAGCGCCCCATCCACTGTTTTTTGAACACCTCCAGGGATGGTGACTCCACCACCTCCCTGGGCAGCCCATTCCAATGCCAATCACTCTCTCTGCCAACAACTTCCTCCTAACATCCAGCTTATACATCCCTCAGCACAACTTGAGGCTGTGTCCCCTTCTTCTGTTGCTGGTTGCCTAGCAGAAGAGACCAACCCCCACCTGGCTACAGTCTCACTTCAGGCAGTTGTAGACAGCAAAGAGGTCACCCCTGAGCCTCCTCTTCCAATAGAGAATGCTCCCTGCTCCATCTATGCATGAGGAATTAGAATCTACAAAATTATTTGTGTGATGGCTTGCATGAGTGCAAGTTATTTTACAGACCTTGTGCCTAGGAAGAGCTACAAGCAACCTCACACAATGAAGTACTTTGTGAAGAATCCTTGCAACACAAAGCAATAGATTTAGAAGTAGTAAAAAGGTGAAGCAAATAAAATATTTGATATACTACTGTGGTGGTAGGCCAAAACAAGCCAACATAAGCCCTACACAAACCCAACACAAGTCTTGGCTTCTGCAGACACAATTCCCCTCTTCTCTCTGCTCCTGGTTGGGGTCTAAAGAGCACGGGAAGGGGCCTTGAGCCATGAAGTTTGGATACAAGGGATATGTCATCCCTTTGTTGTAAGCAATAAGCACATGTACTGACCATGCTTTACCTCTGCTAGGCTGATTATATGTTATATAGTTCAGGTCTGGCTTGATGCCATTCTATTGGCTGATTATGCTGGTTGCTAGGATTGCCTATTGGGCAAGTTGGTTCTTAGGCAGATCATAGAATCATAGAATCAGTCAGGCTTGGACGGGACCACAAGGATCATCTAGTTCCAACTCCCCTGCCATGAGCAGGGACACCCTATTCTACAGCAGGCTGGCCAGAGCCTCAATGACAAATACAAAGGCAGTTTGAAAGGAGTTTGCCTTGCCCTGTATTGTCCAGAAAAACAAGAAGAGCCACTGTTGCAGTTGCAGCTAAAAAAGGCCCCTCATAGCAAGGACTACACACTTGCCATGACAAAAGCTGCAAGGACAATAGGTGCCCCAGACCCATGAGCCTTGCCGTGTGCACCGGTAGCTCTCTGCAGCACTGAAGAAAACCCCAAGCTGCAGCCTGCCAGCCAACCAACCACATCACCTGCTTGCCTGCCATACACCAAAGGGACACATCCCTTACAAAAGCTGCCTAGCCACGAGTAAACCTGGCAAATCTAACCTTAATAGTCTTGTGAAGGTTCTATGTGTCCACCTGCCATTGTCTGGCCATAAAATCCCCTAGTGCACAAGTGGCATCTTTCCAGCTTAAATTCATGTCTGCATTTCTGTTTTTTTTTTGCTTAGAATCATAGAATCAAGCAGGTTGGAAGAGACCTCCAAGATCATCCAGTCCAACCTAGCACCCAGCCCTGTCCAATCAACTAAACCATGGCACTAAGTGCCTCATTCAGTCTTTTTTTGAACACTTCCAGGGATGGCAACTCCACCACCTCCCTGGGCAGCTTAACTGTTTAAACTGCCTGTTCCCTGTGTAAATAATCACAACTCTGCATCTGTACCTTGTAATATTATTTTAATATTTTTCTCTTGGTTATTAATATCAATAATTCATATCTCTTCAACTGTCACATCAGAAAGGCAGATGTTGCACTTGACCTATACATACTTTAACCGAATATAAAACACTGAGTTGCAGTTGACAGTGTCCATTGCAGGCAAAAAAGGCATGTTTGTGTCAGGATAACAACACCAATACATCTAAAATATTGAGCAGGTACACAGAATCAGAGGCCTGGAGATAGACTTTGCTACATGCATGTACGTGCAAAACACATGCAAAGATCAGTTTTTAATACTGCCAGAATTGGGCACCAACAAAGGTTTTTAAGCTCCAGCTCAGACAGTCACTGCCAAGTAAGTGACATACTCAGAACTTAAGGGACCAAAGCTGTGCCAGGAAGACATGGGAAGACATCTTAAGTGCAAACTGTTTCAACTGAGGAGGCAGGAAACATGATTTTGCAGACTTTCAACATCTTTTTGCTCAGACAAAGCAGACAAGATTTCCTCAGTACTCGAATGTCAGAACTCAGCACCTTACGTGAACTTCAGCAGTGAAAAAGGGTCTAGTGCTCTTGCATTTGCAGTGGACCTCCTCACTTTCTTTCCTGATGGTAAACTTGCATTGCATCTACAGAATAACTTCTGGCTCAGGAGACAAGTTTTCATTCACTGTTAACTACCTTTAACTTTCAGCTTGCCTCACAACACTGAGGTCAGTGCTGTGTGCTATGACAGGAGTCAGTAACATGCAGCAGCTGGATGAAATCTTCTTTGGACCATCATTACATGCAAAACCATCCTGATTAATGCACTGCACTTAAAAGGTGAAAATGGAGTCTACTGGATGATTGCATGACCAATGACAAATCAGAACTCGAGCAATTTCAAGGGAACTTTTAAAACTAGAAAATTTAAGACAGATTTCATGTCTTAGAAAAAGGACCTCCAGCTACTGTCACAGTGTGAACTGAAATCATGTTTTTATCATCACGATCATCTGCCACTGGATCAGCCGAAGAAGACTACCCACAGCAAGAAATACAGGGTCAGAACTACTCTGAAGAGAGATTTAACTGACAACAGAACTATACTGAGGGGAAAAAAACATTAAAAAGTCACTCCAGGAAACCAGTGTAGTTCAAATACAGTTTATCCTTTAAGTAACATGAAGCAACACAGCTGGGTCAAGAATCAAAACACTCTTGAGTGCACATGAACTAAGGCAAGGAACATGAAAGTATATAATCGAAATATTGGTATCATACAGGTACATAATGTTTTAGATATGAATGAAATGCAATCACAGAACAGCAGGAGTTGAAAGGGATCTCTGGAGATCACCTAATCCAGGTACACCTGGATCAGGTTACACAGGAACATGTCCAGTCAGGTTTTTCAAAGTCTCCAGAGAAGACTTCACAGCCTCTCTGGGATGCCTGTGCCACTGCTATGCCACCCTCACAGGAAAGAACTTTTTCCTTACATTCAAGTGAAACCTCCTGTGTTCTAGTTTGTACCCCTCCATTGTCCCTTGTTCTCTCACTGGCCACCACTGAAAAGAGCTCATCCTCTTGTCTTCCATCCTTTTGATATCTATAAGGACTGGTAAGATCCCACCTCAGTCTTCTCCTTTCCAGGCAAAGGAGCCCCAGGTCTCTTCACCCTCACCTCATAAGAGATGCTCCAGTCCCCTCAGCATCTTTGTGACCCTCTATTGGACTCTCTCCAGTCATTTCCTGTCTCTCTTGAACTGGAGACCAGAACTGGTCACAAACACTCCAGATGCAGTCTCAGCAGGACAGAGTAGAAGGGGAGGAGAACCTCCTTCTACCTGCTGGCCACGCTCCTCTTAATGCACCCCAGAATACTGTGGGCTTTCCTAGCCAAGAGGGTACATTGCTGGCTCATGGAGAACTTGTCCATCTGCATTTCCTGGTCCTTATCTGCAGATCTGCTTTCCAGCAGTTCAATCTCTAACCTGTACTGATGCAGGGAGTTATTCCTCCTCAGGTGCTGGACTCTACACTTGCCTCTGTTGAACTTCAAGAGGTTCATGTTTGTCCAAGTCTCCACTCTGTCCAGGTCTCACTGAATGGCAGCACAGCATTCTGGTGTGTCAGCCACTCCTCCCAGTTTTGCATCAGCAGCAGCCCTGCTGAAAGTACACTGTTCTTTCCTTCTGGTCACTGATGAATATGTTGAACAAGGCTGGACCCATTACTGACCCCTGGGGAACACCACTAGTCACAGGCCTTCAACCAGACCCTTCACTGTCAATCATGAGCTCCTGTGCTTTGTCATCCAGCCAGTTCTCAATCCATCTCATTGCCTACTCATCTAACCCACACTTCCTAAGCTTGTTTATGAGGATATTATGGAGGCAATGTCAGAAGTCTTTTCAAAGTCAAGGTAGACAACATCCACTGCTCTCCCTGCATGCACCCCACTGGTCACACCATCACAGAAGGTTATCAATTGGTCGAGCATCATTTCCTCTTTGTGAATCCATGCTGACTACTCCTGATAATCTTTTCTTTTCTGTGCTTAAAGATGAACTTCAGAAGGAGATGTTTGATCACTTCTCCCAGGATGGAGTTGAGGTTGACTGGCCTGTTGTTTCCTAAGTCCTTCTTCTTGCTCAATTGAAGTAATATTGGTTTCCTTCAGACCTCAGGCACCTCCCCTGTTCTCCATGACCTTTCAAAAATTATGGTAAGCTTAGCCAATCCCTTCAGCACTTGTGTGTGGATCCTAGCAAGGACCACAGATGTCAAGGTGTCCAGCTTGTCTGGGTGATCTCTAACCCAGTACTCCTTGACCTTAGGAGAGCCTTCCTTTCTCCAGACTTTCTCTCTTACATTCAGGAATTAAGGGGCAGTTTTATCAGTAAAGACTGAGGCAAAGAAGCTATTCAGTAATGTATCATCTGTCACCAGTTCACCCATCCCATTCAGCAGTGGGCCAACATTTTGCCTGGTGATCCTTTTCCTGCTAATATACTTGAAAAGGTCCTTCTTGCTATTTTTCATATAGTTTGTCAGGTTCAATTCCAATATACACTGGCAACATCCCGATATTCCTCCCAAGTGGCCAGTTCACATACTCTCAACTTCTTTCTGATGTACCAAGTTACAAGATGCCTTCAACAAAGAGCTTCAAGACATCTTCAATGGAAGAGTAAAGGATTTCCTGAGGACTTGCACAGCAGTTCACTGGTGTTGTAAATTAGTATCTATGACCCAGATTAGTAAGGTTATGACTGATTTGACTAGATTCAGAAAAACACCACTACAGACAGGTCTGTCTGTTGCATTAACTTCAGTTTAGAACGGGATGTGAGTATTTTTTATAACCAGTAGTGAAAAAAAAAATAAAAATCTCAAGAAGTTTTTATATATAGAATCATTGCATCATAGAATCAGTCAGGTTGGAAGAGAACTCCAAGATCATCCAGTCCTACCTATCACCCAGCCCTGTCCAATCAGCTAGACCATGGCACTAAGTGCTTCATCCAGTCTTTTGTTGGAGGTATCCCCTTGTCCTGTTGCTGGTTGCCTGGGAGAAGAGGCCAAGCCCCACCTGGCTACAACCTCCCTTCAGGTAGTTGTAGACAGCAATGAGCTCTGCCCTGAGCCTCCTCTTCTGCAGGCTGCACACCCCCAGCTCCCTCAGCCTCTCCTCACAGGGTTTGTGCTCCAGGCCTCTCACCAGCTTTGTCACCCTTCTCTGGACACCTTCCAGAACCTCAACATCTCTCTTGAACTGAGGAGCCCAGAACTGGACACAGTACTCAAGGTGTGGCCTGACCATTGTTGAGTGCAGGGGAAGAATAACCTCCCTCATCCTACTGGCCACACTGCTCCTGAGCCAGGCCAGGATGCCATAGGCTCTCTTGGCTACCTCTGAACACTGCTGGCTCATGTTCAGCTACTATCTACCAGTACCTTCAGGTCCCTTTCTTCCTGGCTGCTCTCAGGCACTCTGTCCCCAGTCTGTAGTGCTGCTTGAGGTTGTTGTGGCCAAAGTGAACACCTCCAAGGACAGAGTCTCTACCACCTCCCTGGGCAGTCCATTCCAATGCCAATCACTCTCTCTCTGGTTAAGAACTTTTTCCTAACATCCAGCCTATACCTCCCCCGGCACAACTCAAGACTGTGTCCGCTTCTGTTGCTGGCTGCCTGGCAGAAGAGACCAACCCCCCACCTGGCTACAGCCTCCCTTCAGGAAGTTGTAAACAGCCATGAGACCACTCCTGAGCCTCCTCTTCTCCAGGCTGCACACCCCCAGCCTCTCCTTACATCTCTTGTGTTCCAGGCCTCTCACCAGCTTCGTCACCTTCCTTATTCATTATGCAGTGCTACAAGGCATCAGATCTACACTTGTTTTTGTACAGAATGTGCAACAAAGAACCAACTTAATCTGATGTGTTTCAAATGTATTACTGCATAAGAAAGGGTATGTCTTGAACAAACCTCTGAAAAGTCTAACTAAATAAGTCTATTAGTCTGGACAATAACAAGTTTTAGCAACTGCGCTGTAGGTGTTTTTCCCTCAAATTATTATCTGAGGGAAATTTCATTTCAACTTACTCTGATTTCTTTTCACAAGTCTTTGAAGACTCTTCTATTTTTTTCTCCAGCTCCAACACAAGTTCCTCTTTGCACAAAAGGGTTTGTTGTGTCTGAACCAGTTCTTCTATTACAGTTTTTAACCTGCAAGACAGATTGCAGAAGCCTATGTTGTGAGTAAATAAACAGCATATATATTTGTGAACATTGTTCTTTCTCCTTGAAAATGAAATTGATTTTTTTTTTTTTTACTTTAAATGATCTTACTTGGTGCTTGGTGATTTCTTTTGGTGAATATAACTGCATATTATGTTATCAACCCACTTTATTGCAGATTTCATACCTTGTCTATATATAGAAATAGAAGATTTGCTGCCTGCAGGCTCTCCTGCCAAGAAAACTTTTGCAGAATGCATGATGAGTTCTGTGAATTAATGTTTTCCTAAGTATTGCTTTTACATATATATGATACATTTTGAAAAACAGAAGTTTTCCAGTTTCTAAAGGACATGTTAAATAGATATACAGAATCAGTAAATAGCTTGTATTGATCTCTAGAAATAACTTTCTGTTACAAGACTGATTTTTCTCTACAATTAGCACTTTAAAGCCACAAAATCTTTCATGAAGGCTAATTCAATGGAAGATAAAACTCTGACAGGAATGCTCCATACTTACACAGAAGAAGTTACTGCATATTAAAACCATTATTGACTCTTGGCAATTATGCTGGCAAACACTCCAGTTAACAAGAAAGTACAGTAACATCTGCACTTTGCACCATGCAGATAAAGTGGCTCACATAAGGATGACTTCTAAAATGCTCATCAAAATATATCTGTTGATTTCATGCAGTTCTTAAACCAGGAGAACAACATGCGATAGGTATGTACACCTCATTTCATTCTCAGCATTTATCCCCCCATCCTTAGCTAAGTTACTCTTCTTCCCCTGTATTTTCAAGACCAATTTAAATTTAAAAGTTACTCCAAAAGTGGAACAGAGGCAAAACAGACATAGTATTCTGCACAGACACATCACACAGATCATTCCAGAGCAGTGAATGGAATAGGACAACTAAAGGTCATTTACATGGACTGTATGTATTCAGGAGCTACATTCCATGTCCACATATACCCACCTGAACGATTTGATTCTGAAGGTTGAATTAGTTCTTGTTGATATATTAAAGTATTCGTTATTTAGATGGTCTTGGATCTTACCTTAAAGTTCTTAAATTACTACAGCAAGGCTATATAGTGAACAACAACATTTCATTTCACAAATGAAAAAGCATCTGCATACATTGATTTTCAGATAAGAAAAACACATCCTCTCTCAAAGTAGTATCCTCACAGCTCTCTTTTTACTAGACATCTTACTGGTTTTAGGCTATCACAATCACAGAATCAAGCAGGTTGGAAGAGACCTCCAAGATCATCCAGTCCAACCTAGCACCCAGCCCTAGCCAATCAACCAGACCATGGCACTAAGTGCCTCATCCAGGCTTTTCTTGAACCCCTCCAGGGACAGTGACTCCATCACCTCCCTGGGCAGCCTCTTCCAATGCCAACCACTCTCTCTGCAAACAACTTCCTCCTAACATCCAGCCTAGACCTCCCCTGCCACAACTTGAGACTGTGTCCCCTTGTTCTGTTGCTGGTTGCCTGGCAGAAGAGACCAACACTTACGTGGCTACAGCCTCCCTTCAGGTAGTTGTTGACAGCAATGAGCTCTGTCCTGGGCCTCCTCTTCTCCAGGCTAAACACCCCCAGGTCCCTCAGCCGCTC
>WAAF01015463.1:0-16959 GCA_013400475.1 Tricholaema leucomelas
TTGTGTAAGGGCAGCTGAGGATGTGAGGATGTATAATGGGCATGTAAACAATAATCAGTAATTAAAGTATATAAACCCATTAATGACCACGTGTCACCACTCACTTTTTCATTAGACCTTACCCTTCAGCATTTGGCTCAACAAAAATTTCAAGAACCCAGCTGGAAAACTCCAACCTTTTGACTAAAACAAAACCCCAAAGGATGTATAAACAACTACCATTGCTCCTCCTGAATCAAGAACTTGTTGCCTTTGTACATGGAAAAAAAAAAAAGTTTAAAAGCACCATTAAATTGTAAACAAATTCAAAATTAAACAACAAGAAAGTTAAGAAGTCAGATGCTAAAGAACAGCTTTATTAAAAGGAGAAGCTGAGTGACATTTCAATTGGACAGGAATTATTACCCTGCAGCTATCAGCACTGCTCTTTACCATGGCAGACAGAACAGTGCACACAGGCCAGGAGAGCAGGAGAAACCTCCTTCATGAGCCTGGCAGACAGCTTGCACAAGAGAGGCCAGAGGCCTGCCCCAGTCTCCACATGGTGTTGAATGCACACAGCTGCGCAAACACATTCCAAGTGACCTGGCATGGGAAGCTCACTCATGTTGGCCAAGATCACTACAAATGCCTGGATTACATCCCCCCTACCCTGAACCTCAACGCCTACCCAGCAATCCTGTGGTTTGCTTTGCAGCCCTAGCACTGCCCCACTGCTGACCCCATGGCAGCAGACCATGGTTCTCCTTAACCTTCCCCGTGGCTGCAGCGCAGTCAGATTCTGGCCCAGCAAGGAGCTTTCCATCACTCAACCACCTCATTTCCTCCAAGGTCCCACAGCTTTTTCAGTGCCTCCCCTTACCAGAGACCAGCAGGAGCAGTCCCTTACCTTCCAGGGAAGGGACCTTTTTAACTCCTTCTTTCACGGAGTCACACAATGTTTTGGATGGGATGATACCTTCAAAGATCATCTAACTCCAGCCTCCATGGCTAAGGGCAGGAACATCTTTCATTGATCACTTTGCTCAACTTGACTTTTAACACTTCCAGCTGTGTGGCATCCACAACTCCATTGGAAAACCTGTTTCAGGGTCTCACCACTCTCATCATAAAAAGAAAATAAAATCATTCTCCTAATGCAAACCTTCCTCTTTCAGTTTCCAGCCATCACCCCTTCTCCTGCCACAAGCCCTGCTAAGAAGCCTGTCCCAAATCTTTCCAATAAGATTCTAATCAGCACCCTGTAAGTACTGAAAGGCTGCAAGCCCTAGAGCCTTCTCTTCCCCATGCTGAATAATTCTGGCTCTGCTCTTCACAGCAAAGGTCTTCCAGCTCTCAGGTTGTCTGTGGCCCTTCCCTGCACCTGCTCTAACAGCTCCATGCTTTTCCTGTGCTGAAGGCTCCAGGGCTGGAAACAGGACTTTGGTGACGTCACAAGAGCAGAGTGGTAGAATCCCCTCCCCTGACCTGCTGGCCACAGTTCTTTCGACGCAGGCCAGGATACAGCTGGCATCCTGTGCCCATGAGGCACGGCCAACTCATGTCTAGTGCTTCAGCCTCCAGTATCTCCAAGGTGCTCTCAAGTCATTCCTCCTCCAGCTTGCATGGGCACTAGGGATTGCCCTGACTCAGGTGCAGGTCCTTGCACTTGGCCTTGTTGAACTCCATGAGGTTCACCTGGGTCTATCTGGGACTACTAATGTGTTCTGGCAGCCTCCACTCGCCCTTTTTGATTCTCACCTCCATCTCAGTGCTGCTCCAAGAACAGGAGTTTCCACATTCTGCAAGCATGGTTCTCATCCTTCTTCCTTAGAAGCAGGATAATCATTTTGCTGTACTCAAGAGGCATGAATTGGGAAAATGGCATAAATCTCTGACTCATCTGAAAATGGAGACAGGAGACAGCAGTCTCACCAATCCCTTGTCCAGGGCTTCTCAGAATTACCTACAGTACCCCCTTGCCCTGTTTGTTCTCTGGGCTAGCACTGTGATTGGCATTGTGCATGGAGCCACCACCCAACCTCACCTGATTCTGCAGCAGAAAGCTCTCCTTGCTGCACCTCAGCAGCAACCTACAGAGAGGAAACAGCACCATTTCCTTCTTGTCTTGGGAGGCCAAACTGCCACTTCTGAGCCCACTGCCAGGAAAAATGAAACAATAAAACCTCAACTTTCTGCTTTCACACACAAGGTATTACTTTCCCTCACGTCCATGTTTCATTTGCTTAAGCAATCAGAATACTCAGTTGTTCCCAGATCCAGACTAGTCCTTAGTGACATGGATGGGATGTCCTTGGCATGCCAGAAGACCCACACGGTGCTTGCCATTCCTTGTTGCTTTTTATTCACTCATCCTCTGCTGATTTTTGCTCTCCCACTTACAACTGTTGAAAGGGCCTTAAACACAGCTCCCAAACACAGCTCTGAAAGAGATGTCAGAGCCCAACTTTCTCTGATAGAAATGGGAACGGTTACCAAAATACAGCTGAATGGTGAAGCCTTCAGACATCTAAGGACATGCTCAAGATGCGAGTTTTATGTTCATTTTTTAAAAGGTTTTCCATATTAGGCAAGGAGACTTCTCTCTAATTTAGCACTTTCAAGCTTCCATTACTCCCTTCCATGCAGGCAACACAATTCAAGCATGACCTAGGCAGCTGAACACAGTTGACAACTTTGCTAAGTTCACCACTGCACAGTATGGAAAATAAATCAAGACTAGATGAGAAGGGTGTGAACAGCAGAGGGAAGAGCTGCTAGAGCAGCAACTAGAGTGCTGAGAGTCCAAGAGAACAAACAGAATATCTGGAATAAAAAAAAAAAAAAATATAACCAAAGAAAGAAAGAACAGAACATAGCTTTGCTGTGTTCCATGCAAGGAAATGCTAGTAAGCTGCAGCAGGCACAGCACAACACCACAGCAGGCTGCAGGTCTTGGCAGCAGGCTCAGGAAACTCTTCTGGTAGGGGGAGGAGAAGGTCTTGGCTATGCAGTACTCGCAGCCAAGCCTGTACCTTGTTTTCAAGAGTACACAGCACGCATTTGAAGTTCTGCTCAGGCTACAACACTGCTGTCTAGCAGCAATTCTTCCTGTTCCTGATGAGCAAGCAGAGCTTTCAGCAATGCTCCTTTGAGCCTGGAGGTGTTCAAAAAGGCTGTGGCCATGGCGCTTTTGGTGGTGTTGGGTTTGATGGTTAGACTGGATGAGCCTGGAGGGCTTTTCCAACTGAGACAGTTGGAACAGACTGACTTCAAGAGAAGCCCAGAAGGAAGGACAATTTCTGGGTCCATTGTTAAAGGCAGAAACATTGAAGAGTGGGCAGAAGACACTGGAGGTTCAGCAGAAGTGTGCTCAGCAAACTTCTGCAGTAATTCCCAGGAGTTACTGCAGCTCAGAAGGATTTCAGTTATGAACAATAACAAAGGGAACAAACTAAGAGTCAAGCAGAATCCCTGGTGCCTGAGAAAAACACTGCAAGGACAGAACTTCTGATCTCCAGAAAGACGCAGCACACTTGCAAGAGCTGCAGCATGCACCTTGCTCTAGGTCTGACAAGGCCCAAAGGAAAGTATCAATAACATCAAGTACTGACTGAACCCAAATAAACCCCAAACACTGAAAACAATTCTACTCTCCTGTAAAACAGAAAGGGAAGAAAGCCTTGTTCCAGGCCTCCCTGGAGGGTGGGGGAGAGCTGTGCGAAGTCCTGTGAAGTGGTTTTCTTGTTTATTTCTATGTTCTGGCTCTTCTTACTCTCACCTAAGCCATCTAATGGTTCGAGAACATTTAAAACTCCTACTGCTTACCTCTCAGCAGTTTACCCAGAAAGCTGTGGCTGAGAGCAGGACCTGTTTCCTGTTCCACAGCAGTGGGATTGCTTTTCTAAGCCTCAAATCTACCCAACTTCCAAAATTCCTTAAGTCTTCCTCTAAATGCCATCCCTCAAGCTTCAGTACTGTGACCCACAGGTTAGTTCCAAGAATCCTTTTTGTGTGTCCTGAACGCTGTCCTCTAAACATGGAAGGAATCTGCTGAAAACCAAGGTCTGCTGTTTGCAGCAGCTTCTGCCCTGCTCACTGACAGAACCTGCTGCCAGGCACTGAGAGTGAGGACCCTGAGCCCCAGCAGGACAGGAGGATCTGTATCTTGGGCCGCCAGAGGAACACAGTTCACTGGTGAGTGATCTACAGACAAGGCGGATCTGCTCTCTACAGCTCCCTGCAGGGAGGTTGCAGCGAGGAGGGAACAGCCTCTGCTGCTTGGGGGCAAGGGACAGGAGCAGAGGAAATGGTTCCAAGCTGCCCCAGGGGAGGCTCAGGCTGGAGCTCAGGCGATATTTCTGCACTGGAAGGTTCTCAACCATTGACACAGGCTGCCCAGGGCAGTGTTGGAGTCACCACCCCTTGGAGTGGTTTGAAGAGCCTGTGGAGCTGGTGCTTAGGGACATGACCCTGCAGTTCTGGGTGGAGGCTTGGACTGGATGAGCCTGGAGGTCTTATCCAAACGGATGTGTTCTGTGGGACATGGAAGAGCAGTTCTGAACAATGCAGGCATATGCAGAAAGCTAAATGAAAGCCCCTGCCTTCAGAAAATGATGCACAACTGGATGAAAATACTTTAAGTCTACTAACTGCCTAAAATCATCCTAAACCTTAAGTGAGGACTCAGGATCCAGGTCACTGACACAGTCTACTACTAAATCATAAAATCATAGAATGGTCTGGGTTGGAAGGGACCTCCAAAGCTCACTGTGCTAGTTTGAAGCTAGCTTGAATATTTTGCTAAGAAGGACTAGATTACAGGCACTGAAAAAGAAAACAGAATGATGTCTACTTCCCTCATAGGCTTGCTGAGAGATACAAGAACAAGAAACCAAACATAGGTAAGGCACTACTTCTGCTGGGGAGCTCCAAGCTGCACTTCTCTCTCTAGCCTCTCTGCCGTTTCTCTGATTAATCCACTTTGCTTCCTAAACCCCTGTCTGAACCTTCATTCTTCCTTGGGACAGGGGTAAGGTTGAGAGAGAGGGGGATAGAAGGTGGAAGGGCGGTGGGAAGCCCCTCCTGGGGACTCTGGTTTCTGGGAGGGTTGTTGTGTTTCTGTATTACCTTTTACCTTGTACATGTCTGTATATGACTGTATATACTGTAAATATCTGCTTGTATATTGTGCTAGCTGTAAACAATAAGCTCCATTCAATTTCCAGAGCCAGATGAGTCTAGTCTGGGTGATTTCCAAAGCGTGGGGAACACCCAAACCATCACACTCATCCAGTCTGATTCCCTGCACTCAGAAGGGACATCCTCCACTAGATCAGGTTGCCCAGAGCCTCATCTTGAATATCCCCAGGGATGAGGCCCCAGCCATTGACCTGGGCAACCTGTTGCAGTGATCCAGCACCCTCATGGCGCAGAACTTGTTCCTAAAATCAAGCCAATCCATAAATAGTGAACCAAACAGCAACCCTGCTCTGGGCTTGGCACAGATGGAATGGAGCAGGAACATGAGGTAGCAGCCTCTTGTTCCCACTGGTGTGAGTCTTCTCATGCAGTGTTTCTGTTCAGCACAATGCCCTCTCAATACTACTTCTCCATTTAGAAGCATGGAGGTCCCCTGACCATCTCAGCAGTCTCACAGGCATACAGAAATGCATCTTTACTGATGAGCTGGTCACAAACAACAGAGAGATATGGGAGCCCAGCATGGCTGAAGGGCAACACAGAAGTCACCACAAGGAGCAGTGGAAACAGAAATAAGCAGGCAGCCCATCCATGTATTTGAAGGCACTCTGTTATGTGAGTATCTGAGAGAAAGATGAGTGGAAGTGCATCCATTGCGTGGCCAAAAGGGAACCATGCAGCTGGAGGACAAAAATCACAGGATATTAGTGCACCAACTGGAATGTACCTGAAGTCCTAAACCTGCTCTGAACATGATCTTGGCTTCATGGAGATTTTATATTTTAGTGGCACGTCCAAAACCAAACAAAGAAAAGAATATGTGGGTCATAAAACACCCTCTAAATAAACCTACTTATTGCCCCAGTTCAGATCCAGTTCAGTTGAGTGCTACTGGTAGAAAGGATTTGGGGAAAAAAAGGTAAAAGAAAATATCAAAGAGGGGGCAGGCTCCACAGGACAGGGATGGCTGGAGTGAGGAGCAACAGTAAAGGTCAGTGCCTGCCCACTCAAACACTCTCTGACGACAGCAGCCAGCAACAGATACTGAGAGAAGCATGGCAGGCCACCAGTGTCTGCCAACACCTTCCCAGAACAAAGCCAGGGGTCTGCAGAAGCATGAAGTCAGACCAGAACAGGGATTTGCATGGTTCACGTTCCGTGCAAGGGCAGCTCCCCTATGCAATGTGCACCTTCCTCAGCCTCCTGAGCCAAGGCACTGTACAGCTCATCACAGGCCCTGCTGAGCACCACCTCCTCCTGTCTGCTCCAGCCCAGCAGCTGCTGACCTCGTCCTACCTGTGTGCGCTGCCCAAACACTGTCCACTTGTGTGCTGCTGACTCCTGAACACATCAGGAGGTTCTGCCCTGCCAGGTCTCCTCTTACAGAAACTGTTTCGTGCTTGCTCCTTCTTAAAACTCCAACTTTGTTTTGCTTGAGAGAAAAACAGTCAAGGATGAGCAGGGTAGAAAGAAACAGAAACCTGCATTTGTGTTTTCAAACAGTATAATGCTTGTTCTCTCTTATTTCTAGTTAGCTTTCAGCTCATCTCTGCAGATACAAAGGTAAGCTGGCTTCTACTCACCTTCAAAATCACCACCTGAAGCTATTCATGGGCACTGTCTGCTGCCATTTGAACACCTGGCTGCTGAGTGCTGCCAACTGCTTGTGCAAGGCCAGAGCCTGCCTTTGCCTTCAGTGCCACCTGCAAAGCCTGGCAGCTCACTTCTCTTCTGCATCCCTTCTGAACTTGAGTATTCCTCATTACTGTAACTCTAGAGAACTGTTACCCCAGGACCTCTATCCTACTCACTCCAGTTCTCTACTTCTTGTATTTCAGTCACTCATTTAACCACAGAAAGTCCTTTTCCCATGTTCTACAGCTGCTTAGTTTCTTCAAAATTCTATGGTAGAAGCCTTTGTTGAATATCCCTGGAAAATCCAAGTACCCAAAGTGAGACCTCACCTGGAGTACTGTGTCCAGCTATGGGACCCCCAACACACCCTGGGCAGCCTGATCTAGCTGGAGGTGTCCCTGCTGGCTGCAGGGGGCTGGACAAAATGACCTTTGAGAGTCCATTCCATCCAATGCATTCTGTGAACTGTCTCTGTCAGATCTTTCTTACCCCTGTAAGAATAAGTCAGTAACAAGTGAAGCTCAAAACCGCCCCATGAGCCTGCAAAAGGAGGCAGCAAGCTGTGAGCAAGGACTCAGCTCTTCCCCACTGTCCCGTCCAAACTATCCCCATCATCACCTGGGCTGCTGTACTCAGCACAGCTGCCAGCCTCACTCATCTGTGGCTCCCCACAGACCTTGCCAATGTCTTTTTAAAAACAAAACTACCTCCAACATAAAATTAGCATCACATCAGACTAAGACACTTATAGAATCAGTCAGGGCTGGAAGAGACCACAAGGACCACCGAGCTCCAACCCCCCGCCATGGGCAGGGACACCCCAGCCCAGCTCAGGCTGGCCACAGCCCCATCCAGTTTGGCTTTTAATACCTCCAGGGATGGGGGCCTATGTATGACCAGACACAACCTTGCATTTAACTGGAACAGCAGGATCCTTGCTGGCTCTCTGGAAAGCTGCATTTCCAGGTGCACAGGCAAACCCCTCCAGCAGCTGTGTGTTTTCTTGTGCTTCCCTCCTTAACACCTTCAAGCAGCAGATTTGAGAAGATCAGTGCAAGGGGAAGATCAACTGTAAGAAACACCACAAATGTTTGGTTGTATTGGAAAGCTGCAACTCAGAGAGAGACCTGAGGGTGTGGGCTGGCAGTCACTGAACATGAGCCAGCAGTGCCCAGGTGGCCAAGCAGGCCAATGGCATCCTAGCTTGGAGCAGAAGCAGGGTGGACAGCAGGGACAGGAGGGGATCAACTCCTGTGCTGAGCACCGCTGAGGCCACAGCTCGAGTGCTGTGCTCAGATCTGGACCACTCACTGCAGGAAGGACATTGAGGGGCTGCAGCCTGTCCAGAGCAGGGCAGCGAGGCTGAGGCTGGAGAAGGGCCTAGATCAGCTGGGGGTGAGGAGAGGCTGAGGAGCTGGGGGTGTGCAGGTGGAGAAGAGGAGGCTGAGGGCAGAGCTCATTGCTCTCTTCAGCTCCCTGCAGGGAGGGTGCATGAGGAGGGGGCAGCCTCTGCTGCTTGGGGGCAAGGGACAGGAGCAGAGGAAATGGTTCCAAGCTGCCCAGGGGAGGCTCAGGCTGGAGCTCAGGAAATATTTCTGCACTGGAAGGGTTCTCAACCATTGGCACAGGCTGCCCAGGGCAGTGTTGGAGTCACTATCCCTGGGGACGTTCAAGCAGCCTGCGGAACTGTGCTTAGAGATATGGTTTGGTGTTGAACCTGCAGTGCTGGGTGGAGGCTTGGACTGGGTAAGCTTGGAGGTCTCTTCCACCCAGACATGTTCTGTGATATTGTGACAGACCTCTCTTGTCTTTCCAGTCTGTAGCTGACATGTCCACTCCTGTGCAGCAGCAGCAGCTACCCAGCCATTTAACATCTGTCCTAATGAGCAGCAAAGCCCAAGCAGCTTGTGAAAGCAGAGCCATACATTTACAAAGGAGGGGTTGCTCAAAGGGAAGGGGAACTTCTGCCTTGTTAAAAGACTAGGATTGAAACTTCTATGGAACTGACTGCCAACTGCCATGCAACTTCAGTTAAGGACTAACCCAAGCCGACTTTCCACACACAAAGGGACTTCCATCCTCATCAGTGGTGTGAAACTGCTATTCTCTTTAACATTTCCAAGCCACCTCAACCAAAATTACCCTATGTTTCTTCAGCATAGCATCAACTTCCTTCTCATTTTCTGTTCCTAAGCCCAAAGCCAGCTGCACGTGAGCAAGTCCCATCCTCCTAAGCTGCTCGAGTGCCTTTCTGTGATGCACCCTCAAATGTTGCATTTCACTGCGACCATGTTTTCTGTTGACAATCTGTTAAAACTAAACAGAATCACAGAACTACTTAGGTTGGAAGAGACCTCCAAGCTCAGTCAGTCCAACCATCAACTCAACCCCACCATGGCTTCAAGTGCCATGGACAAGGGTTTCTTGAACATCTCCAGGGATGGGCACTTCACCACCTCCCTGAGCAGGCTGTGTCAGTCCCTGACCACTCTTGCAGCAAAGACATTTTTCCTCATCTCCAACCTAACCCTGCCTTGACACAATTTCAGGACACTTCCTCTGCTTCTATCAGCTGAGGCAGAGAAACAATCCCCCACCTCCTTGCTGCAGCCTCCTCTCAAGTTGCTGCAGAGAGCAATGTGGTCTGTCCTTGGCCCCCTCTTCTCCACACTAAACACCCCCAGCTTCCTCAGCTGCTCTTCCCTTGGTTGCCCTTCTCTGGACCTGCTCCAGCCCCTCAACATCCTTCTGAAAGTGAGAAGCCCAAAAGCAAACTCAGCACTCAAGGTGTGGCCTCACCAGTGCCCAGTATAGGAGGACAATCCCTTTCCTGCTCTTGCTGGCCACACCATTGTTGATCACCTTTCTTAATGTAGCCTTCTTTGCTGCGAGGGCATAGGGCACTCAGAATGGTGAAGTCAGAAGGGCCCTCTTAAGATTGAGTCCAACTCCCCTGTTAAAGGAGACTCACCTAGAGCAGGCTTGCCCAGGAATGTGTCCAGGTGAGTTTGGAGTCACTCCAGAGAAAGAGAGTTCAGAGTGGCTCAGGGTAGCCTCATCCACTGCTGCAGCACTCTCACAGCAAAGAAATTTTCCTTGCGTTCAGAACTTCCTGGGTTTCAGTCTATGCCTGCTGACCCTTGTCCTGCTGCTGGGTACCACTGAAAAGAACCTGGCCCCACCCTCCTGACACTCAGATACTGATGCATATTGATAAAAGCCCCTCTCAATTTTGTCTTCTCCAGCCTGGAAAGCTCCAGGTCTTTCAGCCTCTCCTCACCAGCGATGTTCCTGTCCTCTCATCTTCCTTGAAGCCCTCCGTTGGACTGTCTCCTGTAGCTCCCTGTCTCTTTAACTGGGGGAGCCAGAACTGGACACAATGCCCCAGATGTAGCCCCACTAGAGCAGAGGGAGAGGAAAACCTGTCCTGTCCTTGCACATCTCTCTCATGCTCTCAGCACTTTTCTACCAAGATGCTTTCCAGCCAGGTAGTCCCCAGCACACATCGGTGCATGATGCTGCTTCTCTCTAGGAGCACACTTGGCACCTCTCCTTACTGCGAGCTTTTCTGTCTGTTGAGGTCCCTCTGGATGGCAGCACCAAAATTCAGTTTGGTCTAGTTTTGCATCCTCTGCAGACTTGCTCAGAGCGCAGCTTTGTGTGACCACCTAAATCAGTTACAAAGTGTTAAATGGGATTGGCCCCATCACTGGAGCATCCCAGGGCAGGCTGGACAGGCTCTGAGCAACCTGAGTAGCTGCAGATGTCCTTGTTCACTGCGCTGGGAGGGGATTGGAGCACTGTCTTATGCCGAGAGGCTGAGGGACCTGGGGCCTTTTAGTCTGAAGAAGAGAAAACTGAGAGGAGACTTAATAAATGTTTATAAACATAGGGCTGGGGGTCAGGAGGAGTGGGACAGGCTCTGCTCACTGCTCCCCATGACAGGACAAGGAGCAATGAATGGAAGCTGCAGCACAGGAGGTTCCACTTCAACACAAGAAGAAACTTCTTTACTGTAAGGGTCCCAGAGCACTGGAACAGGCTCACCAGAGAGGCTATGGAGTCTCCTTCTCTGAAGACTTTCAATGCCTATCTGTCTGTGTTTCTGTGTGCCCTGAGCTAGATTGTATGGTCCTGCTCTGGCAGGAAGGTTGGACTCGATGAGCTCTTTGGCTCCCTTCCAACCCCTGACATCCTGTGACCCTTAGGGGTCACTTCCAAACCAAAACACTCTATGCTTCTACATTTGAGTCTGCTTAAACGACCACTGCTTAAACGATGTTTCCCAACAGCCAGGCACTTCAGGCACAATGCTTCTCTTTTCTCCACCATGGATCTAAACTGCAGCTGGAAGGGCCTCATGATCTCAGAGAAGGAAGCAAACAGCCCCCAAACACACCCAGATCTACTCACTACTTACTGTTGGGAAAACAAGTTTCCCAAGCACACCAACTGCTGGCATTCCTGTAAGAATTCCTCTCCCTCCAAGTGCACTCTGTTGCTGGCAGCCTTTCTCCACAGTCCCTGTAATTCCCCTGCTGTCAGCGAATCACAGAATCACCCAGGTTGAGACTCTTAAAGGTCATGTAGCCCAACCTCCCTGCAACGATCAGGGGCATCCTCAATTAGATCAGGAGGCCCAGAATCTGGACAGAAGAAGCTCTTCAACTCAGATTTCCTGGCCTCTCTTAAAGCAAGGTATCAGGAATTCCAGGGAGTAACTTCTCCACACGTTTTCTCCTTATCTTTTTTCACCTCCTGTCTTCCCTTCAGAAGTGCAGCAAAGACACAGCAGAGCCCAAACGGTGCTAAGAGAAGGCCTCTGTTGAGAGGAGAAGAATGCACAACATCTTCTGTACCTGGAAGCTCAGCATCCTTTGAGTCTCCACTGAAACTGCATCAATCCCCTCTGGGCAGCAAAGCAGCAATGCAGCTTTCCTCAGCTCTGTCCAGACAACCCCCTACAGATGTGGCTGAGTGGCAGCTTGGCCCTGCAGGCCCTGCAGCAGTGGCAGGCTACAGCTGTGGTCTGGCAGTGGGATCTACATCTGACCCAGTGTTCCAAACACAGGCTGTGTCATTTGGCTGAACTGAAGGGCAGACTACAACAGGAGTCCTGCATCCTTTCATCAGTTTAGTGATGTACTGCCAAGAAAGAGCCCACCTGGTGTCCCTCAGGGAGGTGCTGGCACCTGTGCTGTTTGATATTTGTATCACTGCCATAGGCAGTGGGACCGAAGCAGCATCAGCAGTGTGCAATGACACCAAGCTGAGTGCCAGAGGGACAGGATGGCATCCAGAGACACCTGCACAAGCTGCAGAGGTGGGCACAGGTGAACCTCATGAGGTTCAGCAACAAGTGCAGGGTTCTGCACCTGGCGCAGAACAATCCTCACCGTCAGGACAGACTGGAGGAGGAGGTGACAGAAAGCAGCCCTGAGGAAAAGGACTTGGGGAAGGTGGAGATGAGCAGGCAGTGAGAGACTGCAGCACAGAAGGCCAAGGGCAGCCTAGGCTGAATCCAGAGCAGTGCTGCCAGCAGATCCAGAGAGGTGATTCTGCCACTTTGATCTGCTCTGGTGAGACCTCACCTGGAGGACAGCATCCAGCTCTGGAGTCCTCACTGTAGGAAGGACATAGACCTGATGGAGAGGTTCCAGAGGAGGCCACAAAATGATCAGGGGTTGGAGCAGCTCTGCTATGGGGACAGGCTGAGGGTGTTTACCCTGGAGAGGAGAAGGCTCCAGGGAGACCCAATAGCAGCCTGCCAGTACCTGAAGGGGGCTGCAAGAAGGATGGAGAGAGACTGTTTGCAAAGGCCTGCAGGGACAGGATGAGGGCAATGGCTTCAAACTAGAGCAGAGCAGATTGAGATTAGATGTTAGGAACAAGTTCTGCACCATGAGCGTGCTGGAACACTGCAACAGGTTGCCCAGGGAGGCGGTTGGGGCCCATCCCTAGAGATACTCAAGGTGAGGCTGGACAGGGCTCTGGGCAACCTGCTCTAGTGGAGGATGTCCCTGCTGAGTGCAGGGGTTTGGACTGGGTGAGCTTTGGAGCGCTCTTCCAACCCAGACCATTTTATGATTCCATGATTCAAAAGCTGTGCTGTAGTTCTGACAGACCAAGGACCTGCCTTTAAGAGTTTCTGGGGTGCTGATGCTGTTTTCAGCCAATCAGCTGAGTAACTTTTCAAACAAATGGGCATATATTCCAATCAGGCCACAACAAATCCCAGGCAGCTGAAGCCCTAGGCCAATGTTAGCTGGCAGCAACCATTCAAAAACTCTTTTCCACTTGTGCAAAGCTAAAGCAGCTTGGCACTCTCTCTGGCAGGCAACTATCCCCTCAGAACATGAGCACTACTCACCCACGTGAATGGCTGCACACAAGGGACAGCTGGCTGGAAGGGAAGACGGGACCAACTGAAAATGGGCCTTAGTCACAAAGAAGTTGCAGCAAGGGTGTCTAAAACACAAGGAGCAGTTAAGAGCATGAACAGCTGAAGCTAGCTGAAGACAACAAAAGCATAGGATGTTCCTGGGAAGACACTGGCAGTTCAATGAGCTTCCTAACTATGACTGATCTTAAAACAGTTCTTGTGTCGTGTTCTGCAAGTGTGGCACCACAACTGCCTCAGAGAATTTCAGTTCACTGCTTAACCCCTAACACCAGATAAATGCTACAGCAGCAGTTATTTGTGGAGGGGGTTGATTTTCAGAGCTATGTATGCTAAACAGCTCAGAACTCTGTGAATCTGCATTCCTCTCAGTGAAGAAATTTTATTTCCCAAGCAAAATGTTAATTAACAAATGGTGGAGCAGCATTCAAGGACTTGTTCTCAAACTGTTCTAAGGAGATTACAATGTTCCGGCCTCTATGCTCTTTGCTAAACTTATAAAACAAGAAGCTAAAAATTGCTTAGGTGAAAATAATTATGTTATTATGTGAAAATAATAATGTTAATTCATGATCCCAACAGGTACCAGAAACACTGGAAGAAAGTGGCAATGTGAGTGGCAGATAGTTTCACTTCACCAGAAGCAGAGCAGAGTGACACAGAAGCAATCCTTGCAGCTGAGTTCACTTCTCAAATACAATTTCTTCTTCTTCACCATTTGTGCACACAACACAGACACAGCTTTAGAAAGCACACAAAAAATGCCAAAGGCACCATCACCTGTTGTGGAAGCCTGCATCCACCAGAGATGAATCTAGCAAAGACACAGGATAACCTCCAGCCCCTTGTCCCATCTCAGCTAGGCAGCCACTCCAGACAGCAGCCTGATGCTGAGGAGATGAAGCCACCTCAAAGCCCACAACACTGTCACCACAAGCAGCAGGTGGATCACTTCCAGCCACCACAGGTGAAATTGCTTACAAAGTGATTGTTTGCCAAGGGTTTAAGACTTCTCATGACAATTCTTACCTCATGCACACCAAAGAGCTTCTCCTGTAAAATGTCTGCATTGAACACAGCTCACCGAGTTGAGCTGCACCAACTTAGCAACTGCTAAGTGGAAAAAGGGAAAAGACTGCTTCAGCTGCTAAATTAACCTACTTGTATAAGCTAAGAGATTCAGTTCCACTGCCTGTAAACAAAGGCAGCACTTCTTCCTCTTCACTTTGCACTCTAATGAAGTCTAATTTAATAGAGTTGTCTCCACTTATCCCAGAGGACAATTTCATCCTTTTGTGTAAAGCTAATCCAGCTCCCTCTGAAGTAAAGGGGAAATCTGCACTTGACTTCAGTGTGAAAAAGGATCAGTTCTTAGAACAACAACATTAAAATATCTGTGAATAAAAATAGGTTTGGATTTTCTGCTTCCTAATTGGTTAAAAAGGAAAATATATACATATATATATATATATATACACACACATATACATACACAGTTGATTTGATAAAAGCAACAGGGAACAACAGAAGTCTGATTTCCAATCCAGTTCCAAGCCTGTGAAAAGTTGTTTTACATGGCACTGATTTGAAAAGCTAAGATAATCCCATTCAAACATTTTGACCGACAGTGTGCTAACATGGCCTCCTCAGCTCTGCAGCTCCAGAGCAACTGAAATGGGCTATGAAAAAGCCAGGAAGGGATTTCTGACAAGGGTTGGGAGTGACAGAACAAAAGGCAATGGTTGTGAGCTGGAAAAAGGGAGATTAAGAAGAAATTCTTGACAGTGAGGGTGGGAAGACTCCAGAACAAGCTGCCCAGGGAGGCTGTGGATGTCCCCTCCTTGGAGGCATTCAAGACCAGACTAGATGAGGCCTTGAGCAACTTGGGCTGTTGGAAGGTGTCCCTGCCCATGGCAGAGGGTTGGAAATGGATGAGCTTTAAGGTCCCCTTCAACCCAACCCATTCTGTGAATCAATGCAAAGGTACCAGCCCTGTAGCCTATTGAATACTTTAACAGAAGTGACCATTCCCAAGCAATCCCAAGCACAAATCCAGGCTGGGCAGTGAGTGGCTGGAGAGCAGCCCTGAGGAGAGGGACTTGGGGGTGCTGCTGGACGAGAAGCTCAGCATGAGCTTGCATGCTGGAAGCCCATGCTGGCCCTTCCATGACTTGCAGCCTGGAGGGCCAACCAGATCCTGGGCTGCATCAGAAGTGTGGCCAGCAGGGCAAGGGAGGTGATTCTCTCCCTCTGCTCTGGTGAGACTCCACCTGGAGCACTGCATCCATTTCTGGAGCCCCTATTACAAGAGGGATGTGGAGATGCTGGAGTGTGCCCAGAGAAGGGCCACGAGGATGCTCAGAGGGCTGCAGCAGCTCTGCTGTGAGCACAGACTGAAAGAGTTAGGGCTGTTCAATCTGGAGAGGAGAAAGCTCTGAGGTGAGCTTCTTGTGGCCTTCCAGGATCTGAAGGGGCCCTACAAAAGAGCTGGGGAGGGACTTTTTAGGCTACCAGATAGTGACAGCACTGAGGGGAATAGAGCAAAGCTGAAGGTGGGGAGATTCAGAGTGGAAGTGAGGAGGAAGTTGTTCAGCATGAAAGTGGTGAGAGCCTGGAATGGGTTGCCCAGGGACGTGGTTGAGGCCCCATCCCTGGATGAGGCTCTGGCCCGCCTGCTCTAGGGTAGGTGTCCCTGCCCAAGACAGCGGGGTTGGAACTAGATGATCCTTGTGGTCCCTTCCAACCCTGACTGATTCTGTGATTCCAGGGCATGGTTTCCAAGCTGTACAACCCAGAGGCTCTCTGCTCAAGGATGGTCAAGGGCAGCACAAGGGGCACTGGGGGCAAGCTGGATCAGAGGAAAGGGGCAAGCTGTCACGGGAACAGGAGGGGAAACTTTGTCAGTGTGAGGGTGCTGGAGGCCTGGAGCAGGCTGCCCAGAGAGGTTGTGGAATCTTCTTTTCTAGAAACTTTCCAACCCCACTTGGAATTGTTTTGTGTGGCCTGCCCTGGGTGCCCCTGTTGTGGTAGGGGGGTTAGACTGGGGGATCTCTGCAGGTCCCTTCCAGTCCCTACCATTCTGTGTTTCTGTGACCTGCACAGCGATAATGCTCCAAGCCTTTCAGTTCTCAGTTAGTGCTGTTAGGGTTCCCTCCACAACACCTCACACTGTGGTCAGAGCCCTGGTTCAGCAGCTTTGGCAGGTAACTCTGCCAGCCTGACCATGATTTGATTCTCTCACCTACATTTGCTTCTTCGCTAGCTCTCCATATCACAGACAGTGCAGTAACCAATGTCTACTTCAAATTCATATCAGAGCAAAAGGAAAGCCCAGCAGCCACACTAACTTCCATGCTGACTGACCACAGGCCATTGGGAGGAAGTTCCCCTCCTGGTGGCTTTTTTTTTCCCCACACTGGAGCATTTTTTTTAAATTGTAGCATACTTTTATATCAAGACCCAAATTCACTGTCAAGATAACTTACATTACGTTAGAAGTTTATTCACACCATGGTGTCAGCCATCAGAAGTTTAAACAAATTTACATCACCAAACTAGCAGAGCTACTTCACAACCACCTGTAATCAGAACTGGAACAGCAAAATACCTACAGTGACAGAAGATGTCATGAGTGCTGAGGATCTCTCCCTCCTGCCATCAACTAATACAGCCTCTATAGTAGTTCACTAGAACTCACAGAGCCACAGATTTTATTGCCGCGATGAAGGGACGGGGCAACGACT
>WAAF01015467.1:0-10761 GCA_013400475.1 Tricholaema leucomelas
TTCCTCCTAACATCCAGTCTAAATGTCCCTTTTTCCAGCTTAAACATAATGTAGTATAATAACAGTAATAATAGCAGCAATAATAATTTCATAATATTAATTTACAAGTTTGTAATAAGATTATTATTTTATTATTGTTATAGTTGCTACTCTAATAGCATACTAACAATGCTCAGTAACAGCAATAATATAATTTAATAATGTTATGATAATGTATAATTACAATAGTAATAACAGTAATAATAATTTAATAATATTAATTTAAATTTTTCTAATAAGATTATTTTATTGTTATTGCTATACTAATAATATACTAATAATGCTCAGTAATGGCAATAATAGCATTTAATAATTTTGTAATGTATAATTATAGTAATAGTAACAGAAGTGATAATTTAGAATAGAATAGAATCAACCAGGTTGGAAGAGTCCTCCAAGATCATCCAGTCCAACCTAGCACCCAGCCCTGTCCAGTCAACCAGACCATGGCACTAAGTGCCTCATCCAGGCTTTGCTTCAACACCTCCAGGGACAGCAACTCCACCACCTCCCTGGGCAGCCCATTCCAATGCCAATCACTCTCTCTGCCAACAACTTCCTCCTAACATCCAGCCTAGATCTCCCCTGGCACAACTTGAGACTGTGTCCCCTTGTTCTGTTGCTGCTTGCCTNATTGGCCCTCTTGGCCACCTGGGCACACTGCTGCCTCATCTTCAGCCTACATTATTTTATAACATTATTTTATAATTTTCTAATAAGATTATTTTATTATTACTGCTATGCTAATAGCATACTAACAATGCTAATAGTAGCAATAATAATAGTAATTATTATTACTATGCTAATAGCAATAATAATAGTTATTATTAGAAATTATAAAATCATAGAAAACATTTTTCCATCATTAATTTTAAATTATTATTGTTTGATTACTGATACTTTTATAATTATGTTATTTTATAATTATAGTAATAGTGATAATTTCATGATATTAATTTATCAATTTCTAATAACATTATTGTTTTTATTATTGTTATTATATTAATGGTATAGTAATAATACTACATAATAGTAATATTAATAATAATAGTAATTATTCTGGTTGTTATTATATTATATAGTTTATTAGTTTTTTAGTTAATCAGTTATTATTTATAGTTTATTATTATAAATGATTGTCCAGGCAGGGAAATTCACTCTTGTCATGCTTTGTAACACAGAATCATAAAGTCAGTCAGGGTTGGAAGGGATCTCAAGGATCATCTAGATCCACCCCCCTGCCATGGGCAGGAACACCTCACACTACATCAGGCTGGCCAAACCCTCATCCAGCCTGGCCTTAAACACCTCCAGGGAGGTGTTTACTGATGGTAATAATAGGAATAATTTGGTTGGTGGTTATTATTATTATTACCACAGCTTAATTATTATTGGAAATGTTTGCTGAACAGAGGCACTGTGATGGAAGACCTGAGAGACTGTTTCCTCTAACCCAGGGGAAGCCTACCCTTGAGAGCCATTTGGGTGGGTAACTGGAAGAACATAAAGGCATAAGGTCTAAGTCTCTGTTTAATGCATTAGGAGATTTCAACCCATTAACAGAGAGAGTGATTGGCATTGGAATGGGCTGCCCAGGGAGGTGCTGGAGTCACCATCCCTGGAGGTGTTCAAGCAAAGCCTGGATGAGGCACTTAGTGGCATGGTCTGGTTGATTGGACAGGGCTAGGTGACAGGTTGGACTGGCTGATCTTGGAGGTCTCTTCCAACCTGGCTGATTCTATTCTATTCTATTCTATTCTATTCTATTCTATTCAGAGTGGATGTTAGGAGGAAGTTCTTTACAGTGAGGGTGGTAAGGCACTGGCACAGGTTGCCCAGGGAGGTTGTGGATGCTTCCTCCCTGGAGGTGTTTAAGGCTAGGCTGGATGAGGCCTTGAGCAACCTACTCTAGTGGGAGGTGTCCCTGCCTATGGCAGGGGGTTGGAGCTGGATGATCCTTGAGGTCCCTTCCAACCTAAACCATTCTATGATTCTATTCTATTCTATTCTATTCTATTCAAATCCCAGGTTCACTTCTGTTCTGCCTCTCCCAAAGAACCTGAATTCTGCCATGGAGTGTAAGGAAGGAGGAGGAGTATCACTGAAGGGCTCATCTATCATAGAATATTTGAATGTTAGGTGTTGGAAGAGACCTCCAGAGGTCCTTGGGTCCAACTCCCCTGCCAAAGCAGAATCTCTTAGGGCAGGTCACACGGGACTACATCCAGGTTGGCTTTGAAAGTCTCCAGAGAAAGAGACTCTAAGTAAAAATACCTTCTCTCTCCTGGCTGCTCTTTATATTTTCCTGGAAAATTAAAGCCTCCTCACTTACTCAGAGTAGCAACCCCTCCCAGAGTCAGTAGTATCACCTGGCACACCTCACACTGCCATTCCACAAAAGCAGGATCAAATTTGGAAGGGACAAACGCTTTTCCTTTTTTAATTTCCATTCACAGTGCTTTACAAGACAAATCCAGAGCTCCCTGTCATCTGCTTTGCACTCAGGAGGTTAAATCATTTCCTTCACGGAGATGTTTGGGGTGCAAGGAAGATAGATGGGTGCAATAAAAATAAATCAGCTCTTGCTTCGCTGGTTAATGCATGTAACCTTCTCTATTGCCTCATTCAAACTCCATCCTCACAAAAGCTTTGGAGAGCAGAGAGCAAAAGCTAAAATAAAAATGACAGTGGGGAGAGCGGAAGGGGAGAGGGGAGGAAGGAAAGATGAGTGCTCAGATGAGATCTGAAAACAGATGGGGAGTGACAGAGGCACAGAGATTCATTGTTCCTGCAGAAACAGCTCTGAAGAGATTATTAAAAGCAGCCCATCTCATAGTGTCACACTGATCCACAGGAGTCTTCCCTTAAAAAATGAGCAGCTTTCTTCCCCATTCCCTGCTCACAGCCTTCTGCAATCAATTCCACCAGTAACCACATCCTTTCACTTGAGACCACCTCTTCCCTTTTGCCCCAACCTTCTCCTGGCCACAGCTGTCAGGTTACACTCAGCCTGCCTGAAGCCATCACTGGAGAAGAGGAGGCTGAGGGCAGACCTCATTGCTGTCTACAACTACTTGAAGGGAGGTTGTAGCCAGCTGGGGTTGGGCTCTTCTCCCAGGCAACCAGCAACAGGACAAGGGGACACAGCCTCAAGTTGTGCCAGGGGAGGTCTAGGCTGGATGTTAGGAGGAAGTTGTTGGCAGAGAGAGTGATTGGCATTGGAATGGGCTGCCCAGGGAGGTGGTGGAGTCACCGTCCCTGGGGGTGTTCAAGAAAAGACTGGATGAGGCACTTAGTGCCATGGTCTGGTTGATTGGCTAGGGCTGGGTGCTAGGTTGGACTGGATGATCTTGGAGGTCTCTTCCAACCTGATTGATTCTATTCTATTCTATTTACTACCCGACAGCCCAAGCAGAAGTAGCGTCAGAGCTTTCCTGAGGACGGTGGCTGGCAACCTAACAAGGCAAGCAGCAACAGAACAAGGGGACACAGTCTCAAGTTGTGCCAGGGCAGGTCTAGGCTGGATGTTAGGAGGAAGTTATTGGCAAAGAGAGTGATTGGCATTGGAATGGGCTGCCCAGGGAGGTGGTGGAGTGGCCGTCCCTGAAGGTCTTCAAGAGCCTGGATGAGGCACTTAGTGCCATGGTCTAGGTGATTGGCTAGAGCTGGGTGCTAGGTTGGGCTGGATGAGGTTGGACTTGGAGGTCTCTTCCAACCTGATTGATTCTATGATGCTATGATAGTGAAGCTTTTCCCAGTGCTCTGCTGGAATAAAGAACATATGCAACAACTCTTTGTTCACTGCATAAAGGAACACAGTAGATTTGTCCCTCTAAAGCTTGCTAACACGAGACTCAAATCTGTTTGACCAAACATGATAGGCTCTCATTTGACCACTGAATCTTGCCCTGGCTCCCTGAAGAGACATACATGTTTTGCATTCATGTGTTGCTCATCTTTGCTAAAAGCAAACCCAGTTTCTCCTTAATTGGAAGCAAGGATTTAATGGTTTGGGGGGGAAAAAGAAACATAAAAATAAGTAAAATAGAAATTTAACCACCCCAGAACTCCTTGATTAGGTTTGAGGCAACTCTGCAGATACAATTTGAAAAACAGTCACCAGCAAGACCATGTAGACACTCCAGAGAAAAGCATTCATCTTGCTTCATGCATTAATTGCTTTGCTGAGATTCTTGATCAACTGTTCTGTCAACCTGATTCTGTCAGCCAGGACCTGACACACCTGAAAAAGCATAAATAGTTGTCCAGGCAGGGAATTCACTCCTGGCATGCCTTATGACAGAGAATCATAGAACCAGTCAGGGTTGGAAGGGAACACAAGGATCAGCCAGTTCCAACCCCTTGCCATGGGCAGGGACACCTCACACTAGATCAGACTGGCCAGAGCCTCATCCAGCCTGGCATTAAACACCTCCAGGGATGAGCTTTCTACTACCTCCCTGAGTAACCCATTCCAGGCTCTCACCACCCTCATGCTGAAGAACTTTTTCCTAACAGCCAGTCTGAATCTCCCCATTTCCAGCTTTGTTCCATTCCCCCCCGTCCTATCACTACCTGACAGCCTAAAAAGTCCCTCCCCAGCTTCCTTGTAGGCCCCCTTAAGACACTGCAAGGCCACAATAAGGTCACCTGGGACCCTTCTCCTCTCCAGACTGAACAGCCCCAACTCCCTCAGTCTCTTCTCATAGCAGAGATGCTCCAGCCCTCTGCTCATACTTGTGGCCCTTCTCTGGACACCTTCCAGCACATCCATATCTGGACACCTTCCAGCACATCCATATCCCTTTTGTAACTGAGGCTCCAGAACTGGATGCAGTACTGCAGGTACCGCATCAGTGCAGAGTGGAGGGGCAGGATCCCTTCCCTCACCCTGCTGGCCACACTTCTCATGCTGCAGCCCAGGCTCTGGTTGCTCTGGGCTGCCAGAGCACACTGACAGCTCAGATTGAGCTTCTTGCCCACCAGCACCCCCAAGTCCCTCTCCTCAGGGTTGCTCTCCAGTCACTCACTGCCCAGCCTAGATTGGTGCTAGGGATTGCCTCAACCCAGCTGCAGGACCTTGCACTTGGTCTTGTTGAAGTTGATGGAGTTGGCTTGGGCCCACCCTCTGCAGCCTGTCAAGGCCCCTCTGGATGGATCTCTCCCCTGCAGCATGTCAGCCACAGCACACAGCTTGGTGTCCTCAGCAAGCTTGCTGAGGGTGCTCTCAGTCCCACTGCATTCAATGCCACTGAGAGAGGAATGTGGAGCTCTGCTTACAACTTGCTGAACTATCACTCCCTGTGCTGTGCTCAGCCACTGGAGCACTGCTGCAAATTGTATTTATTGGAAGAAGATCAGATAGGAACGTGACAGTTTATTAAAGAGGGGGGGGTTAAAGTGACTTTCACTTGCTCTAGGTCTAATGCTCAGGCTTATTTCAGCCTTTGCAGCGGAGGGCTCCCTTTCTGAAGAGATTGAAGGCTTTTCAGATAAGATTTTCCTCTGACACAAAGAAGCAGAGCAAAGGAGACAATCCCTGCATTCCTCCCCCCAACCACGCTGATTATCATAGAATAATAGAATCATAGAATGGTTTAGGTTGGAAAGGAGCTCAAGGATCATCCAGCTCCAACCCCCTGCCATAGGCAGGGACACCTCCCACTAGAGCAGGTTGCTCAAGGCCTCATCCAGCCTGGCCTTAAATGCCTCCAGGGAGGAAGCATCTACAACCTCCCTGGGCAACCTGTGCCAGTGTCTTACCACCCTCACTGTAAAGAACTTCCTCCTAACATCCAGTCTAAATCTCCCCTCTTCCAGCTTAAACCCATTCCCCCTCGTCCTGACATTACTAGATCTTGATATATGATTATATTGATATAATTATGATATATGGCAGGTGGTGAAAAGCAATTTCTAAGAGCATCAAGCACGTTTTCACTCTGGTCCTCACTTCGGGAACGCTGCATTGCCTCCCTGCTCAGCAATTGATTTGCCAGGTTCCAATCCAAGCAGCAAACTGCCCCAGCTACCCAGGCACTTCACATGGTGACTGATGTTAGAAAAAAAATACACTGCAAAGTCCTTTTTTGGATGCTCCAAAATACACTTAAGAGGCAACTGGCAAGTCTCAGCAGCTTCAGGGCACCTTTGCTTGCCACATCTAAACATTGCCTCGGGTATTTACTCAGTAGCATCTCATAACAATTTCAGGAATGCTCCAAGAGTAAGTTTTGAAGCTCTCTGAGGAATTTTATCTTTACTATTGGAGAGTAAGTTTCATCAAAAGGTCTAAGACTCAAGGTTTGACATCATGGATGATGGCCTACAACAGCCCTGGCACACATGTACTCCCAACTCATAAAGAAACAAAGAGACAGTTATCTGGAGACCAGTACTGGATATTGCTCTATGAAAGGGTTTAAATCCTGCATCTGGGTATGGAAAGAGTGGCCTATGGGATCACAAAGGAATTCCCTCAAAGGCAGACATACCATCCATACTTCCAGCCTCTGTCCAAGGCACTGGCCCCTCTCTTCGATGGATGTGTGACAGAAGGCATAAATAGAGCCACTGACATGCCCAGACTAACTCTTCAGATACCCAAGCCTAGACTAGGACCCTTTCAAGGACTACAGGCACCTCAGGAGACATCTCTGGAGGCAACACATTGAGAAAGAGATTTCATCACTAGAACATTAGTTAGCTCCATCTTTTTTTCCAGAGCTACATCAATCTGTGCCAGCATCTGCCTGGGCAACAAAGCTGATGCTGATCACCAAGCATCTTCGTGACAGACAGCCTCACAGAGAGTGCCAGTGATGAACAAGCTGTGATGGATGATTTCTCTGGCCTGAAAATACAGTGGCACCTAGCAGTGCTCACTGCAGTGTTCAGCTGCACCTCCTGGATCTTCTGACCATCCACAGCTGTCACAGCACTGCTGCTGCCTGGCTGATCAGACTTCACCTTGCCTTTTCCCAGAGCATGTAGCACAAAGTCCTGGCTTTCAAAGCACCAGCCTCCACTTGAACAGCATTCCTCACCCAGCCTCTTGGCTCAACATCACTCCATACCCTCCAGTTCTAGACCTCTCCTTTTCCTCAACCAGATCCTTCTCAAGGTCTTGTAATGACAGGACAAGGAGCAATGGGTTTAAACTGGCAGAGGGGAGGTTCAGACTAGATGTTAGGAAGAAGTTCTTTACAGTGAGGGTGGTGAGACACTGGAACAGGTTGCCCAGGGTTGTTGTGGATCACAGAATCACAGATTGTGACCTTCAATCCACTTTGGTGTGGATTCATTATCCTTAGAGAACTACAGTCTGGCTTCCAAGAAAAGAAACTGGAAACCATCCCTATCACATGGTGGCCAAGCAAAACAAAAAGCCACCAGGGTGAAAAAAAGTCATGGAAACAATCTTCACCCTTACAGAGGGCAAAGCCTTTGGTGCTGATTGCTGTAGGCACCACTGCCCCAGGGACCTTATGTCACTATCCACATGCATGGCCAGCACACGTTGAACAGTCCACATGGCACTGCTGGTACTCGATGGAGAGGGCTTTGTGGACCTGCTCCAAGCTGACTGCTGGGCAGATCCATTGCTGACCTCTGATGGTCAGAGCCAGACTTACACAGCCAGGGACAGTCTCCAGGACAAGGTAGGATTCCTCACCCCTGCAATTGTCATTACTGAATAGCACAGAATAAACCAGGTTGGAAAAGACCTCTAAAGGTCATGGAGTCCAACCTATCACCTAATCCTTCTAATTAATTAAACCATGGCACTAAGTACCTCATCCAGCTTCCTCTTAAACACCTCTAGGGATGGGGACTCCACCACCTCCCTGGGCAGCCCATTCCAATGCCAGTCATTCTCTCTGGCAAGAATTTCTTCCTAACATCCAGCCTGAACCTGCCCTGCCACAGCTTGAGACTGTGTCCTCTTGTTCTGGTACTGGGTGCCCAGCAGAAGAGACCAACCCCACCTGGCTACAACTTCCTTTCAGGGAGTTGTAGACAGTAATGAGGTCTGCCCTGAGCCTCCTCTGCTACAGGCTGCACACCCCCAGCTCCCTCAGCCTCCCCTCCCAGGGCTGTGCTCCAGGCCCCTCGCCAACCTTGGTGCCCTTCTCTGGACACCTTCCAGCACCTCAACATCTTTCTTAAACTGAGGGGCCCAGAACTGGACACAGCACTCAAGGTGTGGCCTAACCAGTGCTGTTAACAAGCAGCTCCCATCCTGTTCATCTAATTATCAGTGACAAGTTGAGGGTGAAAGAACTCAAAACAAAACTTGCATCCAAATGTCCCATCAAGACAAGCCTTGAAAATGAAACTGAGAATCCTACATTGTGCTCAGACCTCACTTGACCACAGTGAGTGTGTTCACAACACAGCAGTGCCCAGGTTTAGCACAAGGGGAGGGGGTCTCAGTGTCTTCTGTTTGCTCAGACATCATTGAGTTCAACGATGACCATACTGCAACTACTGAAACCTTCTGTCTCAACAACCACAACTGACTCAGAAACTCCAATCCAGATATGAGCAGTCAAGTAGGATCTACCATGACTGATAATTAGGCATGGCTGTAATCAATGTTTCCTCACTGCAGAGCAACACACCAGAGATCTTTAATCAGGAAATATGTTGCAGGAGGCAGGCACTGGAGAAAGGATGAAGCATTTCACACCAACTGCTTCTCTCCCTACCGTGTTCCTCCCCTCTCCCCAAAAGTCATATGAGCTGAAATAACATTTCTTTCAGCAAATGTCAGAAGAAGGAACTTTCATGACTCATCAGCTGTTGTTTTAGCCTGCAAGGGACTATAAATTACACTAATTAGAACATGGTATTTTTCTTGCAGTTATACAAAACACTGTCTCTTCCTGTGACATCTAAGAGCAGAGCCATCAAGCAGAAGCGTGCTCGGTACATGTTTTAACTAGAATCCACCACTCACTTGCATGAAAACCTTCCTAGCAGCAAATTGGTGAGATCTGGCAGAGTGCATCAAGAAGGCTTTGCTGAATTATGAGAGGAGAGAGTAAATTAGTAGCCAATCAAACCTGTCCAACCAGAAAGGGAGCCATTCCTTACTGTCAGGGACTACAGCAGCAGTATCACTTTCACTCTGAGCAGAAAGAAGGTAATTTATGGGGGCTTCAGCTGCTCACACCATCAGTCCATGCAGATAATAAGTTTGGCATTCATGACTTTGTGCTTTCTGGGAGCAGCTTATTTGCATTTAGCCACATGCACAATCTCAGACAAGCCAAAGTGAAAAGCCTGGCTATAAGCTGTCACTTCAGTTTTCAAGCCTGAATTATTCCAGCAAAGCAAAAGCAGAGATTTATCCTGAGCCCAACATCCTAAATCTGGCAATTACAACAGGCTCCTGCAGAGCCATTGCCCTGACTCACCTTCCAGCAAGATTCTTTCAGGGACAGACACAAAAAGGTTTTGTTGGGTTTTTTTTTTCCCCTCTGCTGCACTCCTAGAGCATGGCAGTGCATTATAGAGCCTTGGTCTATATGTGCTCCCAGGATGGGCATGTATGTGAACAACATGTCCACAGAATAACTGTGATGATGAGGAGGGAGCTGCCCTAAAACAGGGCTTTCTCTTGCAGTGTCCCATTGACCACAACAGAGTCTGAGGGCTTTGGTTGGTTTCCCCTTTCCAAGAAGGGAGAGAATTGCCTGACCAGTGAAGCCTGGTGAGACGCAGTTGCCCATGGGTGGTATAGCTGAGCTCAAGGCTGTGGGGCAGGCTGAAAGTGGATACGAAGCAAAGAGATAAGCCACTAAGCTTGGCCAACAAGCCATACTTTTTTTCCCCTCACATCTGTGTGGTTTTTTCTCCTGAAAAGGCAATAACCTGCCTTATCACCGAACCACAGAAACATTCAGCTTGGCAAAGCCCCTCAGGATCACCGAGTCCAACTCATATCCCTACTCTACAAGGTGCACCCTAAACTATATCCCCAAGCACCACATCCAAACAACTTCCATACTCATCCAGGCTTGGTGGTGACTGAACCACCTGCCTGGGTAGCTCATTCCAGTGCTTGACCACTCTTGCTTTCCACTCAAACTTTCCTAATGTCTAGTCTAAACCTACCCAGTTGCAGCTTGAGGCCATTTGCTCTTGTTCTATCAGTATTTACCTGTGAGAAGAGACCAGACTCCCTGGTGTTTCACAACATCCCAAAAGTTCAGCTCACGTTATTTTACTGATTGTTTTTTCATTAACATCTCAGGTTTTGCAAGAATCACAGAATTACTGAGGCTGGAACAGACCTCTGAGATCATCAGGTCTAGCCTATGACTAGATCACAGCACTAAGTGCTGCATCCAGCCTTCCCTTAAACTTCTCCAGGGTGCCACTACATCTACACACTCCATATTGCCACTACGACATTCTACACTCAGTATTGTCACTACAACAATCCACCCTCCCTATTGCCACTACGACAATCTGCACTCCCTATTGCCGCTATGACAATCTGCACTCCCTATTGCCACTACGGCAACCTACACTCCCTATTGCCACTACGGCAATCTACACTCCCTATTGCCACTACAACATCTACACTCCCTATTGCCACTATGGCAATCTACACTCCCTATTGCCACTACGACATCTACACTCCCTATTGCCACTACGACATCTACAATTCCTATTGCCAACAAGGGCAACATACACTCCATATTGCCTCTA
>WAAF01015474.1:0-14418 GCA_013400475.1 Tricholaema leucomelas
GCTGCAAAGTTAGCTGTGCAAGGGGACTAAGCGAGGCTGGTCAGTCACATTTGTTGCTAGAGTGTGTGGACAGCTCATGCTCTGTTGTGCAACCTATCAGAATTATACACTTTGTATTAGCTCTCTATATAAGCGTTGCTTTTAGCTGCAATAAAGGTTCGACTTATGCATCACATTAATGTCTCAGCATCGTTCCAGTCCCTGCATGATCTAGGTGACCCCGTCAATCTGTGTTACACACTCTTAATAAGTTACTTTCATTAAATAAAGAAAAGCCAAGTGCACAGACCCTTCTTCCCAATCTGCCTACATTAAGCTTATTCTCTTATAAATTCATGGAACTACATAAAATTCAGTTATTTACATCTATACTGTTTACATGAAAATGAATCAGATGCTGCTGCCACAAGAGAACATAAAAATTTAGAAAGTTTTTGTTTTTTCCCTCTCTTCCTCTGCTTCACCACCAAAATACCTAAAGAGACTTCAAAATAATACATGCAAGGTGCTCCTGACAAAAGGCAGTGAGTTGAAGAGTCTTGTTGCTTAAGTTTCTGGCAATCACATTGTGAGGTGGAAGCAATGAGGCTCGCTCCAGTCTGGCTCACCTGTTGTGAATCCAGAACCTCATGGGGTCATGATATCAGAGAATTGTTCCAGTTGGAAAAGAACTTTAATATCCTTGGGTGCAACTATCAACCTAACACCATCATGACCATTAAACCATGTCCTGAAATCCTGTGCACACTTTTTTAACACCTCCAGGAACAGTGACTCCACCACCTTTCTGGGCAGCTAATTCCAATGAATGGTCACACTTGCAGGAAAGAAATGCTTCCTGATATCCAACCTAAACCAGAAGTTAGGAATGAGATGAAATTCTATTAAAACCTTCCCATGTTTGAAATTAAGGCACAAATGAAGCCAAATATGAAAGCAAGACTATTTATTAAAGAATATAGCAAACAAAGCAGAGAAAGGAAGAAAATGGAGAGAAGCAGGGAGGGAAAATAGAGAAAGAGAGATTACCATCCCAGGGTGATTTTCTGTCTTTGTCTATGAGGAGTTGAGGAGATGTCCAAGGATCCAAGTCTTTTTGGCTTGTGATATCTTCATCTGAGAGGAGAGTGGAGTGGCAGTAAGGTATTGTGTGAGATTGAATTTTTCCAAAATTAATATTATTTATTAATTTTGATATTCAGAACTCTTGCTACTGGCCACAATTTTTAATAGTAATTGGTTCTCTGCAACAGTTATGCAAACATTACATAAGTGAGAACAGAATCTAGAACACTAAAGAAATAACTAGCAATAATACAACAAACATTAAACCATTAGAACTGGAAAAAGAGGTTCTTGTGGTCAATTATACCACTTTATATTTCTGTAGGAGTTTATTTTCCTTATACAGTTATATTTAGTTTAAACTATAAGAAATATGATTTCATTTTTCCTGACTTTCAAAAAAATCCATGTTGTAGTGAGTTTACTCTACTGGCGGAGGCTCCGTCCTAACCCAGGGCAAGGGTTTTACAGAGTTTTGCGAAAGTGGCTTTTGAGTTTTGTATCGGCAGATTTCGGGGCTAACTACACTTCCCAAACAGTATTCAAACACTTGCAGGGAGTTCTGTTGATGTCTTGTTAGCTGTTGAGAGGCTTCTAAACCTTTACAGGCTCTAGCAGCAGTGCTGGGAGAGAGGCAGATGATTTCTGACCTGGTCCTGGTTCCTCTTGGACAATCTGTGTCCCTTCCAGGGCTCCCAGTCTTGGCAGATGTGCAGTCTTGTCATGATGTCATGTTGGGTAAGAAAGCTTATAATTTGAAGGCATTTAAGACCTATTTCTGGTAAACTGAAGGAAGTTTCCAGGTAGACAAACCCAAAGTATCAGGGCTTCTTATTACGCAGCAGGGCTAGCTTATAGCTTATGAGACACAATGCTGCAGAACATGGCAGGAGGCACCTGTCACAGATCAGCCAATCAGAATGGCACTTTGCCAAGATTAACCATATTAGGCAAAGTCAGGTCTTATTTTTACCTTTTTAGGATAGAATACAAACAAGTGTATAAACATGTGCAGGGACATGGAGGAGACTCAAAGGCACCAGGGCCTTTGTTTTTCTTTTCTGTGGTTGCTTCCCCCATCAGATCTAGAGTAGGGTGTCCGTGCCCACAGCAGGGGGGGGTGGAACTAGATGATCCTTGTGGTCCCTTCCAACCCTGACTGATTCTATAAGTCTATGGTCAGCAGAAGGAGGGAGAGCAGAAAACATGTCTGCGCAAGCTAGGACATGTTTAGCCCTGATTTGGCCTATTTTGGCCTTCTGCAACAGAGAAAACTCTGCCACGAACCCTGTCCAAGAACCCTGCAGTATGTGATGTTTTTCCTCCACTGAGCAGGCATAGCTCAAGACTTTTTATACACTTCATTTACTGTGGCTCTATCTGGTCCACACCTTAGTCACATTACAATGCATATGTGACTTCCAGGTGTCACCTCTAGAGGGCTTTTTCTGTATGCTTGAAGTGGCCTCTGCTCCTCTTTGCCTTTGCCTGTTCACCACACACCCCTGGGTTTATTAGGCCAGGAAATGCTTATCTTTGTTGCACATTCCAGGTGACCTTTCCACCACACGCCTCGGGCAGCTGCTGTGTCAGTGGGCAGAGATGACACATCATATCTTATCTTTGTTGAGACACTTCTCAGTTCTCAATGTAACACCACCAACACAAGGTGATTTACATTGAGGAAAGGATTCCTACACTCCTCTGGCACAATTTCAGACCATTTCCTCTTGTTCTATCACATGATTTTAGGGAGAAGAGACTAACCCCCACCTCACTACAACCTCCTTTCAGGTAGTTGTAGACAGTAATGAGGTTTCACCTCAGTCTCCTCTTCTCCAGACTAAGCAATCCCAGTCCCCCCAGCTGCTCCTCATAAATTTGTTCCCCAGACCCTTCACCAGCCTTGTTGAACTTCTCTGGATGCACTTCAGCAACAAAATTTCCTTCCTATTGTGAGGGCCTTGAAACTGAACACAGTATTTGAGATGCAGCTTCACCAGTGCTGAGTACAGGAACATGTTTATTTCACTCTTCCTAGTGAAAGAGTCTGTAAAGACAAGAAGGGACTCCTTGGTGCCTCTGGTAGCTTGTGGTTCTTCTCTTAGGGCAAAAGGGTAGAGGATGCCATGGCAGAATCAAGGCTTTTACTGCTCTGTCTGCCAGCTCCATTTTCTTCCAGAACAAAAAGTTTACTTTGTTTCAACATGACTTTTCTATCTAGATACTTTCCTTCACAGGATATTTCAAAGTTTCTGCTCTGTGCCCCAAAACATAACGTGTTTTTCAGGATGTTGATGTTTTGTAATGAAAATAAAGAATAACTAGGGGTTTGGCAATCACAGTATCACAGTATCACCAAGGTTGGAAGAGACCTCACAGATCATCAAGTCCAACGCTTTACCACAGAGCTCAAGGCTAGACCATGGCACCAAGTGCCACGTCCAATCCTGCCTTGAACAGCTCCAGGGACGGCGACTCCAACACCTCCCTGGGCAGCCCATTCCAGTGGCCAATGACTCTCTCAGTGAAGAACTTTCTCCTCACCTCGAGCCTAAACTTCCCCCGGCGCAGCCTGAGGCTGTGTCCTCTCGTTCTGGTGCTGGCCACCTGAGAGAAGAGAGCAACCTCCTCCTGGCTACAACCACCCTTCAGGTAGTTGTAGACAGCAATAAGGTCACCCCTGAGCCTCCTCTTCTCCAGGTTAAACAATCCCAGCTCCCTCAGCCTCTCCTCGTAGGGCTTGTGCTCGAGGCCTCTCACCAGCCTCGTCGCCCTTCTCTGGATACGCTCAAGCATCTCAATGTCCCTTCTAAATTGGGGGGCCCAGAACTGAACACAGTACTCAAGGTGTGGTCTAACCAGTGTAGAGTACAGGGGCAATGCTGTTGACAGGGAAGACAAGGAGCGAAGTTAACCTTATTTTGGGGAAGAAAGAGCAGGGGTGATTTCTTGATGGTATCTGTGCCGTGCATGTCTGCGCTTGCAGGATTTTTCCTTCAACCTATGAAACTGACACCATTCTTGAACGTTTAGTTTGACTTAACTTCATGTTTACTCTTCTGGAATCATTTAAAAAAATGCAAAAAATGCTGCAGTTCAATGTTACTCAGAGAGCAAGATAATTCAAAGCCAAACATACGGAGATGTATTTGAAATCACAGTCATCCTTCTTGGGATTTAGTTATCAGGCAGAAGCATGGTCACTATCTGCAGCAGGAGTAGGCAGATTCAATCTGTTTCTCACCTAGGAGCTGCATTGCTGAGCCTTGACACCATCATCCCACACATCCTGCTCTCTGATTTTACCAGACTGATGTTTGCCCTCAGATTTTCAGTCACATTGTAGCTTGAGCCTCCTTGTCTGCCTGCACATTCTCTTTTTCATGAGTAGACTCTGAAAGTATGGACTGTTATCCCTCTTGCAGAAACAATTATTGCTCCCTGCATTTTTTTCTCCTTCTAGAAACTGCTGTCACCTGCAACGCAGCCTATTCTACTGGCTACTCCTCATAAATGGATGAATCAAAGATTTATTATCATTAGAGGATGTGGAAATTAGAAAATGGGCTAATGGAAACTGTTAATGACGTCCTCTCAACTATCAGATGAATGGTAGATCAATGCAGTATGCTAATAGATTGGAAATAATTTAAGATGATATAAACATTAAATCTTCTATATTAGATGGGAAGAAAGCAAGTAAGATAGAAGTCAGCACTCTATTATATCTATGAAAAATATAAAATATTATGTGTTTCCTGTCCTTTGAAAAGGTAATATTGGAAAAGTTCTCTACATCCTTCCATAATACCACCTAACTTTGACATGAAACAGTTTGCCTCCTTACAAATATCAGAATTTTTTGTATCTAATAATTAATAATAGTCTGCAGACAATAATTGTTACTTTTTAATACCAATGTCTTTTTGCTTGCAGTTTGTGCATAACATTTTTAAAAGGAATTATTAAACTTGATTGATATGACAGTTGCAGTACCCACACACATTCTACATGTATCTCAAAGGAAAACCTCAAAGAAGGGCAACAAAGAACTCTAAGGGAAAATTGCTGCAGAAGTATTTTGTGCTAACCCGGTGTCATGCATAAAAATAAGAAAATGTGCCTCTCAAATAAAACATTGTGGAGTTCAGTCCATTCACATTTTCAGGACTCAGTTTTAACTAAAATTCCTCAATAAATTCCCATGGAGTTGCTTTGTGTCGTTACCTGTGGGAGCATTTATGAATGCAGATCATGATTTGAACTGCCACAAAACGCAAAACATGAGAGGTCAGAAAGGCTAGGTCACGGCAGTTCAGAGAAGAAATTAAACCACAAATTATCTTCACTGGAAGGACAGTATGTTCGGCCAGATGACATGGGGTTTTGATTTTGAATTGCTAACAGCCCTCTGACACCCTATCACAGTTTCAGCAGCTTCTAATAGGTCACTGTGATTAGAAGAGTCTAGGACTCACACACATAGACTGTAGCTGTGTAGGGAGCATCAGCTGGTTTTAATAGGTAGAATACATTGAAATACATTGTTGATTTGGGTTTTTTTCCAAGTTGTAACTAGTAGAGGAAAATGTGAATACTGTCATTTGACTTGGAATGGAGTGTTGACAAACACTCTTGACTGCTACAGAAAAAAGAAAAGCTAGTGCATTTTAGAAGCTGTTTCCTGTTACTTGGAGAGTTTCTAGAAAAACACAATGAGAGACGACCTTGTTTAAAGGATTCAGTGTCACACCATTATGATGGGTACAAATTTAGCTCATAGTAATATTGGTTGGTACAAGTTCTTCCCTTGCTATTAAATTATACTTCAGTGTAGCTAAATGTGCCATTAAAATAATGTATTACTGGCACAGGCAATATTTATTTTATTTAATTTAATGGCACATATTTCAAGAAAGTCAAGAAGAAATACAATCTAACCATTCCCATGGTCAGAAAGTTTATTAGCATTGTCAAACAGACTCAGAAACAAGAAACCGTACCCATTAACATCAAAACCACTGTTACTATGAGACCTTCTATTTTAAGAGAGTGAACACAAAATACATGGAGCTCTTTCTGTCCTTGGAAAGGGTGGTAACATAAATGACAGAGAGAAGAACTCAAAAGTAGTAACAGACATCCTGGAATATGTGAGTTCTGGACTGTTATGAAGCCTAATTCTAGTTCAAGCAGAATGAGCCAAATATTAAAAGAGGAAGAAAATGGACATATTTTTAATGGTACATAGTGAAAAGCAGAGACTGTAAGAGAGGTGCACTGAATGTCTCAAGAGGTTAAGATTCTGTCTTTCATCTCCAGGTCCTTGCTTCAAATTCAGCTTAAGGCAGTTGTGACAAAACCCAAACAAACCTCCAAAACAAAAGCAAATAAACAATGAAAAACGTATTGCCACCTGATGTCGGTCCAATAGGCTCTACAAAATGAGATGACAGTCACTGTCAAATTGCTGTCAGTTAGATGCCACTGCAGTCAGCATTAACCAGTCTGTGTTTACAGGCTGCCTTATAAGGGAAGGCAAGACACAATGATCTGAGTAAAGAAAAAGACCTTGATCTGAAAGCAGTTTCTCCGGTGGAGGTTTGGGTATAGAGGCTGAGCAGGGCTGGGATAACTTGCAGCATTGCCTGCACTTGTAAGTGTTCCCTGAACAGAGGACTTCAGCTTCCAAAGCTGTCAAAACACTGTATTTGGCAGCAGTTAAAAAAGAAAAGGCAAAGTGGATCATTGAATGTAATCATAGAGGAATGAAGAGCTGAACTTATTCTGGAAATGAAACAAGCATGATAAGACCCATCTAGGAATGCTGCTGTGTGCAGCTCTGAATGCAAGGATAAAATGGTGCTAAACAGCTAATGCATGCTGGAGGGCACGCTGAATGCTAGGATGTGTGTTGTAAGATAGATCTGTGACAATTATGTGTGACCATAAGGCTTCTTGCTGTCAGGCCCAGATGTCTGGATGTGTTTTATGTATGTTTGTTGGCTTTTTTTTTTTTCCTTAAAAAAAAAAAAAAAGGAGTAATAAAAAGTTAATTTAAAAAAAAAAAAATGTTATCCAGTCCTAACCCGAAAACTGCAGGCAAAAATAAGAGCTGAAGGAATATTACTGAGGAAAATGAGGTCCAGAAGGAAAAATATGGACTTGTGCTATTACTTCTTACACAAGAAGCAGTTTATATCTGGATCAGCCTACCAGCAATTCAGTCAGAATTTACATTACACTTATGTAAAATTTTGGGATTAATTAGTCAAGAAAGGATTTGTTGACACAAATCAGAGGAAGTGAAGTAATAGTTTTGATTGTGTTTCATGTCTTTAGTTAGGCATGTGATGACAGGTCTGTAAAGGTATGCAGGTACCTGAGGAACCTGAGAAAAGCCTAAAACCTCTGCAAACCTCACAACAGCCCAAACCATACATATTAATTAGATGCTGACACACACTTAGCATCCTTTAATTTTACTGGAGAAAGGTGTCTAAGTATCTCTGAAGATCTGGGGCTAAGTGTCTATCTGCATCTAATTGGCTAAACATCCTGGAAAACCTGGCCTCTACCAGCTACATTCTGCATTCACATAACAATTTCGAGCCCCAGATCCTACTCACATCTCTGGAATTAATTTGCTTTCCGCTTCTTCATGTGACTATTTTCTCCCTTTGCATAACACTGGGCAAAGCTGCCTCTCTGAGTTATTTCTTCTACTGTATCATAGAATCATAGAATGGTTTAGGTTGGAAGGGACCGCAAGGAGCATCCAGCTCCAACCCCCTGCCATAGGCAGGGACACCTCCCACTAGAGCAGGCTGCTCAAGGCCTCATCCAGCCTGGCCTGTATGTTCTCCTATTCCTTTGTGCCTCTGCTTTGTAAGGCTGCAGGAAGGAGCCGTGTACATTACTGGTGGTTTGCAATGCCCTGCCCACAGGAGAGGGCACATGACGCTACTTCTGTGTCCCAAGATTCAACATGCTCTCAGGAGCAGGCTGAAGCAAAATGTCTTGGGAAAAGGGTCCTGGCAGAGATTGCCTAACTCTGGGGTTGTCCCCAAGGCTCTTGTTGCTAAGGAGAGACAAGGTAAGTTTCTCTTTGCTGCCTTAGACACATCATAATAAAGGACAGTCTGAATCCTTGCAGTGAGTTCTTGAACACCATTTCCTAAAACCATGAACTGGAGATCACAAACCAAAACATAGCAATGAAGGGCACTTAATCCAAATGAATAGCACAGAGCTCTATTACAACTTCAGATGATTCAGGTTTAAAAAAAAAAAAAAAGGGATTCTTTTGGCAATATTTCTATGGTTTACACTGCCAAAATACCAACAAAATGCCTCCTCTTGTTCCTTTGCAGTTCTTCACTGAGAGACTCATTGGACACTGGAATGGGCTGCCCGGGGAGGTGGTGGAGTCGCCGTCCCCGGGGCTGTTCAAGGCAAGGTTGGATGTGGCACTTGGTGCCATGGTCTAGCCTTGAGCTCTGTGGTAAAGGGTTGGACTTGATGATCTGTGAGGTCTCTTCCAACCTTGGTGATACTGTGATACTGTGTTTCTGAGGTTTACCATGCTCGTACCAGAGAATCTCATTACAAAAAAAAAGAAAAGAAAAAATCAACTGAATTAAATTCATTATTAGCTCCATATTTTTTTCCATGGGTTTGTGTCTATATGTTTAGGTGTGTAAAAGTGCATGAAAACAGCATGTGTATATGCCTGTGCATTTTCCATACTAGCAAAAAGAATAACCTAAGTACTAGTAAGGTAAATAATTTGATTTCTACATAGAAAATGTTTAAAAACCTTCCGTTTTGGAGAAGTCCACAAGCTGAGAATTCAGTCCCTCTGCAGCTACAGTATACTGAGAAAATTTTATTACTATTTTTTTATGCCTATGCTCAGTCAAGGGCTGGTACAAGCTCCCCTCTTTTACCCGTAAGCTGAACATATTTGCGTGGATTGAATGACCCACTCACTCCTCCATAAATTACATCAAACACTGCAAATGGCCAGTCAACCACATCTTGAATGTCTCACTTCCACTCTCTGTGTATCTAACACTTTCAGAGCTCATCCTAAGAATTCTAGTGCTCCAGACAAATCATCAAATACTAGTTTTCACCATGTGCACCAGGACAAAAATAGTCACAGATTGCTTTGCTGCTCCTCCTGTTTTGCTGGCTTGGAGATAGAATAGTTCCTGCAGATTCAGAAGTTATTTGGTTCTAGGCTGTGTTTTAACAGTTTTTCTGTTTGGTTGGGGTTTTGGTTTTGGTTCCGGTTCCGGTTGATTGGTTGGTTTTGGGGTTTTTTTGGTTGGTTGGTTTATTTGTTTGCACAGAACTATGGAAAAAAAAAAAAAAGGAGTTAGGAAAAAAAGGAAAAGAAAAAGAAGACAGTTTGAAGACTGTAATGAAGACCTAGACAGTGACACAATACTTTAGAGAGTTGAAGGCAAGAACCTTGAGGAGTTGGTTGCCTCTTCTGTTGTAAGTCAACACTACTTTTGCTTTTCTTATCATCCTGAAGGTCTCTAGCAAGTTGCTTCCGTGCAACAGTTTGTCCTTCCTTACTGAATACAGCTGCAGCTTTATTTTGCAATTATCCATCTGCCACTGGGCAGATCCTGTGAAGTGCTCACTCACTGAGGTAGGGCATTTTGGCTCTGTTGTGTTAAATTACTTGTTAGGCCAGCTGGTATGTGATGCTCACAGATTGCACTGATTAGCACTGAGCAGGTAACACTGATGAAAAAAATGTCCTGTTTTCTTGCCATATTCCTACATTCTAAATCCTACTAGCCATTAAAATCACCCTAAAATCAAGCATATCCCTCTTCTGGCTAAGACTCTTGAGCAAAAAAACAAAGGTTGTTTTAAAACTGTTGTATGTCTTAGCTATCACTGACAGAGGCTAACAGGAATATAGGCAGACTGTGACTTAGAGCAAAATTGTCAGTTCTTCCTATACCTAAAAGGATGTTAAATAAGATATTATCTAATTTCTTAGCTGCCAAAAATTATACATATATTGCTAGGTAGAGTATGAATGCAGACCCTGAGGTTTCTTAAGTTGAACAATAGGAATCATTCTGTTCAATCTCCATGCAAATCTGTGGATCAGTACTGTTCATCTAATTATGAATCTGCTCACCAGGAGGCAGCTGTTGGCACTGTTTTACCTGCAAGTCTCAAATCATGTGGGTTTTTTTGGTGCATGCTGAGACAGTACAGCTGGTGCACAACAGATGGCATGAGTCCCTAGTCAGAGGATGCATATGTGCTCAGCCCCAAAGTCAAATCCGTATTGTTATAAAGCAGGAAGCTGCCAGGCAGAGGCCATGAATGTGTCCACATGGTGCCAAATGCAACTAAAGTACAGCTACTTACTAAGTTTGCCGTTTTTGCTGTGGCCTAAGGGACACAGCAGTTTAATCGGCTGTGCTGGCTCATTAGAGATTTGCTTCCATTTTTTGTCATTGTTCATTGTAGCTAAATGTATCAAAAGAACTAAGCACCGAGGGACAGCACAATGGGCAGCTGTTAGCTCTTGGCTGTTTTACAGCATCCAGGAGAGAACCTCAAGAGGAAGCTGAAGGGTGGGAATGAAATTTGGAACATACCATGCAGACAAGGTATTTTGCCTTGCTTGCAAAGAAATACTTAAATATAAGCATGTCCTGTACAAAGACAACTAAAGAGATTAAAAATTTTAAAAATACTGAAACACAGAAACCCAGGTGAGTACATAACTGCAAAGCAAGTGCCAGTATTAAGCAAACCTCAGGGCTGGCTTAATAGAAACACAGCTGATCTTTAGAAGTCAGCCTCGGTGTTTGCGTTTTAATTGCATGAATCTATTCTGCTACCCCACATGATGCCCTGGAAAAGTCAGAAGTCATCTCTGAGATAGCTGTACATGGGTGTCATTAACTGATGGTCATGAAACACTGAGTTTAGAGCCTATGGCATTACCTCTTCTTTCTCTTGTGCTTCCTTGTCATATTTCATTTCAGAGAGATACTCTTTTTAATTAATATTCTACAATTGTATAGGTTCCTTTAACTTTATAACACGGGCCAGGATTTCATCCTAGTACAGTCATATCTGCTAGAATCATCAATTTATTCCAAGGCTTGAGAAAATTATCATTATTGATTTTTAGAGATGCTTTGCAAAATCTTTGGCTATGTTTTGATCATTTTATGGGCTAAGCTGAAAAATCTTGTAGGAGAAAAACATCCTTAAATGCATTTATTTAATAATAACACAGTATGCTGTGAAATCATAGGTGACAGGAGTTATGATTTATATGCTGAAGACTATTATGCACTCCTGAAAAATACTGAAATACAGGTATTTTGAATAAAGTTCACTGAGGAGCTGTGAAGCTGGTAATGGAACTAAATTGGCTTGTTTTAAGAAAAATTCCCAGTAAACTCATCTGAACCGTTGCTAGGTACCTGATAGAGAGAAGTATTCATTTATGGGTTTGCCTGGGCAAGAACAAAGCAACTATCAGTAGGGAATACAAGAAACCAAACATCTGAAGGCTAGAAATGAAAAAGTACAAAATACTGTTTTAGTCAGAAGGATACCAACATGCTGACCTAAGGAACTAGAATAAGATTCAGAAAAACAAAACAAAACAAAAGAGCAACCAAAGAAAAACTCACAAAAAAATCCCTCAAAACCCAAAGAAAAATAAGCAATCAGTTACAACAAAACCAAAACAAATGAAAAAACTCACACATGCAACCAACATGAAACCCTACCACCCAAATACACAAAGAAAACAAACAAAATAACAGCTCCAAACAAAAACCCAACTTCAGTAGTCTACAGATCAGGAAAACCCACAGCAGTGAGGTATGGATTCTCTATGGATGTCTTAATGAGGCAACTGAAGTTTTAAATGATCGTCTACCAAGTTTGGTCCTCAGTGTTAGCCTGCACTTAATTTGAAGTGTTTATTTTAATGTCAAGGTTTTGTTTGTTTTGGGGGCAATTTGAGGGTTTTTTCTTTCACTTTCAGCTCCTGAGCTGGAGTCCTGATTGTAGCGTATTTCTCTAAGTATTCTGTGTAGGTGGCATACTTGGAATGGAGCTGGTTTGACAAATGAGGGATTTATGTCACATTTAGTTGAGATAAAAATCTAGATTAATTAAATTAGTTGTATTTTCTTCCTGCCTTTATCTATGTGACACTTCACTACAGCTAAAATTGTGGAGAAATGAGACATTTCAAATGAGAACAAAGCAGTCAAGAGATCTAAACATTAGTGAGGAGGGACCTATTTATTATAAAGACCCTTCTCTTTTCAAACCTGTCCTCCCTGGAAAGAAGGAAGGTAAGGTGAAGGAGAGGTATCCCACTAAATGTACAGATGACAGAATCAGTCTGCAATAGTAAAAAAATGTTTCTTGTAGGCTTGAAAGTCAGCCACTAAATGTGTGAAACTAAGAGTCTATACACAAATTCAGACAATGTTTGAACACAAAGAAATGCATTTTGTGTCTGGGAGATGACAGAGGCAGGATGAGGAGCTCTATGTAATCAGAAGTTTCATGCATCTGGAAAAAAGCCTGACAAGCACAGAACACAAAAAAAATGAATGTTTTAGTCATGGGACCTCATTTTGAGGCTTTGAAAGCATGGTGGGCTTTTGGAAAAGAATGAAAGCCTAAGTTAGAACTGAATTTAGGTTATTCAGAGGAGTTATCCCAGTGACAAATGTGAGAACCAAGCACAAATACAATGGAATGTATTTAAATTTGGATGGATTTGATAGCAAATGTTTGGTGAGGTTCATAAATATCAAAGGAACAGACAGAGCTGAGAATAAAAAGAGCAAGGAGGTAAGGCAGAGATTGCTTTCAGCAGGGGTGGAAAACAGGAAATTCCTAGAAGGTGAGGATGAGGGTCCTGTACTGCCAAGATAAGAGTTAAGACAAAGGCAAGTATGGATGTTCCTCAGGCTGCAAGGAATAGCAGAGCTCAGTATGATCGATTATGGGAGAAAATAGCACTGCTTGTGTCAGTGGGGCAACCAAGGGAACTTGTTCAGAGTCAGGACACAGATGAATTTTCCTACAGATCAGTTTGCCAGTCTGCCTGCAGGACCACTTTCTGTCACTGCCAAGTTTTGTCTTTGGCTTGGGGAGGTCTGTATGTCCCCAACAGGATACCCCTGCCTTACATATGACGATTGCTGTAGGTTTATACACAGCCATGCTGTGAGAGCACCTGGAGGGTAAGCACATTCTTGCTGGGCTGTACGTGTTTCTGGGGCCTTGTGCAATGCAGGTATGTCAAAGGCTCGAGGACCATGCTGTGCCAGAGGCTGAAGAATAAATAAAGCTACACATTTTCATCATGATGAAATGAGGGACTTTTAAAGAAGAGAAGTAGTAAATTAATTTCTTTTCAGGTCATGCTTTCTAACATCATGCCCATTATGCAAGTTATGTGAGATGCAACTTTTGCTTTACACTGTCTATCTTAAAACACTAGCCTAATGAGTGCATTTGTGATGCAAACAGTTGCTGCTGTGGAGTCCTCCTAAGTGAAAGACATCTTCCTTGTAAAGCTGAGCTGCCTCTTATCCTCGTGAATGGTCTACCTTGAGAATGCTTTCCAGTAACTGTTGCATAAGGGGACTGTGTTTCAGGCCTAGATGACTACAAAGGTCAGACATCCTTCAGGTAAATTGCAGCATATTTCAATGGGACAATTAGTGGACCTCAAAACTAAGCTGCACGCACATGATCAAGTGTATGTTGAGTCCTCTCGCAATTTTTTGTTCACATATTTATTTACTTTACAAACAGAAACATACAATTATTGCATTTGTTGATCATTTGATTTGTTTTTTATGCTCTGATTGACCATGGCACACAAAAAATGAGATGAGACTGCTGTTTCCAGAATTCGTTTTCTGAAGAGCTCAGACAAATTTAAAACACTCCATCTTAAGATTAATGTTTTTTTTCACCTTACTCTTGCTTCCTGTGTTACTATCATATTACTTGAAAACAAGTGGCTAAAGAATAAGATTCTAGCATAGAATGAAGAAGAAATAGAATAAAATTTTATAAGGTTATCAGAATAACTTGCTGAAGCAAGTTAGATTGTGCTGAGCATAGTTAGGTATCATAGTATCATAGTAGTATCATAGTATCATCAGGGTTGGAAGAGACCTCACAGATCATCAAGTCCAACCCTTCACCACAGAGCTCAAGGCTAGACCATGGCACCAAGTGCCACGTCCATTCTTGCCTTGAACAGCTCCAGGGACGGCGACTCCACCACCTCCCTGGGCAGCCCATTCCAGT
>WAAF01015475.1:0-102310 GCA_013400475.1 Tricholaema leucomelas
CTCTTTCTCTCCTGTCTCTTCCCATGCTCACACACTAAGTTGGTGCATCTTTTCTGAGTTGTTCGGAATCCAAGACTGGGTGGATATATTTACACAGAGTGAATTATGGCTGGATGCGTTCCTATGTCAATATGTGCCACGTTGATTTCTTATAAAGTAGATCATTATTCTGTGTGGCATAAATAGTATTACTAGACTGATATGATTAAAGCCAGTGAGTCATTAATTAGCATCTAATTAAAAGAGACTAGTAATGTGTCCATGCACATCAGCTATTGTGTTGTATTTTCCTTTACAGAAAAATAGTGACTCAAGCTTACATGATAATGTGCAAGTTACAAGTCCTTTTACGTATTCTATACAATGTCATGGGGGTGGGGGCATGGAGCTGTGAGTATAATTTGTCAGTTTAGCTGGAAATCCTGTGTTATATTTGCAGAAATGAAATCCCAGGCTCTTACAGAAAGTATCATTTGGCAAGGGATATCTGAAAATGCAAAAAGCATCTCAGACCGTAGTTGGGGTGGGTTTTTTTGCTTTATTTGTGACAGTATTGACATAAACAATTGGACAGTAAATAGGCATGGAATAGAAGCACGATCTCTTTGTGTTCCAAAGCATTTCTAGAGTAAATTCACTGCGTGGGAGGAGAAGAAACTGTGTTGAGTACAACAATCCTGCTTAAGCTCCGTACTTTTCACTGTCAACTGATTATTATTAGTGAACAGTAATGGTCTCATAGCAATGGCAACTCAGAAGAATTTCATTCAGACAAATAACAAAGCACAGAGACAAGAGCTTAAGGAAATCCATAAAGTGTAGGCAAATTATGTATACTAGTCCAGACTGAGTATTTCAGTTTGACAGGTTTGCTTGAACATGAGTTAATCACGGTGTTTACAGAATTGGAAGATACATACTCGTAGTTTCTTAATAAATCATTTTGGTGTATTTCATTTCTCCGTTAAAAAATGCATTATTACTATATAAGACCCTATAAATGAATCTGCAATCAGAATATCATTAACATTGGCAATTTCTTCTTCTTCCAACATTAAGACAATGCTCTAAACTTGAGTTTGTCATTTTTGCCCATAGTTCACACTTACATCATAAATGGTCACTGTGAAGGTTAGAAGACTTTTTGACAAACACAGGTTTCAGAAAAGTTCTGAAAAAAACCTTTTGCCAGTTTTTGAGCTCTTGTAGCAATCCATCAGCAAACCTTTCATGAGAAGTTAAGAACAGAATACAGGTTTATTTTGTTTCCAGAAAGGATATCAGAATCTTCCCTACTGATGCACAGGTGCAGAAAACAGCTTGTAAAATCTGAACAACTGAGACTCTTATAAAGTAAATTATGCTGATTCCTACAATTTACACATTAACCCACTGTAGTGGTTGTCTTTAGATGTCCTTCTCTAAAATGTTGTTTCTTTTTTAATGTGTTTCTATTATGTCTGGGTTTCCCCATTCACATGATTAATAGCTTCCAAAGTTTCCATAAAGTCTCTGATACTAATGTTGTCAGTTATATTTTTGTCTAAAAGTGATTCCCAGGCATGAATTAAATTCCTGTTAGTTATAATAGGTATATTTATTTCAAGCTATATTTTTCACATGGATAATTGAAACCTGAACTACAATGACATGAAGTTCAAGCTCAATACAGTATTAGGGTTCATGTGCTTTCTGTATCTGTGTTGAACCTGCTGTTAAAAGATACAGATATTTAAATGTAAGGCACTAAAAACATTGGAGCAAGATTCAAGATTTCACTCAGAGAACAGAAAATTAACAAGTCTTAAGACTTTGCTGTTCCTTCAGGGCTTTGGATACCTAAGTTGAGGCTACAAGGAGTTATAGCTCAATACAGAGTTCCAGCTTCAGGATTCTTGCCTACACTTTTTCTCAGCTGTAGTGAGTAAGACACACTTTCCCTTTCAGATGAGAAAAATGAGGAGAGGCACTTGCCCTGGAAAGCGAAATAATTTAAGGTCAATTACTTACAGTTTGAGCATCTTCAGTCCATGCCTTTGGTGTCTTAAGGCGGTGCCACACTTAATAAGCTCCAAACTGGATCATAGAAGTCATTCTGTTTAGTACTAGCAAGAACAAGAAATCTGCTGGGCTAGACAAAGTGAAGAAGTAGGCATGACCTTCTAATTATTGGTCCTAGAGCAGTTTCTGTCTTTTCTATGAAAAAGCCCCTGTTACTGCATGTCTATCTCACCAGTCATCCACTTGTAGAAAATTATGAGTACAGTTACCTTACTTCTGTAAAAGAAAGCAGAAGGAGCAGAGGCATTTTCTAGGAATCCTTTCCAAGTTTATTAGAACCTCAGAGATCATTTACTCTATAATCCTCAGGGCAAAGTTTTGGCCTGATTTAAACCATGCTCAGGTGAGATGCAGGTGACAGAAGCAATGGCATAGTGTTTTGAAGTCAGAGAAATGTGTGATATTTTTTTTCCTTTGTTTTGTTTTGTTTGTTGTTTTAATTAAATTACTCCCAGAGCTAAACAGTTGTGAGTGGTTTTGTTTGGGCTTCTTTTTCCCTAGATAAGCACTGCATTTACACAACTAAATTCTACCCATTCTACTGTCAGTGCTATTGCTTGGCTTAATCTTAAATGACTTTTAAAAAGCATGACAATGGGGCAATGGCATACTCAGAAATAAAAGTTGTACTATCTAAAGCTCTTAAACCTCTTTCCAAGACCTCTAGGCTATTTCCGCTCTAAATCCTAAATCCTTGTCTTTAGTTACCAAACCATTGTAGTTTTCCCCTCAAAAAGGACTTCTCATTATGATGATGAGGGCTGTGATCTTTGTCAGACATCAGTTAGGCAGTTGCCTATCTCATTGCCATAGACATCCCTTTCCCAAGAAAACAATAGTTCCATTATAACTAGACTTGGAAATTTGTTCTTCTTTGTGGTTCTGGTTTGCTTGCTCTGAAATGTAGGAATTAGATGACTCTTCGAACTTCACATTCCAATTTTCTAGCTTAACCCACTACTGCAACTTTTTCAATCTCTCATCTGAAAAATATTATTATTGGCCCGAGTTAAGCTCTTTTGAGTTTCCAGAGACTGTGAAGATCCTAAAGGTATTGACAAATTTGACAAGTGGGATGAAACCCAAACTTTGAGAAACGGAATTTCCAAGTGTGTCTTTGTGGGAAAAATCAGCATTAAGGCTTGGAAAATTTGTAGCTGAATCACTAAGTGAAGGATTTGGCTGCATCCAAACAAGCATGTTTTAACTGAGTTGCAAAATGCATTGTTTTGATTTCAGAAGAAAATTTGCCAAGTCTTATGATAAGTCATCTGGTGCAGACAAATACACTTATTATCTGAAAATGAGCATTCAGAATCAAATGGAAGCCATTGCTTGTTAAAAATACTATGTTTTTCATACTGATTTTTACTTTGTAAACCAGAAACTTGAAAGTAACCACAAACAGTGTAAACCACAAAACCAAAATTGACAGACTTAATATAGATGCAGTTCCTCAGTTCTGGGATGCAGTTCATGGAAACAGTAGCTTTGAAAGCCATGCCAAGGTGGGCTTGAAAGTAGGGGGAGGGGGGGGGAATAAAAGAAGAAGTGAAAATAGAGTGTTGGAGATGTATGCTCTTGTGAGGAAGACAGAAAGAAACTGATTTCAAATAGGTTGTTCTAAACCACATTTCATGTATGTCTATAGTATATCTAACATACTAATGTTAGATTCTGACACCTCTTTAGCTGAGACAGAAGGGTAAGTTTTGATTGACTAACAAACAGTAAATGACTTCAGTTAATGTCTACATATATACCCTTACCTCCTGTCACTTTTGTAGTGGCTATACAATAGCTCTGCCTCTTTCACTTTACAATTATGTGTCTTAAATTATTTTTCATTTATTGTGGAATGCAGAGGAGAGGAGAATGCTGGCCAAAGCATGCAGCAGTGATTGGCGCTGTCTTCTTTGTACACAACAGCTTGCACTGAGTCCTTGTATTACCTTTTTGTCATGATTTTATTTAGTCTTACTAACACACCAGAAATCATAGAATCGGAGAATGTCATGACTGAGAATAGCTGATGACATCTCACTGGGTACAAATAGCCCTCAGGAAAGTTGATTACCTTTAATAAACTTCTGATAGTTTTTGTTATATTAACAGCTTGAATAATAAAAAAGGCATTAAAACAGCTACTCCTGCCATTTATGGCGTAGGGCTAAGTCTGGAAGGTTATAAACCAGTTTACATTTGTTCACAGCCTTATGTAAAACTGATGTGATAAAGTAGGTAGGCCCAAAGCATCAGTAGAGTGAGGAATGTAAGCAGAAATATATGTTGTTTTTTGCTAACTTGTAAGAAAATTAATCTCCTTAAATGTCTTTTTACATTAAATTTGGAAAACAAATCCTGGTCATTAAAACAAGTGCTAAAATGTAGTTGCATTCCAGGTGTTTCAAGATGCCAGGGACAGTCCATCCAGGGAAATATCCATTAACACGCTACAGATGCAGTTTTTCCATTGAAATCATGAAGCTATGGGCACTGAGCATCTCATAAGGGACTGCACTGCCACCTCACAGCAGAGGGTGCCTAATTACCTTTGATCTCGCTGAGGTTTTAAATAGAAGGTGGTACAAATGGCTTTGTTTCTCATCAGTCAGCAGCTGTTTATTGCAGCAAATGAGTCATGCCTTTGTATTTCTGCCATATTTGTTCAGAGGTCTACAGGTGTGATACCAACAATCAGAGATCTTATTACAGCCTTTAGGTGTAAAATTATTTTTCATTCTTTGCATTCTGCATAGATTTCATTTGCATTTTTTCCAGTATGCTTTCATATCCATCATCAGAAATTCTCAGTGGTGATTACTAGCTTTTGTTGTTGTATGTTGCTTTTCTGCTGTTTGGTAGAGTCTATTTTTAATATTGTTTCTGACTGCTGCATGTGCAGGCTTGTCTCAGCGGTTCAATCCTGAGTGTCAGGCATTCAATTAAACAGGGTATTTTATTTTATTCAAGGAGACTGCAGTGTGTCTAGCCCAGTAACTGAGCGAGCAAGACGGAAGGCAGGCAAATATTTCTCTTGAAAATGGCATAACATCTGCAGCCAAATGTGAAAAGATCACAGGATTAGCTTTTCTTTAACACTATTATTTCCTTTCAACAAAGTGTAAAATTTTGAAGGATGAAGTTTAATACTGGGTGTTACTGCAATAAGATTGGTTTTGCTTGTGCGACATAGCAGCAATAAATTTGTGTATTGGTTTTGGATAATGCCATTTGGGCATATGCATTTTATAGGATCTTATGAGTTCTTATACTTGACCATTTTAAGGCATGGATCTTCATGGGCACATATAAATCACTAAGAATTATTTTGTAAGCTTCACATTTCAAGTAACCTTAAGATGAGTTTTAAATTCCATTCTTCATGCTACAGGTATGGTATTACAAAACACAGACTTGTTTTGTTTGCAAAAGATCTTTAAGATTGAGTCCAATCATTCTCTAGCTTTACCAAGTGTGGGGCTAAAACATGTCGCTTAGGACCACATCTCTGTGTCTTTTAAACACCTCCAGGGATGTAGGTTCAACTACCTCCCTTGTGAGCCCATTCCAGTATTTCACATGCTCGCAAGGGTAGATACTACCTAAGCTGTAAGCTTTAAAGAAGCACCCAATGATTTAGTAGCCAGTGGCATTTCAAAAACTTTATACATTTCAGATCATAGCTATATTTTCTTTTTAACTTTGCCTCAAACACACTCCTGAGGCTGATCATTTGCACTACCTCATCATCTTGACAACGTTACCAGCACACTGAAGTAAAAACAAAGGGATATGTTTTTAATAGCTCAAACAATAAGGTTTTGCCAGCTTGACTTATGTTGGCTGAAACTTGCAGTTGAGTGTTCCCAGGAGTAAGCCACCATTGGAGCAGAGGGGAGGGAAGTTGCATGAGTATCTGAGGATTCAAGTGCATACCCTTTCTCCTACCTCAACTAAAGAGGTGTCTGTGACATAAAATGCCTTTTCATTTACTAGACCTAGAAAATTGTAAAGTCACTATTGAAAATAGGGTTTGAATTTAAACCTTTTCCAATAAGAAACAGTCTTGCTGCAAGAGCTCTGCATCCAAGTGGAACATATATTGCTACATAGATTCAAATTTAATTTTTTAATGTGAAGTATTAAAAGGTTTCAGTAAGAGTATAACTAATAGTTTACATGTGATTAGAACATTGACAGCTGTTAGTATACACTTAGCATACCAAGTGCAAACTATACCCACAATCTAAGTTTGCATTACAGTTAACTGCCATTTGTATGCAGTAGTTTCCACTGGAATTTTATTTGCAGGTCAGATGGCAGGAAACTGATGATGTAAAGCTCAAAGGTCTGAAAATTCAGACAGGACAAGACAGGTTCAACATCAACATACAGGACTAGTCACCTGAACATTTCTTAAAAGGAACTACCTAAGTGGAATTGACATTAGAGTTTGGTTTCATTAAATAATGCAACCCTCTTACATCCAACTTCCAAAGACAGATGTGTTAGTACAAGCCATCTCTCATGATAAACTCTTACTTCTCAAGCTGTACTGTATTTTTCAACCTTAATAGAAAGAAGTCAAAAGGAATGACTTTTTCTCAACAACAGACTGCCTCCTCTTTTCCCTTCAGATAAGGATAATGCATTGTCAAGAGCTGAGCTAGCTCCTGCTGGTGTATTAATTAATACCACCACCTGGATCTATCAACAGCAAGACAGCCAGATTCACACTAGGGGATAAAAAACAATCTGCACCTTGTCAGCCCTGCCACACTGGGAGTAGTCACAGGTCTGCAGCCCCTGGTAATTACTCACCCAGGTCTTCACACTGCCTGCATTTCCATTTTGATTGTTGACATTGCACAGTACTGCCTCATCTGCCTAAAAAGGTGGGAAAAAGTGAACAAAGTATGTCAGCCCCAGTAATTACACCACTGTCACCTTTCACTCTCCCAGCTATTGGACCCCCGTCAGTAAAATGATAGTTGTCAGTCTCCTGTTAACTGTTTCATTAAAAGGGAATGATTATGTAAAGTTGAGTGAATGAGTTGACACTAAGAATCAACACCTTCTGAGCAGCTGTGAAAACATTTAGAATGGATTTATGTACCAAGAGCCTAAGTGGAATAAGTAAGTAAAACCACAGGTTGAACAAATTAAAAAAAAAACTGGGGGGGAATCTTAATTCAAATTAATTTTATGTGGTTGGAAGAATGGGTTCAAATCCTTGAAGAGAAAACAACCCTTTTTCAGATTTTCTGCATATATTTAACCAAAAAACCATATAAAATCAAGAATTCATCTCCAGTGAGATGGTTTTGTTTTTTTGTGCCAGCAGACTTCCATTTCCAATATATTCCACTTTTTGGAGTATATGTGTTTTTTACCTGCTTATATCAAACAGACCATTTAGTTCAGGTCAGGAGAAGGAAATGTTAGTGTTCTCTTCATGAAACAGCAAAACTAAGCTAAGACTATGTCAACAATTCTGACTCATATCTAAGGACTGATAGCACAACTTAGTGTAATCTCTCGTGTATTCCACGGGATGAATCCACAATGTAAATTAGAGCCCCTTTACATTTGTTAGTATGGAAAGTATCATATCGAAGGAGTTCACACTGTAACCCCTCAGATTTTAAGAGGCGGCTGTTGGTAGAGCAGTAAAAGTTTAAAGGTTTTTAAGTTGGAAATTTTCTTTTCATTTACTCAATGTTTTCTAACCTTCAGTATCATCTGCCAAATCTAAGTAATTTGTGGATAGAGGTCTGGATGAGTAGTTCTTTCCTTCTTTGGGGGTAGAAGACTTCTTTAGAGTTGGAAATAAAGCATGCGCTGCTTTGTACACCCTACTTTTGAAGCTGTGTTGTTGCTGAGGAGGACTGGGATGATTTGGTGTTGCTTTTAGGGACCTTAAATTGTTTGCTTCAAAATACTATTACACATCTGTTGCTTGCTGTTAGGAGGACGATGGCCCAAACAAGAAGTTGGTAGATACACTACTGGTTTACTCTTAGTTTGGTGTTGTTTTTTTTGGGGGCTTTGTTTTGTGTTTCTTTTTGTTTATATTGATTAAAACACAACACTCTGACAGGAGTTGTGTGTTCAAAGATGCTGCTTCATTTTAACTCTCTAACTCTTAAATTTAACTTCAATGATCTTCAGCCTCTTAGATAGTATTGGATATGTAGTAATGTAATGATAATGTAGTATTTTACATCCTCTTCCTCTTTCACCTCTTGTTTCTATGGTGTTGAGATTAAGTAGACTTTAAGACAATTTTGGACTGATGCTTGTAAACCACATAAGAGTGAAGTGCTGGAGACAGCAAAATTACTGCAGCACAATACTAGCAAATAATTATAAAATCTGAGATATAACTTCCAGTTTTATTTTTTGTTTGCAATCAAATTAAGGTTAATGAGTGGAGTCCTCTCTCACCTTGTATTTGCTACGTCGGATCACAAACTCATAATATATAAAAGTCTTATCGTCGTAATAAAGCAAGCTCTGGGTTTGAAGCAAACGAGTCAGTAGTTATACTGTAGCAGAGCCTGGCAGCTGATTTACTAATACAATGCATGGTAGGTAAGTATGCTCACCAAAAGAGGGAAACATTGTTTTCATCAAAAGAAATTCATTACTCACCATAAACTAATCCACAAATAGATGCACCCTTGTCATCTTGTATTCCACATATCTCTCCTCCCATCAGAGGTTCTGGGAGTCCAGCAATCCAGGAGTACAGGGTTGTCCCCATTTCCATAACAATAGGAGGTTATGGACAACAACGAACATTCAAAGGGACTTGTCTACTATACAGAATTATCATGATGTTGTTTTTAAGGAGGGATCATTTGCACTTGAAACACAGAATTGTTGACAGAAGCCATTCTATCTGTATATTGTTCTGAGTTATAAACTCACTCTGTAGATTTTTTTGCCTTAAGTTTCTTTTGTCGTGATAAATCTCTCATTGATCAAATATCTTTTCCCATACTTTTTCTGACTTGTAATCTATTATTAAAGTGCTTATTTGAATTGAAGAGCAAAGACAGAAACTGGCTTACTTTATTAAAAGCTTCTGAGTATACAGGCAGATATCTACACGATGGAAACACCCAACTGAAGAATATACAGCTAGGAACACCTAGCAATTAGGTCTAGAGAGAATTTGAGAAGTTTTGGGTTGCTAATTCATGCATTCTTTCAATGTAGTTTATCATGTAAACAATAGTATCTCAAAAAAAAAATGAGCCTAACTTTAAACTTAGGTTTATGCATCGACTTTGCTGATGCAGTTCATACTTTATCTTCTGGAGTTTCTCCTCAAAATGCCAGAGATTTTAGCCAATAAAGGCAACAGCTCATAAGTGAAAGTCCAGTGTGTTATATGTTTAAATCCAGCAACAGTTAGCATCTTCTGACTTACAGACTGAAAATTATAGTTTGCTAGTTAGCTATTTGAGACTAGGTGTGCACTGTATGTTCTTATGTTATTCGTCAACAGTCCTGGCTAATTGGAGAGGTCCCACTTGACTGGAAGCTAGCAAATGTGACACCCATCTGCAAGGGCTTGAAGGATCTTCCAGGGAACCACAGGCCTGTCAGTGTGTTCTGGGTGCCAGGAAAGGTTATGGAGCAGGTCATCCTGACTGCCATCACATGTCACTTACAAGACAACTAGGTGATCAGGCCCAATCAGCAAGGGTTTATGAAAGGCGGGTCCTGCCTGACTGATCTGATCTTCTACAGTAAGGCGACCCACTGAATGGATGAGGGAAGTACTGTGGGCGTTGTCTACCTGGACTTTAGTAAAGCCTTTGACACTGTCTCCAACAGCATTCTTCTTCAGAAGCTCATGGCACAAGGCTTGGGTAAGTGCACTCTTCTGGATGAGGCACTTAGTGCCATGGGACTGGATAGGGCTGGGTGCTAGGTTGGACTGGATGATCTAGGAGGTCTCTTCCAACCTGGTTGATTCTATGATTCTATGAAGATGCCCATTTCATTTGTCTCTGAACAAGGGAGAGGAGCCTAAAACTATATTCCTTCTACAAAATCTATGGTTCAGGCTCCAGGGATTTTGTTTCTTTTTTAAATTATATTTTTTTCAGAGAGCTAAATATGATAAGGAAAAGATGGGATTTTAAAATTACTTACTCTCAAATATTTAAGGCTACAAGGAAAGTGTCACAAAGTTTTCAGTGGGATATTTGTTCTCTATCCTGCCAACCCACCCCCTTGCCCCAGGATACAGTAAAAAAAAAACCAACCAACAGATCAAAACTCTCCTCATACTTGAGAGACTTTACTAAAAATTGTTGAGACGAAATATGACAACCCAAAAGAAACAACTTTTTTTATAAAATTACAAGGAAATGGAAACAGACTTTTAAAAAGAACAAGCTTCAACAAGAAGTAGTTGTGATAGAGTTCTGGCAGACAAAACAAGGTATCTTCAGCTCAAATTTCTCAAGATCTGAGGGAGTAAGTCTCTGGCTCAAAATGTTGGACCCTATTCTGCAGTCACAGGCATGGAACTGCTACAGAAAAAATTCCATTCTGTGAACATCTCAAACACACAGCATACATTGGGATTAAGTCTTTAGCTGTAAAACTGTAGAAATACAAACTTTTTTATCGGCCCTGTCACACACTGTACTGTATCTGAATCTTGCTAAACTGAAACAGGCTGTAAATTTGTATGTGTTTCAAATTCTTTAACACAGAGAATAGTAATATTGCATCAAGATCTTACATGGTCCTCAGAGTGGGAGATGTCAAATTGCTTTGTCTCCGAAAATACACAAACTTTGTTGCAGTGCATTTTAAAAGCAATATTGGTCTGTGTATTTGTTTAATTTAGTCTGTTAGAAGACTGTAGTCAAAAAGTAACTCTGGAGTTTATAAGGTACATCATGCAGAGTGTTTTGACCCTTCCCCTTTCTCCTTTGCTTCAGCACCTTTTGTCTTTCCCCTTTCCCCTTCACTTTCCTAGAATCTCAAGCTATATGTAAAATTCTTGTCACTTCTTAGATTACAAGACCTAGACAAGGACACCTGTTTGGCATTTGTGGATTGATTTGTTTCGTACAGCCAAAATCATTACACAGTTATGGAAGACAATTTGGGATTTTGGCTTCTTACAGCATCTGTAAATGATGATTTTGGGGATTTTCTTAAATCACCCAGCCTATGCATTTTATACATCCTCTCATATACTTCTTGCTATTTCTTCCTAGCAAAGTTTGTGGTGATTTTCTTAAATCATCCAGCCTATGTATTTTATACAACCTCTCATATGCTGCTTGCTGTTTCTTCCTCACTCATGCATTCCAGAGTTGGAAACACAAACATACAAGGTAGCAGGACACTAACAAACTATAAAATATTAATTTTGGAATATTTTTTTTCTCACTAAATGAAACATTTCACTACCATTATATGAAAATCAGGCACACAAACAACTTGCACATCAATAGGGAGAATTAACATGTCTATTTTTAGACTTCCTAATTTTTAAGCAAATACATCAGAGAGAGACCATAGGCAACATAGGCTGCATGTAAGTGAATTTCTACACAGTGAAAATATCTGAGTTTCTTTGAACAACATTAGTTTCCACATCTTTCCATTTCCCAGTTGTTTTTGTTTTCTGAGGGCTTCAGTGCAGTCGAGTAAAGTCCATTTGTGCATTGTATAGTAAGAAAGAGGCTCCCTTGTGTGAGAAGAGCTCCTTTCATCGTTGTGCCTGTGGAGGATTGAAAATGGAGGGAGAGAATTGCTTCATAGTGTCACAATTCCAGTGATTTTTTTTTTATATGTATTTAGGGGGAAGACAATTGATTATTTAGAAGAAATACCTTTTCACTGTTAATAACAGCGATTTCCGTGACCTGTTTTGTTCCATTAAAACAAAACAAACCAAAAACCCAACCCAAAACTCCATCTAACACTGATCAAAACTAAGTCAGGACAATTGAACTAGTGTGCTGAAACTGTCTCAGAAAATACAGTTTCTTTTCTCCACACTATAGATGTGTATTTTGGTTTTATTCCCCTCCAGACTTCTTAAAATCACATTGTTATCTTAGTCTTTGAAATGTAAAAATGCTGGGACATCAAAGAAATATTGTGGTGGTCAAAGAAATTTAGAAAGAGAGTGCATATAATGAATACTTAACACTGAAGGTTTACTTCATTTTTTTGTGAAGATATCCATTGTACCAACTCAGAGCTGGAAAATGAGGCATGAAATTGTTTGTAGAAGGTTCAGTAAATTGAATGTTAAGCATTTGTATGTTTGCTGCAAAGCTAAGCTTACAATTTCAATCATAACATGGGTGTCTTTGCATTTGTTTTGTAGCTTGTTTAACACAAAGCAGATGAGAAAATGTTATAGCAACTAAGAAAAATATGTCCTTCTTGATTACAGTGGTGTTGTACTTCTCAGATCCTCAGCTAGAGTAAAATGAATCAAAAGTTCTGCAAGGGAATTCAAACCCACCGTATGATCTAGAGCCAGATAGGCTGCCATTACACTGAATGAAGCTACTCGGTTCTGCTTCATGTTTACATAGTAGTATTTGAAGTTGCTTGTTTAAAACTTGCTCCACTGCCTTTGCCAGTTGTCTTCATTCCCACAGTATTTGCCCTTTTAGGAATGTTCTGCTTGCAGAAGTCTGAAATGTCTCTTTTGCTTCTGTTGCTATCAGTCAGGGTAGCCTGTTTATACCGTTTTTCCTAAGTTAGAAGTAAGTTTCAGCGTGTGATGGTTGGTCACATTCACCAGTGACAGAGCAATGTCATATGAGCTGCCATATCACTAGAGTGATGTGCATTTGGGTCTGCCTACGAATGTCAATGTGGTGAATGGCATTTCTGAAACAAGAAAGGGGCACCATGAAGTGGCCAGCTAAAATGACTGTCCTTCACTAAGGCAATTGCTGTATTACAGGTCTCATCCAGTCACAGGCATTTACAGACCTCTGCACTTGCAGGCTGCCATTGAGAATTCTTTTTGACTTATTGTCTTGCACCATTTTTCTTTTTCTTTCCTTGACATTTTAGATGATTTTTGACATCTGAAGAAAAATATACATTCAGGTGACTAGAATGTTGATGCCTGATCTCTGCTCTAGTCAAATACAAGACAGCTGAAAAAAGCACTAGAAGAGGAAATCGAAAGACAATGACACAAGATGTCTTTTCAGTTCTGCTTATTGAAAGATCAGGTGTATATTTTCTAGAAAATGCTTTGGCTTTCTTGCTTGATTTTTTTTCATCAAGAGGTATTCATGCCCATGTACTCTAATCTCTCTGTAATTTTAACACTGACTCTTCTTCACAGTCAATTCTGAGGTCACTTTGAGCAATTGAGCATTCAGCCTCAATGACAATATTCTGTGGTTTTGCACAATGCTTAAAAGACAAACAGACTTTTCCAAAGGTGTTATTTTTTTTTACCTTTTTATACAGTGAGAACAGTTTATTTTGCATGCTTAGTCTATTGTAGGGATGCGTGTAGTAGTTAAAAATGGAAATCCTGTTGCTGTGCATGAATTGCTTCAGGCATTCTCCTTAGTTATACCTCATCTGTCTGAACGAGTAGAGGAGATCTGATGAGTCGTTGTTCAATGGTCTTAATTCAGATACCAACTTCATATAAAGTTTAATAATGTTATGAACCAGATATAAAGCAAGTGTGTGTAGGTGTGTACATGTTCTCTATTACAGTCTCTCTAGAGACACGTTTCTCAGGACAGTAAGTACATGCTTGGAAGACTCAGTGGTAATTTTGGGAGAATCCAAGAAGACACTTTTTCTTCTCTATTTCATGGTGTAGCTCAGTTTGATATAGGATATGTTTTGAAGTTATTTGGGTTTTCTGATGGGCTGTTTTAGAGGCAGTTTGTGGATTTTTTACATTTACTCATGAGCTCTTGTCTCAGGTAATTACACAGATCTAGTGAAATTACTCCTGTGAGTTACTGCTCAGCATGATGAACATAATTATTTCAGAACCCAGCATCTAAGTTGGATAGACAGGGGATGGTATTGGCTCCCTTATCTGTCTTTCTGTCTGTCTTTCTTTTCTTCCTTTTCTGTCTTTCCTGTCTGTCTTTAACTGTTTTGTGTTTTGCATTGTTTGGTTTTTAGTTACCTGAGAAATTCTCCTTTTAAGCCTATTGCAAGTTAGAAATCTGAAAATTCTAACTCTAAATCACAAAAATAATCATTGGGATATTTTGCTGTTTTCAGGCTACCTAGCTCCGTTACAGATTACAATATTTGTGCTGCTTCTCTGCACTGAGCTGTGTGTACTTACCAGCTGTTATCCACCACTATACAGAAAGAGAGGAAACATTGTGTAGGTACAAGTCAACTACCACTGTGTAGAACCCTGCTATTTACTAACAAGTAAGTCTAATATGAAGGTCCTTCCTTTTTTTTCTTCTTTTTTTTTTTCCCCTTTTCCCCCCCTTCTTTAAACAGAGACAGTATTTGTCCTATGCTACTCAAGGCAATTGCTTTTCTATAATTAGAAAGCAGTTGTATTTGATATCATATCTCTGTTTTTTAGCCCTATAAGCCAGAATGATAATACTGATAAATTCTCATTTATTTCTGGATACTTTCTAGAAACTTTCTGTGTTTTAAGGGAGCTTCTGTTGTTCCTGTCCACAACAGTGAAAACCTCAGCTGGATTCTCATCGACTTAGTAACAATGGCCCAATTTTCATCTTCACATCCTTTCATTTCAAAATTGCTTGTGCAGGTGGTTGTTATCCAGCTCTACATGACTAAAATGCATGTGATTTTGTTATCAGCCTGGGTTTAGACTGGGCAATGTTGCACTAGTGGAAGCCTTTAATGATTGATTTCTTGCTCACCACAGCTAACATCCCATCAGGAGCATTCTTGGTGCTGGTTGTAGTAGGTTTGACTGCCCTTTTGCAGTTGAAGTCTGTTTTTTGCAGCATTCTTGGCATCATTATTAAAATACCTTTTTGTTGTTGTTGTTTTGTTGGGTTTTGGGTTTTTTAGGCAAATCTTTGTCCAATGGAATTGCAGGACCTCCAAATTTGAAAAGCCATTTTTTTTCCTTAATAGATCCATGTCTTCTGTGCTCCTTTTCTCCCAACCACTCTGTTCTTACTTTTCTTCTAGTGTCTTTCATATGTATGGATAAAAGATTTTCATCAAAAGATCTCACCTTCTAAAACATTATATCCATATATGTTTTTATGAGTATCCTTTTCATAGAATCATAGAATGGTTTAGGTTGGAAGGGACCTCAAGGATCATCCAGCTCCAANGCTCTCCTCTGGACCCGCTCCAGCAGTTCCATGTCCTTCTTGTGTTGGGGGCTCCAGAACTGCACACAGTACTCCACGTGGGGTCTGAGGAGAGCAGAGTAAAGGGGGAGAATCCCCTCCCTTGCCCTGCTGGCCACACTTCTCTTGCTGCAGCCCAGCACATGGTTGGCTGTCTGGGCTGCATGTGCACACTGCCGGCTCACATTGAGCTTTTTGTCAACCCAGACCCCCTGGTCCCTCTCCTCAGGGCTGCTCTCAGCCATTCACCACCCAGCCTGTATCTGTGCCTGGGATTGCGCCGACCCAGATGCATTCTGTTCCTGTCAGGAAAACCACAGGAGAATTGGAATGTTTCTGGTTAGGAAATCATATTCTACTTTCATACACGTGAGCAAAATTGTGTCAGTATCCTCTATTAATGTTTTGATGTGTACATTCTTACCTAAGTTCATTGTATTTATCAGCAATGAAACACACAGCCCCTAACATCTTTTTGCAGTATACTCCAAACCTGGTCCAGGGAGCAAGCTAAATCAGCATGGTGGTTTCTGATCTCACTGTATTCATTCATGAATGCACAGTATAACTATGATCTTTGAGATATAAACACTACTAGTTGTCCATATGTTTGTTAACATCATATTTCAGAATTTATCTTCTTAATTTGAAATCATTTTAATAACAAACAGTAATTGCAAACATGTTGTGGGCTGCTTTTCCTGTAATACTATTAAGAAGCAGCAATCAAGCAGCATCAATGTGCACTAGAGAGGGAAGAAAGAGAACATGGAAGACAATTCTACGCTGCAGCAATATGACTAAGATTCATTCTGTTTTCCAAATCCATAGCTGACATTAATCCAGTAGTTTTGAATTTGTAACACCTTATCATGGCAAAGTGAAATTCCTGTTTGATGTTTTTTAGTTTTCCCTTTTTTATAGTGGGATTTCATTTATGAACTGATTTGTATTTACATTTGCTCTCTTAAGTGGAAATGTACAAACTGGTCTGCTTCTCAGAGTAGTCCTGAAGTGTCATAACTGGGCTTCCAAAGAGCAGAGTGCACATAGTCCTTAGCTATTTTGGAAAACCTTGAGCTTGCACGTTAGACAGGGTGGAGAGAGACGGTGTTGGATTGGAGTACATAGACAGGGAGAGCATGACAGCAGACAAGGAAGAAAAGCATTTTCCTTCCAGCTTGTTCCATTGCTATTTGCCAGACATCTTTCCCTAACTTTTATTGTGTGCTTGTTTGTTTTCTAACGAATATTGAAAACGTCAAAACTGGACTGCTTTGTTATTAAGAAGTTGAAGAAGGTTACTGCCTCGTAGGATCCAGTAGGTACACAGATAGTTTGTTGGATAGCGCTGGGAAAGACGATTCTTACGACAGTGAGTTCAGGCATATTGCCTCCAGTAGAGGGCACTGATACTTGAATATAGAGGCCTAAAATCAGTGCGAATAACAGTGCTAACAGGAGATTGAGGGTACAAGCGGCAATGTATCTTTTCTCCCGCCCCACAAAACCAAGAATGAATAAGGTTATGCTTATAACTGTGTTTTCACCTGTCCTGTTCATATCCTTGGAAACAGGAGAAACAATTTATCTTTCTTTTTTTCAACCATCCACATGCAATATGTGAAGAACAATTTACGGCAAATGCCCAATGGTAAGCAAAAAAAGAATGCTTTTGAGGACAATTGAGATTCAAAAGCTAGAAATAAGGGATAAAACAGTGCTTGATGTATACATGAGTGCAGTAAAACCATGACTTAGCTATGGAAGAATCTGCATGGAAGATGAGAGGCACAAGACAAGTATAGAAATGACTGACTCTTGGGTCATTAACGTAGAAGTCATTTATAGAATTAAAACAACCTACCTTAATGATATTTTTTTTCTGTGTCTGAGTAAGGATTATAAGATCTCAGTTCCAAAGCTGTGTAATCTTAACAAAAAGAGAAGCAGATCATTGGGAGGTGGCTGGTTGATGACCCAGTATGACAGAGCCGACAGTGATAGCATTGAAATCCTGGGTCTTGATCTCACTTTCCAGCCAGTCAATGTTCCCAGCATATTACTTCTAAATGTTGAGTGGTGTTTGCAGGCATTTTGTCATGAAGCTAGGGTCAGTCAGTGGGAAGAAATAACTCATTACAGTAGGTGTTGTGGGAGATGCTCACAGTGCTAGATGATGCCAATTGAGTCACTTGCACTCAAGCAAATCTTTTTGCTAAGGGAGCAGGGGAAGGAAAAGGTCCATGAGGATGATATTAGTGATCAGCACGATTTTTTTTGATGTCTACAAGAGATCTGGGGATATTTTTGTGTAGGAATGTGTTTTGATTTTTAGCCTTGTTTCTTTATGCAAGTAAGTGACTGTGTGATCTAGCAACCTGAGTTGAATAGCCAGTCCTTTAGGTCTTTCATGGGCTATGAATACAGTAAGAGCACTCAACCCTTCTGAAGATATGCAAATGTAGGCATTTAAAAGATTTACATTCATCTTTCACAGGCCTCAGAAATATAAATATGAAATATCCAGAACCTTGTCACTTCAGTAATAATTAAGCTGATGGCCTATTATGTTCGATTGCAAATCAATATAGTATCTTTTGGTGCCACTTGAGTTCTTGAGGGTTGGCTTGTGGCCAGCACTAGTTATACAATTGAAGAGCTGCAGCTGCATCGAAAACTTCTCTGCCATTTCCATTCAGAAAGAATAGACTGGTAACAATGGTGACCAGCCTCTTCATAGTAATTGTGTGAAAGTACACATTTTGAAATAGTGGTTTTGTTCAGCAGGTGCTGTTATTTTAGTTTAATTTGAATTTTGAAATATGGAGGAGAGAAGGGGCCTAATCTTAACAGCATCTAACCTACAGCTGTTCAGAACAGGACAGCAAACAGCATATGTTGCTTAGAGAAAAATCATAATTGCTTATTCTTCTCAGCATATTAGCAGACCAGTGCTGAGCCTCTGAAATTATCTAGCATTTTCAGGCTTTTACTTTACGAAGTGATCTACAATACTCTGGTAGAACAATCCTAGAACATCTGAATGTAAGTTTTCTCGCAGGCAGCAACTTGGTTTACATCAGAAAACACAGAATGAATAGATAGTTTGCCAAGGCAGTGTTAGAAGCATTGACCTCTAGAAATATCATTAAAGCAATGCAAAGCCTATGTTCTTTCAGTTCACTGAAAAAGCAGGGGAAGCAGCTTGTAAAACGATGAATTCTTGGGAAACTTGGCCTGTTTGTTTGCCTCTTCACCTTTCTAAGGAAAGAAAGTCCACAGGATTTGGGGAATTCAGAAAGGTCACAGAATTTTGGAGCACATACATTAGTCAAAAGTATTTACTGAATTCTTTTTTTCTTCTTTTTTTTTGCACTCTCTCTTTTTTTTTTTTTTTTTTTTTTTTTCCCCTATGGCTTGTTTAGAGATTTAAAATCAGAGATAAATTACTTGTATGTCTTGAAAAAAAATGTTAAAACCCAGGATATAAACACTGGATAAAACTGGATAAAACACTGGCACAGGTTGCCCAGGGAGGTTGTGGCTGCTCCCTCCCTGGAGGTGTTCAAGGCCAGATTGGATGAGGTCTTGAGTGACCTCTTCTAGTGGAAGATGTCCCTGCCTATGGTGGGGGGTTGGAACTGGATGAGCTTTGATGTTCCTTCCAATCTAAACCATTCTATATATATACTAGGAAAGACAAAATGAGAAAGGCACAGAAAAGGTGTGATTAAAGTCAGGACTTCAATATTTTAAATTCCTATTATTACAAGTCTGTCTCAAAAACATGGCCAAAAGCATGTGATTGAAAAGGTGCTGATAACGATGCTTACCTTTAAAAGTAATGGACATGAATTTTAAGCATTCCAAATCATCTGACAAAACTTGATTGATCTAAGCATTGTTATCTAGGTGCCTTAAACCTGATTGTTTTCTTCATGGTGCCTGCTCATGACCTTAGTGGTCATGACAGAATGATATCATGTAACTGAAGTCATGCAACAGTTTGGCTCATACGAACTCATCAAAAGACCACAATGACCATTCCATATATATCTATAGACACATCTAAAACACTGTTTACTTGTTTCTACTTGGGATTTGTAAAAACAGTATGAGAGTTGTTTCCCAATTAATAACTTGTTGATTTTATCAAACAATTTCTATCTGTAATTTTGTTTAGATCTAGATCCTGAGAGAAGGGGGAGATGTGCATACGCATTGCTGTGCTGTTTGTCAGCCCCACTGAAGATGTTGCTTTTGAACTAACCTCTGAGGGAAAGATAAAATAATACACTTGCAATTCAACATGCAAATAAAAACTAAGAATAAGGTTTCTTCTTTTCCCTGGAAACCCAGAGGTTTATATTGTTGAAAATGTTAAAGGAAAAAAGTGTGATACACAAGACAAGTACTGTCTGTTTTTGACAAAATAACTTCTTTTAAAAATGAGATGCTTTTTTCTTAACACTTTACAAAGGAAAACAGAAAGTCAAAAGTATTGAATAATGTACAAGATACTTTTTTTGCATGCATCTTCTGGGAAGGCTGACTAGGTGAGGTGCTCTGCTAGGTCTGCTGCTCATGAATAAAGAAGAACTGGTTGGGATGACAGTTAATAGCAGCCTGTGCTGCAGTGACCAGGAAATGGTGGAGTTTAAGATCTAGTGGAAAGTGATGCATGTAACAGATTCAGACTGGATGTGAGGAGGAAGTTCTTCACCGTGAGAGTAGTGAGAGCCTGGCATGGGTTGCCCAGGGAGGTAGTTGAGACCCCATCTCTGGAGGTGTTTAAGGCCAGACTGGATGAGGCTCTGGGCAGCCTGATCTAGGGTAGGGTGTCCCTGCCCACGGAAGGGGGGCTGGAACTGGATGATCCTTGTGGTGCCTTCCAACCCTGACCGATTCTATGATTCTGTGTAAGCAGCAGAACAAACCTCTTGGTTTTCACAGTACTTCACCATATTTAAGGAATTGGATTGTGGGATCCCATGAGAGACTGCCCTTTAGGGCAAGGAAATTGATTAATTATCAAGGGCAATCACCTCAAAGCACAACAAATGACTATTTCTAGTGGACAAGAAAATGAGCAGGTGTGCCAGAAGGCTATCTTAAACAGTGAAGCTTTGTCCAGGCTGAAACCTATAAAAGGGTATGAGAGGTGGGAAAGGGTACAGGCTGCTTGCAGACATGAAAATGTAATTAGGATGACCATGACTTGGCTAGAGATAAAGGTGACAAGAGACATGAAGGTCTCTTCTATGTCCTCAGCACAAATGGAGATGAAGAAAACTCTTGTCTCACTGCTGAATAGGATAAACTTGTGGTGGGCTATGAAATACCTCTTGTCTTAGTCTTTACTGGCAAGGTCTAATCTCTAACTTTACAGGTTTCTGGCCCTAGTAGTAAAGTCTGTGAGAGAAAGGTACCACTTTTTCATACACTCACAGGCCACTAAAATCTTATGCTAAGAGCTATACTGATAAAGTTTCCCAGCGTTTCTACACAATATTTCAAAGCCTTTTCTGAATTTTTATGGCCCATTAGAGAGATCACCACAAGGTGTGTTGGGTAACTACCCTTTCACAGCAATTATAGTTCTTCAGAGACGAGCAATATACTGTGGAGAACAGAGGGCATTTTGAAAGCAAGTCATGCCATACATTGGCCTAAAAAAAACATCCTTCCATCAGTTCTTCTAGGACAGTGAAAACAATTAGGTATGAGTTATTTCAGCCAGCAATTTAAAAACAAGGGACTGAAGATAGCCAGCAGATTTCAGCTTCAGTGAGATTGCTTGTTGATGACAGTAGTTTCTTTTTTTCCTTTTACAAGTCAGATCAGACAATATTTTACAGAATTCTTTTCCCTATTTAAATGGATTCTACTCCACAGTTCTTTCATCTTTTTCACTAGCAGGTCTCCAGCTGGCCTGGGAGGCTTATCACCTCTATCTGGTTATTAACAGTCCATTTGCTTAAGTACCTACTATAATTACTTTGTATGGTTCCTCTGAGAGACACTTCATTTAAGGAACTCTAGGAAAAGTTCTGGTCTGACTGACAACCACAGTCACATATCTGCCACCTGCTAGCATCTCTTAAGCCAAGATAAGTTTGTGGGAGAGAAATCTTGCACTTGTCTATATTTTAAGGATTTTATTTCCGAGATCTTCACATTATCTATTCCCTTTTAAAACTGTTGGGTTTTTTTTCCGCTGTCTGTAGCTCTTCACATAATATCATAACTATATTCTGATACTAGCTGCTGTTCTGAATTTTGTGGGCAGCATACCATAAACCAGAGAGATTGCAAGGACTGGATTTAGGATCAGTCAGGAAAATGCTGTGAGCAGAGAGATCCACCAAAATCACAAAATAGCTGTACTATGTAACACAAATCTGAAGAATGATGTAAGATACAGTTCTGAATGTTGGAGTACTTTTGGTAGCCTGCAGAAGCTGGCCGCTTCTTTACAGGAAGCACAGGTGTCTTGCTGTACAAAGCCTTGGCACTTTGACATAACTGCATTGGCTTTTCTAACCCTTGCAGCTCCATAGTCAAGAGAATAATATTTGCAACCATTCTTTAGAATAACTAGAGCTTATAGCAAAATAAAATCTTTAACATGTCATGCCAGTGATTTTTTTTCCTGGTTGTTTATTGTAGTTTCTTTTCCTGTAGTCTCACAGCCCCCATTTTCTTTACACTCATTTAACTTTACATTTTAGGTAGTTATTTCTTTTTTTAAAATCCCATTTAAACAAACAGTATCACACCCTTCACATGGTTTGAATATCACACCTTTCACATGGTTTGGATCAAAGCCCTGAATAAATTTATCTGATAAAGTTAGGATCAGGTGTAATGGTTTAGCACAAGGGCTAACCTGCCTGCTCCCCCAACATGGAAGTGAGATGAAAGGTAACACACAAAATTCAGGATTCACAGTATCACAGTATCACCAAGGTTGGAAGAGACCTCATAGATCATCAAGTCCAACCCGTTACCACAGAGCTCAAGGCTAGACCATGGCACCAAGTGCCACGTCCAATCCTGCCTTGGACGGCTCCAGGGATGGCGACTCCACCACCTCCCTGGGCAGCCCATTCCAGTAGCCAATGACTCTCTCAGTGAAGAACTTTCTCCTCACCTCAAGCCTAAATTTCCCCTGGCGCAGCCTGAGGCTGTGTCCTCTTGTTCTGGTGCTGGCTACAACCACCCCTCAGGTAGTTGTAGACAGCAATAAGGTCTCCTCTGAGCCTCCTCTTCTCCAGACTAAACAATCCCAGCTCCCTCAGCCTCTCCTCGTAGGGCTCCCCCCCCCATGTAGGGATTGAGACAGAGGTAAGAGTTTAATATAACATAAGGTATCATAATGTCAGTGCATAATAACTTTAGCTAATATTCTAATAACACAATGCATGATTACCTTACCGTAGCATATTTGCAGAAAAAGTGCAGCTTCTATGTAGTCTTTTCACAGATTTGTTTGGAATTTTTCACTTGTAACAGACCTTGAACTACAAATGAGCTAGAATACCTGTCTGTATCCAGACACAAATTTTCCTGAAATAATGGTGTCCAGGAATTCAGGCTTTATGGGCTCAAATGAGTACGGCAGAGAGTACGTAACAAAAATTGTGTTTGAGAAGGTAAATATCATTTAAAAGAATGACAGGTAGTGTTTCCCTTTTTAAATGAAACAACATAGTAGTTAAATTGTTACCATGTCTCAAAAATCTCTTCCTGAGAGAAAGTGTCATACTAAGCTCATCAAAGACAATGGAAAGACTCTGTGTAGTTGAGTACAAATGCTGTGTTTCAGAATTCATGTTTCCTTCTTTGTGCTCGTGTTCCTAAAACCAATTAGAAAACAAACAATAATAATTAAAATAAATAAACAATAATAAAAAAACCCAACCAAACCTCAAAATCAAAATGAAAACACACTGCTACATTGTATTAGGTCCAATAACGTCACTGAATGATCTCTAAATGTGATTCAAATTCTGTTTTTAACAGGAGAATGAAATAGCACATTTATCTGTCAGTTGTGGCTGTAATGGTTGTAGCCAGTAAAAGAGAAAAAAGAAAAAGCCAAACTAACTTTATGCTCAGCTTAGCCAATGTGAACACCATGAACATTCTTATTCAGTCATTTTAAGGCACCACAGCCTAAGTGCAGTAGATTTCAGTCTGGTGACCATCATTTATATCTTAAATCTAGCAGTCAAATATAGCACATTGAAAACTAGTTTTGGACCTGTGGATGAAGCAATAGTACACCTGTCAGGGTAGAAATGTGCTATAAAAATGGCCTTCAGCAGGACATTATATAATTTGTACTTCTTTTGTAAGCCTTTTCTTGATAGCTCTAGAAATACAGGTTTACACTGAAGACTGACAGAAGTTGAACTAAAGAGGTGTGAAAGACATTACTATGGCAACACCAAATACTGAGTACATGACAAGGCAGATGAGACCCTTGTGGATCACCAAATGCCCACTTGGCTGTTGCAATGAATGGCAATTGGTAAAGTTATTAATCATTCTATTGCTTATCCCACAATAACTAAATGGCCTTGTGGTTGTTATATAGTTACTGAAGAATGGGTGGTCTGTTTTGCCCTTGTGATTTTTGTAGTCTTGTCTGTTGTGATAATAGGAAGAGAGTCTAAAGCTTTCTTACCAATCATGAGTCCTTTAAGATGTTGAATGCCTTTGATTCTTTGATTTTGTAATGAAGTTGGCACGCTGAGTTCATTTGAGGCTTGGTCATCAGGGTACTATAAAATGAAGTATTGTTGCCACAGTAAACTGGTCTTTTCCTTAAGGTACTGATTTGAGACTTAAGCTTTGTTTATATTCTCCACTAAACCCAGCAGAGAGAATAGATTTGTGCTCTAATTTATAATGTGCTCAGATTACTAAAGTTCTCATTGTAGCTTTTACCTGTATAGGTCCCATGGTGAGTGGTAAGTTTGCCCACTTTATTCAGGTGTGTTCTACTCTTTGAACAGCTGCTGAGATGCAGCCAAGAGTCAAGTCTGAGAGATGCTCTTAATTGCCTCTGAGCCATTAGGTGCCACTTCTCTGCTGAAATTCAAGCCGAGTGCACATATCTCCCTTTAATCATTCTGAAGTGGCAAGTTTGCATCTCATCTGGGAGAGCAATGCTGTTAGTCATTGCCTCATGTAGACATAAGGGAGGACTGCGATCTTGTCTCCACATAGTTTCAGCTATGAAGTTGCAGATGGCAGCTACAGCTTCTGTTTTGAGACTGAAGCTACAGTTTATCTCTTCTCCAGTGTCATGAGGCAAACCAGTATGAGCCAAGGAGTATTTTCTTAACTCAGTACTCAATGCTAGTAGAATTTTGTTCTTAATAAAGGAAAAGGGGAACTTGGCAGTCTTAACTCCATTTCTGTGTTAGCTACTGCTTCACTCAGTCTACAGGCACTCAAGTCTGACTCTGAACACAGAAGAACAATAGATTTGTTAGGTTAAATCTTCTGAATCACATCAGATTTTGTCTCACGAACAGAGACTAAAGAAATCATAGAATCAACCAGATTGGAATCATAGAATCAACCAGGTTGGAAGAGACCTCCAAGATCATTTGGTCCAACTTATTCCCCACCCCTGTCCAATCAAGCAGATCATGGCACTAAGTCTTTTTTTGAACACCCCCAGAGATGGCAACTTCACCACCTCTTTGGGCAGCCCATTCCAATAGCAAATCACTCTCTCTGGGAAGAACTTCCTCCTGACATCCAGCCTGTACCTTCCCTGGCACAACTTGAGACTCTGTCCCCTTCTTCTGTTGCTTGTTGCCTGGCAGAAGAGACCAACCCCCACCTGGCTACAGCCTCCCTTCAGGTAGTTGTAGACAGCAATGAGGTCACCCCTGAGCCTCCTCTTCTTCAGGCTGAACAACCCCAGCTCCCTCAGACTCTCCTCACAGGGCTGTGTTCCAGGCCTTTCACCAGATTTGTCACTCTTCTGTGGACACGTTCCAGTATCTCAACATCTCTCTTGAATTGAGCCCAGAACTGGACACAGGATTCAGTTTGGAGTTTGGCCACTAACTTAGTAAATGAACTTGAATAAATCTTTTTCTGTGTTTCCACATTCCATCTGCAAGTCTTGTGTAACACTTTGAACATCGCTGTTTTCTGTTTTGGACTATGGTGAGTTGTCAACTTTGGCCCTAGTCTGCAGTGCAGAAGTTAAGCAAAATCAGGGCTACAAGGTACAGTCTGTTGATCAGTTCAGGTAAAAGCACTCACTCAGACTTGGAGTAGCTAATAGGAATTCTGGACAGATTTAATTCTCTTGGGAAATGTTAAAGTCGATTATAAGATTAGTTAGCCTTCTGGAACCTAACTGTTTTCCAGTTGTAACTGTAGTTGGATTTTGGAAGATGCTGTGAAGTAAACTACAGCCAGTATTGCTTCTGTTTATATTGCAGGTATTTGTGGGTACCTGCTTGATATTCAGGTAACATCTTTCAGTTAGGTTTGGCATTTAACACAGAACTGGAATTCTTGGTGAAATTCAGAAGAGCCTATGAGAGAAGCCAGTACTTCTTTTAGATTCAGTGAGTTCCCTCACTTTAAATTTAGGAGTGGAGTATAGGCTAGGGTACATGCAAGCTGACTTAAAGAGCTGTGGATTGGCACTTATGTTAAGGTGAATAAGTAAAATTACACTAAGTCCCATAGTAAGCTTAAAGATTCTGTTCCTGCATTTCACTCTAGTCTTGTGTTCCTTGTGTCTGGAATTGCCATGAGGGGCAGGATAAGAGCTAGAAATGAGCTTAAAGCCTTGTATAGTTTACTGTAAGCCTAAATACCCTGACACTACATGCAAAGCAGCCAGGAGTTTCCTGTTGTTTTGAGATGGCTAGGTTAGAGTTACGGTTGCTTAGAATGGTTGATATAATACAGTTTGTAGTGAGGTTTTTTTGTTGTTGGGTTTTTGGGGTTGGTTGGTTTGGTTTTGCTGGGTGGATGAGTTGGCTTTTTGTGGGGTTGGTTTGTTTCTTCTTAAGGAGAACTAATATGGTTAAGCAAAGGACAAGTGTCAAAAATTGCTGCTATTTCATTTGTAGACCCACACTTCTAAAACCAAGCCTAGGGTTCACAAAGTTGTGTCTGAAGGTCACAGATTTTAGCTGATTTCAGTCAGGACATCTGACAAACTGCAGCTAGGCATCAGTATTTTTGAGTAATTTATTATTATAATTATACGTGGGAGTGTGGTCTCCACATTTGACTAATTGCAGAACTGCAGTTACAGTAGAGATTCATGTTACAGTCAAGAATGACTTCAAACCAGATGGTGGCTGATGGACTGATCCTCTTAAGTAAGAGAATCTTATCTGCAGATATCAGAGATGTGAATGATTTTCACTTTAGTCAGATGATGATTATTTCCTATCTTTCTATTCAAGGGAAAGGTGAAATTCAGGTCTGTGTCTGAGCAAAGTCTGGGGTTGTAAAAACTTTACCATTTAACAGTTTCAATCAGACTAACATAAAAAAGCTAAGTGTCTCTCTCATGAATCTGAAATCTTATATTTCTGATTATAATTACGTAGGCATTTTCAAGTGGGCTTGCCTGCTTCCATCTTAGAAATTTTGAACTTGTATGTTGTCAGGAGAATGATTTCCTCTGATTTCTGTCAGATCTGCAGATTTTACTTCGGATCGGTGTGACTCAGCTCAGCTTACTTGTGACATTTCATTTAGCAGTGGTTTCTTATCATTTCTTGTATTTATGGGTGATCTAGGAGTGGAGAGAGAAAAGGTTCTAGAGATGGCATTATGCCTGTGCTTTTTCCTAGTCTAACAATAATAGATGGGAGTATTTTTTAATTTGGGGGAGCATTTGGTTGGACAGCACTAGCAACACAAGATATCCGTGGTGCAGTGGTGCATACACCTCTTTCTGATGGATTTTGGCTCTGCCACTTGTATCTCCCATGTGAGAATTTTAAGTATCAGTTTATAAGGCAGGAATATGTTCTGTTCCCATGAAATAATTAAACATTCATTGGACTGAAAAGGTAAACAAGAAGGAACTTTATGATCCGGTGTTTGGGATATTAGTGTGGAGACAGGTGCATGAATCTCTACCTGCTGCTTCTATGAATATTTAATATAAAATGCTGAGATATTTGGGAGAGCAGGAACTGGAACCCTGCATTTCCTCCACCTTCCAGTGTTACCTTCCTAACCAGCAGACCATGGAGAGTTCTTTCTTTCACTGTAAATAAGAAATTGAAGTAATTATGTCATCTAAACTGTATCTTCATAACTTGATAAATCCTTTGTGATTTGGATGTAAACTTTCATCTTCTGGGACAGAAAAGTAATTATTAGACTTAGAAACACCTACATTCTGAGGAAGTACTTGCAACACTGTTTTGTTCAGGTGCAGACAGTTAATAGTGTGTGGCTGTGTTTCTGTAAAGTCTGAGTAGGCTCTGAGAATGCCCACTGCAAACAGAATAAGGAGAGGAATATCTACTTTATGAATTCGTACAAGACAGATGTGATAGGCTGCTGCTAGCACAGTGGTAAGCAGTGTTAACATGCTTAGTAGGTTTTTAGAGCATTAGCGGTAGAATTATAGGGACCTTTGACCCTGCAGGGATTTGGAGCAGGTGACAGGAATTAAAGGCACAAAGTTTAAGCACTGTGGTGGCAGCTAGACAGATAGGATAGAAAGACAATTTATCCTTTTTAAAAAAAAATCCTTTTTAAGCAGAAGTGAATATTTGCAAGTACAGAATTATCATTCTTTTTTTTGGTCTTAAACCTGTTTCAGCCTCCAGGGTATCTACCAACATGCATACAGTAAGTAAGCTGAGGAAATTGGAGTCAGCTGACAGTATATGAAGGGTATGCCAGTAAAGAATCCTTTCACAATTTCTAACTTTTCTCCTGTTAGGGTAATTGTGGAGATGTCTTGAAACTGTGATTACACATTGAGAAGATGAGTTGAACAAATTAGCAAACAAGTTAAAAAGATGAGGAGGCACACCAGACCTGCTCCCTTCGTTTCTTCCTCAGTTTCTGGACGTTTGTCTGATGTGCTAAAGAGGAAATATATTTTCTACTTGCCATACTGAATAAATGCAGATGTAATAAAGATATTTCTAGTGCTTCATGCACATCTATCATGATATCGTTTGGCATGCCATCAATGGAAGAAGAAAATATCAAATGACTGAAGTAATTATGCTCCAGTATTACAAGGCAGAATATTTATGCTCATGACAAGACTTGTTTTTAGAGAGTAGAGAAGCATTTGAATTAAATTCTTGATGTAGAGATGTTTCTGAAAAAAGCAAAGAAAACCATCTCCTGACCTATTTTGAAGTCAGAGACTGCAATTTGGCATCTATTAGTAAACATAAGAGGATGTCCTGAAGTTAAACTCTAGAACAATAAATTAAAATATGTATAATGGGATCCTCTTGTCTTCAATGTAAAAATGTAGTGATTAGATGAGTCTGAAGTTCAGCAATAACAGAAATGTCTTGTTTAACATATTAATATGAATCAAAATCTCTCAAACTTTATTTGAAAAAAATATTTTCATCTATATTTATTATTGGCTGTCAGGACTTCTATTTTGTAAATTTCTGTGAAGATGCACAGCTCTGAAAACTTCACGTTTGGCTTTTTTGTGCATTCAAGAGTTGAAAATACATTCAAAGGCAGTGTCCATCTAAGAAATCAGAGATGAAATATTTTGTAACTTAAAACATGCAAAGTCTTGAAAGAAAATTTCCAAAGAAATTCTGCAAATGTTGTTTGTTTATGGTGCTGGAGCTTCTTTAAGCAAATATATTTATGGTATGGAGATGCTGAAGGTTTTGCTCACAGATTTGTGTTTTTTAAAAAGAAACCAACTTCTTCTAACTGTCAATATTGTACATTGCAGACTGTGAAAATCAAAAGATCCGAATTTCCAGAGCGATTCAATTGACATTTCCTTTCCACACTCTAGACTTCCAAAATGTTAAGAGTATTGATTAAACATCTGGTATTTTGGTAGGTTTCCCATATCTTTAAAAGAACAGCTCTCAAATGGTTTGGAGACTCCAAAGGCTCTGGAAAAAAAAAAAAAATAAGCGTGCTGCTTCTCATTTTAGCATAATTGAACAGATTTTAAGGGGGAGAAAACCTCACAGAAAGTTTCATAGATGTTGTGTGTATATAAATGAAATAAATACTCCAAGTGGCATCTCTCTTCTTTTTAGATTGCCATCCTTTAACAAGTTTGCTATGACTAAAAGGGGATGTCTTTGTATTCTGTTTGAGGAAATGGCAACAAGAATTTAAAATATGTCCATAATTTGCTGCTATTATTGAAGAAGTCCCTGAAGAGATCAGGTTTGTGGCTATGTACCGATTCTTCTCTCTTAAGCGCAGACAGTAGCAGATGCCTACAAAAACATTAAGAAGGGCCAGCATAGAGTGATGTCTTCATTTATATCCTCCTACCTCACAGCAGTCAGTGATACTGGGCTGCCCTGAGCCACAAGTACTGTCTGACTTACTAATGCAGTTATACTTCATGACCTTCAATCTATTTTTGCACATGTTTATCCTTTTGACCTCCATAACATCTTGTGATAATGAGTTTCACAGTGTGATTATGTACTCTATGGAAATGCATTCTGACTTGTTTTAAATCTGCTACCTGGCCTTTTTCTAGGGTGTTCCTTCATTCTTGCCTGTTGTGAAACAGAAAATAATTGTTTCCTCTTCACTTTCTCCACATAATTCATGTTTCTGTAAACCTCTCTTATGAGTTATCTTTCATTACAAACAACAACAACAAAAAAATCTCCGTAATTCTACATGGTATGGAAAGTGTTTTAACCTTTCTTTACAACCTTAGTGACCTTTCTATTGCTACAGGGGCTTCAAACTTCTATGCATTGCGTGTATTTTTAGTTTGCTCTTCTAGATAATAAGAATTTAGGAGAAAAAGAGAAAGGACTGGAGTTCAAAAAGAGAAGGCCCTCCCAACTTCTACTTTTTTACTTTTCACTCTTTCACAGGATTTTTTGCATTCTTTTTTAAAAATTCCTTTTCCTTCTGGAAGGTAGAGAAGGTACTAGCTTACCCCTGCAAATATTTATGTGAACTAAGAGTACAAAATGATAGCCAAAAGCTTTAAACAAATCAGTATTGTCTGGAGTTCTGTGCCATGAGTGGTCTGAGTTATGTGGCTATTGCAGTGAAATTCTTCTTTTCAGTTTAAACAGTGACATGTTTCAAATTGACTTCACTAGGGCCAGATCTCACTGTGAGACATTTATAAAACATTTCAGTTTCTACCATTGTAAATCAGCTGAGTAAAATTTGGGAAATGTTTAAGTTGCTGATGTGCTACTGCAGCTTTCTTGTCATCACTCAGATTTATCTGTTGTATTCCATGATTTGAACTGTAGATGCTTAGATGATGCAATTTAATATTGTGAAAGGAGAAGATTTCTCATTGGTATAAAAAACTTCAGGTTTCAGATTGTGCTTCAATAAATTCTAAGCTTATTAGCAGAGCCTTATGTTCTCAAGAAGGGTGGTAAAAGATTTCAGTCTGTAAAAATTCCCTCTCCCCTTGAATGTGCAGCATTCACTTAGCATGCTTTCTCAGCTGTTCAATGTGTAACTTTATTTATGGATGAAAGCCACCACTGCAGTGTTCTTCAGCTGCTCTTAAAGTTTGAGGACTGCATGAATTTCAAAATGGATGCATCTCATACGTGCCAAGTCTCAATTTTTAACTCAAGATTTGTTTCTCAACAAACCTTTAACCACTCAACCCTCAGCAATCTGGTTTCTGTCTCAGCATACAGGTCAGGAAGTTGTGAAAGAACAGGTCAGATACACGAGCTGTACTGCTCCAGAGACAAACTTATCTCTCTCTTCTTTTTGGCTAATGTAACTGAACAGCCAGTAACGGAAGCGGCTTTCAAGATGGGCAACAAAGACATGAAACTCACACTGAAATTTAGTTACTCAACAGGATTATTTTTTTTCCCCAATGTCTTTCCAGGTCAACACCATGAAATGTGAGACAGAACAAGCAGAACCTTGAAGAAATTTGATAACAAGGTAATTGTTATATTTCTAATGATCTTAGTGTTGCTTACAGGATTAGGATTTTATGTTAATAAAAACTACCTTAAAATATTTACTGTGATATTTGTCCATCCCTTTTTTTTGGTCCCTTTTATTTTTTCTTTTAATTTTTTTTTTTGTTAAAATAATTAAAAAAAAAAATCTATTTCTGAAAGAGAAATCTCTCAGCTCTTCAATATTTGTAATATGAACAGTTAAGTGTGTCTTCCTGATGAAAATATATCTTTTGGTTTTACATCTTGAACTTACTCTCATTCTGCATATTTTTAACATTTGTGTCCATACGTTTATGTCATTATATACATTGCCATTGGTTAATAAACTGTAAGTGCCACTTCAGTGGCAAGGTTATCACGTGTATAAAGATGTCTTGCTGAGTTCATGAAGAGTGGATGATCTGAGGTGCAGTGTTTCCAGACAGGCAGGTGTGTCTTTTTAAAGCCTGTGTATTTATTCTTTATTTATTACAATTTTATGTGGTTTTTCAATTCTGCTGAGAGAAAGGGGATCATTTTTTATCAGTAGGAGCACACATGTACCTTATGTTCTAATGTGGCTACATGTATTTCTGGAATGCCTCATATAGCTCCCTGCAAAGCTCAAAGATAATCTGTAACTAAAACCAACAGGGAAGCAAAGGTTGAAAGATTTTGAAGAAGGCATTGGTAAAATGTTGGTAATTTATGCAGAAGAAAATGAGCCCATCCTGTAAAGAAGAATAAATTGTTTCTGACAGAATTTAGCACTGGTAGCACTGCTGAAGTTGCTCTGGATAAGTAATCACTGCAGACACTTTCAAGGTTGATTCCAAAGCTCATTAATTTCTTTCCTTTGTCTCCAAAGAGTTTTGGAATCAGTTCTTACTGAAAAGAGACTGAAAACAGCAAAGAACTTTCAGCAGAGTTTTGATTTTTGCTTGCTTGATTTCAACTCATTCATCTCCTCTAGATCATGAATTCTGGGAAAGGTAAGAAAGCTGCCATGACTCAGCTTACTAGAGAAAGTGAGAGTGGTTAAGGCAGTTAAGAGAAATGTGGAGCATTATTACTACCAGTGGACTACTCTCTTGTTCTTTCAATTTCACTCCAAGAATTAAATGGATCCTTCAAAATCTGGCTAGCTACCAAGGACACAATGAAACATCTGTGCACCAGATGCACAGATCATTATATCCAGCTGTGTTACTGCAGCTACATCTGCAGAACACTGCATATATGAAGTGCCATGGCCAGCAGGCTTTGGGAATTCTATCTGTAGGAACTAAAGCTTGCTACAGAAGTAAAAGAAGTGGGTATTTTACATTCATCTTTCTAATGTCTTCTTTCACTTCTGTATTTCTTAACTGAGTTGTTTTTAAGTTTGAATTAATGGAGGGAAATAACGTGATTTTTTTTTTCACCAGTGGAGACCTCATTTTAAGCTGTGATAAATAAAATAATTTCATAACATTTTTATTCTCATTTCAAAGTTGTATTTTTGTCTTAGAAAATATGTAATGAAAGTAGACAGAAAACCAGTATTTTCTTCATTTGGAACTGGTGGAGTTCTGTATGTTAGCTGAGGAAATTGGAGGACAGCATCTCTTTCAGAGGCCACTTGCAGAAGAATTTGAGAATTTCTGCTTGACCTGCTGAATCTATGAGTTTTCATCAGTAGGATAGGATAGAATAGAATAGAATAGAATAGAATAGAACAGAATAGAATCAATCAGGTTGGAAGAGACCTCCAAGCTCATCCAGTCCAACCTATCACCCAGCCCTATCCAGTCAACTAAACCATGGCACTAAGTGCCTCATCCAGTCTTTTCCTGAACACCCCCAGGGATGGCGACTCCACCACCTCCCTGGGCAGCCCATTCCAGTGGCAAATCACTCTCTCTGTGAAGCACTTCCTCCTAACATCCAGCCTATACTTCCCTCGGCACAACTTGAGGCTGTGTCCCCTTGTCCTGTTGCTGGTTGCCTGGGAGGAGAGACCAACCCCNGCCATTGGCCCTCTTGGCCACCTGGGCACACTGCTGGCTCATCTTCAGCCTACTATCCACCAGTACCCCCAGGTCCCTTTCCTCCTGCTGCTCTCCAGCCACTCTGTCCCCAGCCTGTACAGGATATACTGTAGGTTGCTCTACCCAACAGTCAGAAGCATATTCAGGTTGCCTTGCTACCTAAAATAGAAAAGCTGTGTCATTTATTGAAGGATTTCTTTGTATGTGTTTCCATACTTTCCTTTTTCTGTTGCCCTGGGGAATCTGTTGCATTTGCTAGGAAAGCATGGGGAAAAAGTACTGTATTTGTAGATCTTGGACTTCTCCTTCCTAACAGTATAACTCTACCTTGATAGGGGAAGCATTAGCAACTTAGCAAAATGAAATTAAAATATTTCAGTTTTTGGTTTTTTTTCTTCTCAAAAAGGAGCAGAAGCAGCACTTGGTAGGTGTTGGTTAATCCCAGTGGCTACTCTTTTGAGATAACAATAGTCTTTGTGGGTTTTGGTATGAGTTTGGGTGATGGAGACATTTCACACAAGAATCTTACTTAGCTATTGCTTAAAAACAGCAATTAATTACTGTTTAGGAAGTTAATGTGTGGCACTGCAAGTTCCCTGTGTTTTCTGTATCCATGGTCATTCTGTGCCAGATTTGCAGTCATCTTAATCCTCTTGTCAGGGCCAGAAGGGGATTCTTGAAGTTTCACATGGTTTTCATTCTTCCTGTTCACTTGTGAAATATCCATGTGTAAGACAGGAGTCATGAATCTGATATAATGATAGTATCTTTTCCAAGTAAGGAAAGCTCTAGGTCATGTCCCTTGTGTTTCATAACGAGGCCTGGTGCATCATTGTCATTTACCTACTATTTTTTTTTTCTGGCAGAACTGCTAAAAGCTGCTGTGCCAGCTTCAGGTTTGAAGATAAGGAATTTGAAAGCAAAGACCAGAGACCACCTAGTACTTGCATTTTCTGACCCTTCTCTTTCCTAAAACCCTTTGGAACCACATCATTTACTCTTTTTGAAAACAATGACACCTTTAACAACCATTCCATTTTCTTTAGAAAGCTAAATTTCATGTGACCAAGCGCAGAATGTATTTACTTATGACTTGTAGAAATTATAGCCTACATCTTCCCTGATTAAAACCTATCCTAACACTTAACAAAAATAATATAGTTATGTATTTGTCATTGTTGCACTTTTTCAGTTGTAGAACTATTAGCCAGGCTGCTAAGTCATGAATGATGCTTCTCTCCCCCCTTTTCCCCACCCCTGCTTGTTACTTATTGACAGTATCATGAACATATTTAATTTAATTTTCTTATTTCCTCGTTCTCACAATCTGAGCCCTGCAAGCCTAATAGAGATATATTCTGTGTGTGATAAGCCAGTGCAAGCAGTGCATGGTGCTGTTGCTGCAAGCCTTATTCAGCTACAGTACGCACAACTGACTGTAGTGGGGTTATGCAAGTAGTTCAAGCTAGACATGTTCTTTCTGAGCTTTTTTTAAAAGTAGTCATTTGGCTACAGCCTTTTCAAAAGAGACTGTTTTCCTATTAAGCAACTGTCTTTTCTAACAGTGTATATGCAGTGTTTTATATAATAATAACCAGAGGTCACCTACCAGAAGTCTTTTGTGTCTCATATATTAGTGCTGCTGTAAGTGTGGGAGTTCTATTTTAAATTGTGATACATGTTCCTCCTTGTCTTCGCTGCTTTTATTTTTGGCTGTGCCATAGCACTGTGATCCTCTATGATTAACATGATGCCCTTGTAATCCAGCATTTGAGCTGTATGTATGATATTTTCCTTTAACACATTTCCTAGAAGGGCAAGTTCTATTTTGTAGAGAGTGTCACTTATTCAGAGCTGAAAAAGAAATAATTTATTTGGTCAAAGGTTTCAAGGCCTTCGTTCAGGGGCAGATAATTTCTTAGCATCTGAATCTTTTTGCCAACAGGGTTTCAAGTCATAGATTATTGTCATGCTTTATTCTATTTTGATTTACTTTATTATCATCTTCTTAAAAAGTAAAGAAAATAAATACAGAGGAACAAAGATTAAGCTCAACATATTCTGTCAAAGCACTTGCAAATTCTTTCTTTGCAGCCTAGCAGAGACTGCTCCCTAATGGCACACCAGCCAGCATGAACTCTGTGGATTATCTCAATGCAATTCTTGACAGAAAGAGAAAGCCACAGCAACAGGTGTAGTGAAGCCATTGTCCACTCCTTTAGCACGAGCAGTTCCTCTTTCTCCTTTGTTACTTCAGTACTTCGTTTTTTCATCCTTTTCTAATGTTCACTAGTTCCCTGATCCACCTCAAAGCAATCCCCAAAAGAGGTTTAACACCGCAGCTCAGGAGTGGAACAGCTGTGTAAAAACTGTTACATGTGGCAATCACTTCTCTTGGCTCTGCCACCATCAGCTTTGCATTGGCAAGCCATGCCCTCAGCCAAGAAGCAAATATGAAATAAGCACAATAGATGTGAACTGAGAGAAATGTAGGGCTGATTTTCCAGGAAATTAAGAAATACTGCCTTGAGTGTAAAATTCCAGTGTTATTTTCATGTAAGTTAAGTAAATTAGGGTTGGAATTTTTTTTGTTTGTTTGGGTTTATTTTGCAGGTGGTTGGATTCTTTTTTATTTTTTTTTCAAATCTTGCATCATTGTTTCAGTGCTTTTTCCGTGGACTTCCTGACACTAGCAGCATGTATTATTCTAACCATAATTCAAATCTGAAATTGCAGCTAATGCTCAAAACATAAGTATATGTGGTCGAATAAAAAAAAAAAAAGGCAGCACTTAGTAAGCAAAATGATGGGGTCCTCTGGTGGAAAATGCAGTACCACTGCAACTAGCAAGGTGGAGGAATTGTATTCTGAGAAAATTCCAATTTTTTCTTGTCTTTCAACTATGTATTTGAATGAAAATACCAAAAACCCCAACAACCAAGGGTCTCAGAATTACAAAGCGTTTTGGCTGATTGTTTTATTTCACTGTTACTGTTTCCATTTATGCTACCATAATATGGCAAAATAGTATTAGCATCCAGGTGTATTTCTGGTTTGGGGTTTTTAATATAAGTAAGACATCAAACATTTTATTGATAGATCAACTTTTGTGAATCATATTTTCTGAGTATTCATCCTCTAAATCCTGCCTTAATCTGAGTGCTCTGAGGGAGCACATCCCTAAGTGCTTTTGCACAAGTAAAAATTTGCTGTCCTGATAATTTTGCAGCAAAACTGATCCAACTCTGAAGTTGAGCAGAATCTTACAGACCAAAATACTCACTTCAACTCTTTGCTTAACATGTATTTCTAAAAATGTGGTTTGAAATTGAGCTGATGTCTCTTTTTTGTTTCTTCAGGATAAGCAATGCATATAAACCTGTTATTTGCAGGACTATAAACATCAGGATTAATTTCGATGATTACATGTCAGTTTTCTACCTCATTAAATCCAGTCAGCTAGGAATAGTATTTCTGCTTTCTCTGTGGATTATAGTTCTTTCATACAGGCTTTGAAAAAAAGTTTCACCTGTTCTTTCAGTTGCTGTCCAGGCTTTTTCTGAGCTGCTATCCAGATTGTAGCAAATTCTTGCTGCGCGTTAGAATTTTAATGTCTCTCAGCATAATGTTTCTGATCCACCGGAGTAAAGATTAGGTTTTCTGGACCAGTTCCACTACATGCAGGTCACTTTTCCCAACAGACTTAGAGTTAACCCTAATTTTCTTTGTACAATTTATTTTCTGACCCGACTCAAACTATCCAACGAACTAGTCCTGTTTCTTGCTTAGCGCTTTCTCAAATGACAGACTAAATGTTTCACAGATCTGAGAACATTCTAGGTCACTGTGGGGACAGAGAAAATGGAAACTGTCTGTCAAATATCCTAAAAGTTTTCTAAATAAAGGCCTTTTCCTCCCTGTTTTGACCTTTTTTCCCTTGCACAAAAATAGATCTGCAATCGTTTATCATAAAAATGTCATCAGAACTGGTAAATATACTGTTAGAAAATGTTGGTGATCTTGTTACTTGTCTTTTTTTTGACCCAGATCTGTGTGGCAGTGGTGGATCTTTTTCATCTTAGGGTGATTCCAGTTTTTTTTTCCTTTGGGCTTTTTAACTTCTTACTTGCTCTTCTCAGAGTGCTGTTGTGTTTGCTTTGTGCTAAGGACTGATCTTAAGGAATCTCGATGTTGCGATTCTTTGTGGGTTGGCTTTCTCTCCGTAGGCTTGTGTTCCATTCAAGCCACTAAGCTAACTGGCAGCTAGCTCCTCTCTGGGTTTTCACATACTGCTGGGAGGCAGGAAAACCAGTTTCATCCAGACAGCACTGTGAGGATGAGTTGCATAAAATTAAATAAATAACTCAGCCTGCTTGCAAAAAATTTACATTTCCTGTAAACATGCATTGTCCATTAAAGGCATTTCTAGGACTTAAGAATACTATAGCATTTGAGAGAATCTTTTGCTGTTTGGTGTGATAAACTGTAGGTCTCTTCAAAAAAGTCAGGTTTGAATATGACAGTGTTTTAAAGGACATACTTAGATGGATGAAGTGGCTTCTGCCTTATTACAGGAAATCAGAATAAATAGGTTAAATCGAGCAGTCATAATCTTCTAGAAATGGAAAGTAAAACGTCTTCTATAGATGCTCTTCAGAGTCTTCATAAGCTGCTAGTAGCTGCAAATCTTATATGTGAGAACACAAGATAACTGCTTTTCCCCATCAGTGAAGAAATGTTTGCATTTTTGTTTAATAACAACTTTGATCCTTCTACTGCTGGCAATGGTCATTGAGAAATCCTGACATAAAGAAGGTATCTGCAAGATAAAGTTCTACAAGGGATGATTAGCAGCACTTAAGTTTTCTTTTTGTTGAAAGGAAGAATCCCTGATTGAACAGTGCATTGAATGATATGACAAGCAAGTACTTGATCCCTGTCCAGCTGGAAAGGAATTGTATTCATCAGCAGCTTTTTAGCTAAGGATGTCTTTATATTTTCACTCTTTGTTTGAGTCTCTCCAGATCCTCCCTTTACTTCATGTCAGCACTATATAGTAGGTATGCCAAGTGGTTTTGAAATTTAAATTACAGTCTCTTTTTCAGATGTTATTGGAAAGAACATGTAATTTATAACCACGTGTTAGGAGTACAGGATGTTCATGGTTCACTGCCAATTCTTCTTTTGTAAAGTTAATAAAACTTTCATAAAACACTTATACACTTGTATATTTCATGGTAAAGATTTTTTTTATCTCATAGGCTAATGTAAAGATTTATTAAAAACATTTTTTTGTTAAGAGGAGTGTCAATAGTTTGCAGCTGAGTGTAATTTTGAATTCCCAGTAGATGACAGTCTGACTGAAAATGACACTAACAGCTTTGTTGATTTAGCACTAAAAATAAAGGATTCTTTCAAATGATATAAAGCTCTAATACCCTGAGTGTGCTGAAATACACTTGAGACCCTTAAGTAGAGTTTCAGCGAAATGTTTGCCAGCACTATGGATTCCGGTGAACAAGCGCTAGCGTGCTTGCTGGCACTGACCCACTGGGCTCCCACCTCAAAATGCATGCGAAGGATTGGGATACTGCACTAAGAAGAGAATCTGATATGTCTAAATATGGGAACCATCAGAGCTTTGAATAATGTCGTGGATTATACTACTGGTAAGACCTTGTGACATCACTGTGACTAAGTTTTTTCTTTTCTTTCTTTTTTGTTTCGCTTCTTTTTTTTTTCCTTGAGATCTGAGCAGTTGAAATATTTAATTCAGTAGCAACCCAAAACTACTACCATCTGATAGCTATGAAGAGGTATGTGAAAAGAGCTGATGGTTCTGTGCCAGCTCCTGCAGGATGGTTGTTCACTCTCTTTGTGTGATGTGATAATTGATAGCTTTGCTGGCGATCTTGGCAAAGAAGCTGAGGATTAAATAGCCCGAGAGATGGAACTTTCCTAGTCTCCTAAGTGAGAAACAGACATGTTGGCCACGCAGCATGGCAGAGTCTGCGCTGCCTCTGCTGTGCTATACTGTACTGTACATAAATACTGCAAAAGGTTTTCCTCCATCTTTGAATGGTTTTTACTCAAACTAAATCTGCAGAGCTAAATACCGCGCATCTTTGTCCGGTTTTAACCCGCTTCTCACTTAGAGTCTGTAATAGATCAGGTTCTTTAGCAGCAAAAAATATTTTCCACATCTTTACAACCACCTACCCTAAGGACCTACTTCAATGTAAAGTGAGTACAAAGCTTTACATTTCTATAAATAATTGCACAAAGGAAAGCGAGGATGAGACTGCTGCAGATATAACATCAGAACTGGTAACAAGTAAGAGAGAGCACTGATAAATTTCTTACTTACAGGATCCAATTTCTTGCTCTCTCTGTTTTCATGCAGAATCTATAGGCACTCACAGACTGGGAGCTAGTACTTCAAAAATAAGATTAAAAAAATCACTATTTACTCCAAGCTTGCCAGTATTTGGTGTTTTATCCATATGTTGTGACTACTGCAGTACATTTTCTGCTGTCTTTAATGTTTTTCTTAATTTCACTCCTGATCCACAAGTGACTAAACTGAGAACAGAAGGGCTTCAATTACAGACCTGCAAATGGTAGTAGTAATAATAATAATATCTACAAAGGGTAGTTTGGCTGTGAAAACAGTAGCACTGAATACTGTAGGAAGCAGAAATCTAGAAAAAAATAAGGACTTGTTGTATTTTTCCATTTTATCTTGCCTATGTGATAAAATAGAAATGTAGATCCTTAGAGAATCAATTAGTGTGCATAGAAATAAGGAGGAGGTAATTATATAGAGGGAGTTGAAAACAAAATGGTTGAAAACTGAATGTGTTTATAAGAAAATGTTGAGTAGCCACTGATTCTTGACCTAGATCACACAGTGGTCACAAGTTTGATTTAAATAAGATCATTTTTTCAGGCACATTAGACACAGTTTATATAATATAGCAGCTTTTGACTCAGACTGACCTCCCAACACATCATGTAGGATATATATACACAAAACAGGAGAACATAAGCTTCATTTCTGAATATAGGTTGGCAAAGCAAGTGTATTATGCTTTTCCTTCTGTAAGCATGGCTTTCCAGATTCAGAAACAAATGGAGGATCTTCTCAGTTGTTATGAGGGTTATTATATGTCCTTACAAATGGCATCACAATGGCAAAGAGCCAATCAGGACCAATTTTAGCCCTGAGTAAATGGACCATATTAAACCAAAATTCTGAGATTTTGAAAAGCAATATCATTTACTGATCAAGATCAATATGTCTGCTCTCTGCAAGGAGCCCTATCATGTTATTTGGGTTCCAATATCGAAGTAATACTACCTATTTTGAATGTCAAATGAGAGGCACAGTGAGTTTCAGGGTATTTCTCCTTCAACAATGATCGGGGGCTAAGGCTTGTTTGACAACTCTTCACTTAGTGAAACTTTGGGAGAGGATAATGCACTTTATTAAATCACCTGAGAAAGCCTGAAAAAAAGAGAGCTTTCAGCTCTTCAAAAGCTTTGTTTCAAATGAGTCATTCCAGATCTCACTGTGAGCTGAACACCACATTCTTCCATCACAGTGAATTCTTTCCTTCTAAACTTCCAAAAGGATAAATGGGTCTTGGATGTCTTTTGAAATTCTTAACTCCATCAGCTTTTCAGAAACACATTTTCTAGGGAAGACTTCTGTATGATATGAACATCCATCTGCAGAGGAAATACAATGACTCTGCTACCATTACTATTAATCTCCATTGGTATAATTAGAAAGCAGGTAAAACCTTTGTTAAACAAATTGAAAGTGAAGTAAAATGTCTGTGGTAGTCTTTAATACCTCCTGTTTAATCATAATTTTAATAGAACATTCTTGAGATAGGAAAATCTTCTAGGTAACCATCATCAGTATTTTTGCCTTGGACTGTTCTTCCTTCATAGATAAGAATAAAAGTGAAAGGAAAAAAGGTTACAGTTGTAAACTGGTGACTATAAGTGACTGCAAAAAAAAAAAGTCATTTGCATTTTCCTCTGTTTTCCATTCTACTATAATCGTAGAAGATTGAAAGATGAAAAAAAAATACATATGAACTGGTCTGTGCATGTGATAGATCTGCTTCAGTATAGATCTGCTTCAGTAGAATATCTTTTGAATAATGAAGTATAAACTACTATAGCTGTTTAGTCTCACAACTAAATTATTAAACTCTTTTGACAAGTGGGCCTTTTAGAGAGAAGAAGAGCTATACCCCTAGCATTCTGCCTTTATGACGGGAACAGATCAACTGCCCATGCATGCTGTGAGAAATCTGCACTTGGGCAAAATGCTACTGCTTTCTGAAGTGGTGGGTTTCACTGTTCATAAGGGGCCAAGGAAGACAAGTGCTACCCTACTGTAATCTTCAAGGAAGATTCTGCTGGCATTTGTAGCTCATTCCATCTCTTGATTGCAGAAGCTCTTTGGAAAGAGATTTGCTCCTGGCAGACCAGTGATGCTTCTCTTCCTTTTACAACAGCACCTGGAAAAGGTTATACATGATATACTGTTTTCATGCAGTGATATCCTCTTCCCAGCTGACATCTTTTCCCTGGGTAAATACTAATCCATTGTTTGCTAGCAAAACCAGTAGGATTCTATAAAAACTAAAGGATAAAGGGAACATGTTAGGCATAATGCTTTCAATGGTGTAAACTTGTTTGTGCTAGTACAGACTTAGTTAAATATTCACCAAAAATATCTTAAGGTGTTTTGAATTTTTTTTTGTTATAAAATATATGTTAGAAGATTAAAGCATGTACAGAACATTCCTTCTTCTCATTCATGTCAAAATGAAATTGATAATTGCCAGTTTTTAACCAGCTCAAAAGATGCTCTCACAGCCTTCCCTTTGCAGGAGATTACTTATTGTTGCCTTTGATGTTGACATTATTTAATAGAGATAGTTTTTTTCTTTATGAATTGTTTCAACTTGCTCATGCCATCTTCAATTTAATGAACCTTTTGAGGAGGAAACTGTAAACAAATGAGATAGGACGGTTCAGAAAGAATGTGAATTGTATTCTTTTGCAAGAATTGTTTATGATGATGGTTTCATAATATATGAAACATATGGTCCACCAGAAATCTAAATGTCAGACTTTAGGTCTTTGATTTATTATTAAATTTATATTTTATCCATTTTTAATTTTTTTTCCCCTTCACCATCTTCATTTTCACTATTTGTAGCAACAGTATAGTTCTGAACAAGATATTTTCCTGTTACAGGACTGCAGTATTAATTGAAATCCATCAAAAAAAACAAAATCAAGCTAGCAAAGGTAATGGTTTTATAGCCAAGGAAGGATCTGTGAGTGTTACATTTAAAAGAGACAGTGAAACTTATTTAGCATTTCGTGTCATCTCCTTTTAAAAATGTATTAGTAGATGTATCCATGATAGTTTTCCTGAGTCTGCTTACAGTGCTTATTTACACTTGCATAGTATCTGTAAAAGCTAATTTAGCTCCTGAAGGTTGTTCAGAACCGTTGGATCTTATTGCAAGGTAGCCAGAACCAAATCAGTTTTCAGTATTCTGTCTTAGCTACTGAAACAATAAATTCATGCTGTTCTGCTTCTGAATTATGACCGCAAAAGTGTGTAAAAATAAACACAGGCTCTATAACTATAAAGGGATTACTTAACCACCATCCACATCTAGCCTTCAGGTTTTGGATTCTGAATAGAGAAAAGCAGTAGACAACCTGTGTGAACGGCAGCCACATTATATGAAGCCTGTTTTAACAATGAGAGCACAAAATAGTGGGATTCAGGATGGTGCACCGTGTTCCTTGGCTTCTGTGAGCCTCATTTCTCCTGAGTTTACCTGAATTTTAGCATTGCTAGGAAACTAAAATATGTGCAGCTTAGTTTGTTCTACACCTGTAGACATTTTGCTAATTAGCTGCACAAATTGAGATCAAGTGTTGACTACCACAAACTGGGGCGGGGGGGAAATTGCTAGTGTGGAATTGTCATCAGGGAAAATAGGAAAGGAAAAAAGTTGAGTAATCTTTGATCCTGCTTTCAGAGAACCTCTGCTATACAAGTGAATGGGAGATCAAACATGAAAAGATTTGTGTGCTGCACTGTGCTATAGGAATCCAATACTTCAAGAATCACATGTAAGTGAAAACAGGCAATCTGCCAAGGGTATCGTAATTAAGTAAAAAGTATAACTAAGAAATGCAAAAATGTGGTTTGCATCTTTTCCTGGACTGCTGGGCTTCAGCTGAAGACATCACTGAGCTGTTGCCAGTTGGAGTTCATAGAATCATAGAATGGTTTAGGTTGGAAGGGACCTCAAGGATCATCCAGCTCCAACCCCCTGCCATAGGCAGGGACACCTCCCACTAGAGCAGGCTGCTCAAGGCCTCATCCAGCCTGGCCTTAAACGCCTCCAGGGAGGAAGCATCCACAACCTCCCTGGGCAACCCGTTCCACGTATTCAGCACATTAGACTTCTAAGGCACGTTGTTTCCAAGTACGGCTCTGTTGATACTGCGTAATACTCTATTTTCCTGGGGGTACTTCTTCCTGAGTATTTCATAAACGTTGTTATTATTGGTCTCTCTAGAGCTGTGTTTCACCAGTTTTATTATGAAAAAAATCCATTTGAGGAGAGTTTTAAAAACGAATCAGTTATGATGGGCATTATTGTTTTCTTGTGTTATTTTTCAGCAGAATGAATACTTTCTTCATTTTTAACTACCCATTTTTTGGAAAAATGAGATGTTGCTGGTTTAAGACACCAGTCTTCACATGCATAACTTATTGTGGCCTACCTGAAGGGAGGTTGTAGCCAGGTAGGGGTTGGTCTCTTCTCCCAGGACAAGAGGACACAGTCTCAAGTTGTGCTGAGGGAAGTATAGGCTGGATGTTAGGAGGAAATTCTTCACAGAGAGAGTGATTTGCCATTAGAATGGGCTGCCCAGGGAGGTGGTGGAGTCACTGTCCCTGGGGGTGTTCAGGAAAAGCCTGGATGAGGCACTTACTGCCATGGTCTAATTGACTGGATAGGGCTGGGTGATAGGTTGGACTGGATGATCTTGGAGGTCTCTTCCAACCTAGCTGATTCTATTCTGTTCTATTCTATACACTGTATTATGATGTGGTTCATAAGAGTTACATTAGCATTTTTTGGGAGGTTATTTTAGTGATACTAATTGATAGCATTCATACCTGTGAATGGACTCATATTGCTGACAGACAGGTTTTCATTGTGGTGGGGCACAAAGCTAGATGGATAAAAGCATATGTGGAAGGGAAGTATGTCTATACGTTGAGGAAGAAGGGATTTACATCATTTCATTACATCAGAATTATGAGGCAATGAGAGTTTTGTGTGTAAAGAAAGACTTAGCTTAAAAGAGAGCACCCTGTCTTGAAGAGGGTGGCTGATAAATGAAAGAGGGATCTTGAAATCATTAGAAGGATATTTCAGCTGAAACCTTGGGGTAGATTAAACCACAATGCTGCTTGTTTTAGTTTATTTTTTAATCATTCTTTTATATTGATTGAGTTAAAGAGGTTCTGTAGTTTTGAGTTTAATAGCTGGCAAGTGAGTTGTGATTTTGTTTCTCAACATGGTTACCTTTGCTCACAAAGATATTAGTAAAGTCCTTCTGCTTGTTTTGGAATGCCATCTGTGACTGCACCTTTTTATGGTATGTATGTTGTCTGTATGTTCAGCTATGTCTTAATTGCCAGCTGAGTTGGAGGGGGAAATTTCAATGAGAAGGAGAAGGAACAGAGGCTAAAAATCTGTTTCAGGTGGCATCCACCCAAAGGCTGCTTCTGCTCCTTTTCATGCTCTCAGTTACATCTCTCTCCTTCAATAAAAATCACACTTTCTTTAAAAACATTCTACACCTCTGAAAGAAATCTAAATATTGAAGTGTCTGGATATGAACTATTTAGGGACCTAGTCATCTCTCTTCTGCCATATATAATCCTTCATCGTCATCGCTCCACCCTACTTATGCCACCCACCCAGTCTAATTTAGTTCATTTGTTCCATTCTGCAAATATACTTTTTGATGCCTCTTGTGACTTCTCATTGTGCATGAAATGTACGTTGAAGGGCTTTAAGAGAAAATTTCCTGTGACAATATAAGTCACAAGTTTTTGGTAATTTTGCTTTATTTTTTTCCACAACGTACTAAATTACTGCATCAGAAGGATATTTTTATAGGTAAACTGGAACACCAACTCTCTTTCATATTATGAAATGTGTTGATAAGACACTACTACAGAAAATTTCTTAATGGTAGCAAAGTTATTCTTAACTGAAGGCAGAACTCCTGATTCCCTTTTCTTTTTTATAGGTATGTAGCTATATTGCTCTTCCAGGCTACTGCTCTTCAACGTTACTTTTCCAATATTATCTCTTTAGTCTGTGTTCTCCTGCCTGTGATAGCTTCCTTTGCTCTGACTCAGCTCACTAGGCAGTAACAGAATCTAGATCAGTGTTAAGCCAGTTGATAATAATGTTGAGTGTTCTGCATGCTCAAGAAAACAGGCCGGTGCAAGTGGCTGACTGATCATGGGGTAACAGAAGAACGGAAAGTTGGCTTTCAGCAGTAACTGTAGAGCAGCTTTGACTCTTGCATAATTGTCTAGGTAGTGTCATTTCGCAAAACCCAGCTATACCAGGACTGTGAAATCTACATATGTTGTAGTTGAAGTGTCTCATAGTAGTAGGAGAACAACATTTGTAGAGGGATCAACTGCCTGTCAAGAAAAGCAGGTTATTATGTACTTAATTCTCATTCCTGCAGCCTGTGCTGCTTAAAACCTGATCTCTGTTGCTCTAAGCTATCACGTCAGACCTTCATATGTCATACTGTAGTAAGAAAAAATGCCAAGTATTTCTCATTCCAAACAGTGATAACAATGTTTGGCAATATTTTTACAGTGGTTCAGCATGATAGAATCACTTTAGAATTATGAGACATCCATTCAGCCACTGTAGCTGAATATAGTCAAGCTGTCACAGTGTCCTACTCTATATGGGTCGAAGTAAGTATTTCAGTTCTCTTTTGCAACTGTGCTTTGGTATGTCTCAGTGTGAACCTTGGCATACAAAAATCCCATTGTGGCTTTGAATGCTGTAAGTTGGTTTCTTCAGCATCAGTGACCAATGAGAGGAGTGACTCTATGTGGCTTGGGCTCATTTCTATTCAGAAATAAACATATAATTAGGAGATAATTATGGCTATGAAATGATTTGATATAAGGGAGATGTAAATGTAGATTTTTTTGATAGCTGTCAATACATTAAAATCTTATTTACCTGTGGTTTTGTTCAGATTGTTAAAACAGCTCTTTCAGTTTCTGGCTTTTGAATAGGAAGAATTAACCAGTGCAGAGCTAACCTTCCTGGTGGTTTACAGCTTGTTAATTATGTACTAATATTTCAGTGATAGATCTTTTTATTCTACCTTAATTACCACCATGTTCAGGCATCGTTTTCCTGAGTAAGGAGTAATTGCATGAGTCCTCCACACCATCAGAAACCGCTGGGAAAGCACTTAAGTCTACTAGTTATAAGTATTGATGTTAATATCAAAGAAAGACAGGCTCTGTTTTCTGGAGCTGGTCAGGTACATGTTCCTGAGAAGCAAAGCCTTTTCAGCTACCAGAAGTGGACAGCCAGTGTTTTTGTCTAATTAGCACTTGGTTCAGAGCTGTGTTGTCAAAAGTAATTTCTAGAGAGTATCCCACTTCTGAGTTGTTTTTGCCTTTGGAAGCTCCTGAAGTAAAGGGACTAGTCACCCTAACTGCTTTGCTGAAGATATTTAGACACCTTGCTGTCAGCTGATTTCTGTTACTTTGCCAATCCTAATCTCTGTGTTACCAAATGTCTCCTATTTAGCTCCATGTCTGCCTTTTGAGTGCCACACTTGTAAGCAAGTACTTTCATTACTGAGCTTGGCATGTGTCATAGAATCACACAATTATAGAAAGGTAGCCATTAGAAGTGGCCTCTGAAGATGCATTCCAACCCTCCCTGCCAAAACAGAATGACCTAGGGTAGGCCATGCAGAAACACATCCAGGAAGGTCTTGAAAGTCTCCAGAGAAGTAGACTGCACAACCTCTCTGGGCAACCTGTTCCAGTACTCCATCTCACTTACAGTAAAGAAGTTGTTCCTCGAGTTGAGACAGAACTTTCTATGTTCCAGTTTGTATCCTTTGTCACTTGTGTTAGGACACCATTGAAAAGAGACTAGCACTTTCTTCTGAACTCCCACTTTTCAGATATTTATAAACACTGATAAGATCCTCTCCTGGTCTTCTCTTTTCCAGACTAAACAGCCTCAGGTCTCTCAGCCTTTCCTCATAAGACAGAGGTTCCAATCCCTTCATCATCCTTGTAGCCTCCATTGGGCACCCTCCAATGTATGTCCATCCCATTCAAACTGAGGAGCCCAGAACTGGACAAAATACTCCAGATGAGGTCTCACCAGGGCAAAGTAGAAGGGGAGGTAAACCTTCCTTGAGTTGCTGGCCACATTCTTAGTGCACCCAAGGATACCATAGGCTTTCTGCCACAAAAGCGCATTGCTGTCCCATGGCTAACTTACTGTCCACCAGGCCTCCAATATCCCTCTCCATGAAGATGCTTTACAGCAGGTCATCCCTTAACCTGAACTGGTGCTTGTTGTCATTCCTCCTCAGGAATATACCTACCTACTATACCTACTCTTGCTGAACTTCATTAGATTCCTCTTTGCCCAGCTCTCCAATCTGTCCAGGTCTCACTGAGTGACTACACAGCTTTCAGCGTATCAGCCAATCCTCCCAGGTTGGTATCATCATCAAACTTGGTGAGGGTACAATGTATCCCCTTATTCAGACTGAAGATGATGTTGAATAAGATGACCCACTACTGACCTCTGGGGAACACAACTAGATACAGGTCTCAAGGTGGATTCTGTACCATTGATCCACAACCCTCTGAGCTCTGTTGTTTGGCCAGTTGACAGTCTACATGGATGTCTGTCTGGCCAGTTGACAGCCTACATGGATATCTGTTGCTATCAAGCTATTTTCAGAAAATGAAATTTAAGGAGCAGAAAAGAAGATACATTTTATATGCTGTCTCTTACTGACAAAGCATTTTTGTAGCTGTACATTCATGACAGCAATGCAGGCATTTGTGGTATGAAAGCATTCAGCTCAAATAGTTCAAAACAGTGGGTATAAAGGAAGGTCAGCGTCCTTAAAATGAAAATGGTGTGCCCTATGTAATTTAGTGCCTCTTTATTTTATTTCAACCAAGCCAAATCAGACAAGACAGATAATATTGATGTAAGACAGCATTGGAAATTTTGTACTAAACAGAGCATGGTTTTCAGGGAAATACACTTGTGACAAATATGCTGGGAAAGATGGAAGACTGGTTCAGAAACTCAGAATTCATTACCAGCCAGAGCCTTACTTCACCAGCTATAGAAAGAGCTTGATATACCTTATGAAGTGGTAGAAGGTAGGAATAGTAAGAAAAGCAAGTAGAGAGCTTCTAACTCATTGTTAAGGCCATTATGCATTGACTTTCACATGATTACAGACACACCTTGGTCTTGCCAGACTGCAGCCTATTTCAGCATAAATAACTGTAGCTCTTAAGCCGTCGTAGACTGCTAAAAGTCAGTGTCTACAAAGTGAAAGAACATATTCAACTGTAAAATATTTTCCCTAGTGGAGTTTTCACAATGTCAGTGGATTGTTTAATCTCCTTTATGAATTTGGGAGGACAGGGGATTAACTAAACTTCTACTAATTGAATTTGCTCTGCAAAAGGCTGTCGTTTTCTCTTGTGGTGTGTGGGGTTTTCTTTTTGCTTGGTTTTTTTTTCTTTTCTTTTCCTCATAGTGTTAGGTTTTTTTTTCTCTCATATGCATGCCAAGATTTATGACTGAATAAGCCAAATATAGAACAGACCACTTACATAATATTTAACATATGTTATAATGTCAGATGTGAGTTAATTTTAGAAAGAGTAATGGAGAGAACCAGACAAAATGGATCATCGCTCTCCCCTGAATGTGATTAAGCAAAGAGGAAGGATTCTATCCCACCCCACCCATGTATTCAGTATAAATTTCCTATAAGTCTTTTAGCAGAGGAATATAAAATTGACTTCCAAGTGAATGTAGACAGATGTTGGGTGGTCCTATTTTGCACATGATTACTCATTGCTCTCATATATGAACACACTGGTTCCCATCCGTGTAAAAATCCATGGAAAATAGATTCTTCATTACCTCGTCTAATCTAAAGGTAATATGTTCTGTTAAGGAATAAAATTCAGCTAAAATAAATATGCCTCAGATATGAATGTATCATAAAAACAGAAGATTAAAACCCTTCTGTTGCAGTACTCTGAAGGCGGCGTGGGTGTTGTTCTGTGAACTGTTAACACTCTGATGTGTTTACATCACTATTTACACTAAAGAGACTTCATTTAAAAATATATATTTAATATCTATCTGTAAAGAGTAATAAATAGTCAGTCTCTGATCCATCCATGCCAGTGGTAACTGATGTATGTAGGCTCTTGTTAATGGATGCTCAATACTGTGCATTATTTGCCTGGATGTAAAATACCAAGGCTGGCAGTTAGGACTGAATTTGAAAGACATTGTCCTATGCAAAAGGGTGAGATAATTATAACATTTTACAAAGTCATGCTGATTATTTTCTTTTGTTTTGCAAAGCATGGATTGCTTACACTTCAGAGTATCTGATAAATTGTATCTGATTAAAGATGGATAGAAAGTAAAATATTACGGCTGTGACCTTTTTTTGGCTCCAGGGAATTTTCTGCTCTGTAGGATCAGTTCTACTGGATTGTGGTGAGTCTCTTTAAGGAGATAAGCATGCAGCTTCCTGTTATATAGGAAACATTTCATGAGGCACTCTAAGTTTGGGGGAAGAAGTGGAAGGCCTAGAAAACTCTTTTAGTATAGTCCACTTAATTTTTTTTCTTGCTCTTTTTCAATGGTTATTTCAATGTTTCTTCACCTCACACTAATTCTCACAGTGTCTACTACTTCTTCCCCTGAAGTGTTTGTGGATCAATAATTTGTCCCGTAGCTACTTGTTTTAAGCTAAATTATCTTAGGTTCAACTTGTGTAACTTTCAATTCAATGAGACAGTTAAGATGAGCTATAGGAAGAATAAGACATAACTTCTGATAATACTGATGATAAATGCATTTGAAATCAATATCAAAATACAGAGACTCTTTTTGCCTTTAATTTCCTTCTTTTAAAAACAAAGGAAAGGAAAGCCCTCAAAGTTTCAAAGAAGTTTGGGTGCTCACTTAATGAAATTGAGAAAGCATTCCTTTCAGCACTCTGACAGCTGAAAATTACCAGGAATTCTGGCCTAAGTGTACATCAGAAATTGTATTTGGAAAGGTGTTAGTAGAACATCAGCTTTGTCCTCTTCTATTTGTGCTTTACTTGAGGCATTTTGTGAGCTGGATTTCTCCGTAGGGCTACATTCATGAAGAAAAGTATGTAGAGAGTTGAAAGGTCACCAGTTCTATGTTCTCACAGCTCTGTTGTTACCATGTTCAGAAGAGCACTCCTTAGTCCCACTTTATAGGAAATTAAATCCCTCCTTTTTTTGTAAAGCCTTCTAAACTACATTTTATCCATGTCCATCCTGTGGGCAGGTTTCAGAAAAAGTGTCAGAAGTGAATGCCAGTGCCAGACAGAGAGGGATCTGGGGGTGCTGATTGATACCTGCCTGAACATGAGCCAGCAGTGTGCCCAGGTGGCCAAGAGAGCCAATGGCATCCTGGCCTGCATCAGGAATGGTGTGGCCAGCAGGAGCAGGGAGGTCATTCTGCCCCTGTACTCTGCACTGGTTAGACCACACCTTGAGTACTGTGTCCAGTTCTGGGCCCCCCAGTTTAAGAGGGACATTGAGATGCTTGAACGTGTCCAGAGAAGGGCAACGAGGCTGGTGAGAGGCCTCGAGCACAGCCCTACGAGGAGAGGCTGAGGGAGCTGGGATTGTTTAGCCTGGAGAAGAGGAGGCTCAGGGGAGACCTTATTGCTGTCTACAACTACCTGAGGGGTGGTTGTAGCCAGGAGGAGGTTGCTCTCTTCTCTCAGGCAGCCAGCACCAGAACAAGAGGACACAGCCTCAGGCTGCGCCAGGGGAAATTTAGGCTTGAGGTGAGGAGAAAGTTCTTCACTGAGAGAGTCATTGGCTACTGGAATGGGCTGCCCAGGGAGGTGGTGGAGTCGCCGTCCCTGGAGCTGTTCAAGGCAGGATTGGACGTGGCACTTGGTGCCATGGTCTAGCCTTGAGCTCTGTGGTGAAGGGTTGGACTTGATGATCTGTGAGGTCTCTTCCAACCCTGATGATACTGTGATGAACTGTACAAAAACATGGAGAAGCTGGGGTCTGTGGATGAGGAACTTCCAGAAGGTCTGTGGCAAAGCATTCATTGTGACCCAGCTCTGTGGGGGCCAAGTCCTGGGTGATGGACGTAGAACCTTGATGGAAGTGCTGGCATGTTGTAGATGGTTTGTTTTGGTTAAACAAAGTTGCAGACTACAAGCTTAATTTTAGGTTATCCTGATGGAAAAATTATATGTCATAAACCAAAGGGGGAAGCTTTGTTTGACCTTTCATAGAAAAAGGTTGGGGAGAAATGGGCAGTCTTTTCTTCTAGGAGGCCATATTGCTTATTTCAAGCAAGATTGGTAACATTCCAATGTTCTTTTGATAAGCATATTAACCAAGACCAAAGACCATGGGAACAAAAAGAAAATGGCATGGTAGGTTATACAAGTAAGCAGTTTTGTTTTGATTTCTGTGCAAGACAAGTTGTATTGCAGGATGATACAGACCAGAACTCATTGTTAATGCATTTTTGCTAGGAAGTTCTCAGAAGACAAGGGGTTTCTGGAAACTGAGCTTTCAGACAAGGTCAAGGGTAACAAAATGCTTCTGGACGCTGTTCTTCAGGCTAGCAGTCTAGTCTGTAGTTTTCTCATACATTGGCTAAAATATTGAAAATGAAGTTTAATAATCTCAGTTTAAATTTGCTCCAACATTAAAAGACACTGTCAGCTTTGTTAATGCAGGTCATCTCTCTGGCCTTCCTTGCGTGCCGTGTTTTGCTGATTTGTGGTGGTTTTTCTGTTTAAAAGAAGATCCTCTCATTGTTACTTTTGGAAAGCTCTAGCAGAAGATAAGAAATGGGGAGCAGGCTTTTGTGGCACAGAAAATATCTGGTGATTCTAATTTAAAGCAAAGAGCTGTCAAATATATGAAGTAAACAAAATACAGTATGGTTTCTCACTAAAACTTTTCATTTATGTTTACAAATAAGCTGCTTAGGACTCCAGAGAATGCAATCCATTATATTTCTGCATCCAAACTCTTCTAAGTTGATTATATTACTTTAAGGTGTTTATGGACTAGGCCACTTCCATCATACAAAGCTTCTGTCCTTCTGTTAGAATATTTTAAAAGTTAGGAGAGCCAAAGAAAAATATTAATATTTAACAAATAGATCTTTTTACATGAGCAGTAAACTTCCCAGAATATAACACAATATATTATTTCCCACAAATGGTCATAAGAAGCAGACCTTTTCTTTTTGTTCTTCCTTTAACATGACTGTCTTGGGCTGCTTCCTGGAAGTCCTACTTCACAGTATCACCAAGGTTGGAAGAAACCTCATAGATCATCAAGTCCAACCTGTTACCACAGAGCTCAAGGCTAGACCATGGCACCAAGTGCCATATCCAACCTTGCCTTGAACAGCTCCAGGGACGGCGACTCCACCACCTCCCTGGGCAGCCCATTCCAGTGGCCAATGACTCTCTCAGTGAAGAACTTTCTCCTCACCTCAAGCCTAAACTTCCCCCGGCACAGCCTGAGGCTGTGTCCTCTTGTTCTGGTGCTGGCTGCCTGAGAGAAGAGAGCAACCTCCTCCTGGCTACAACCACCCTTCAGGTAGTTGTAGACAGCAATAAGGTCACCCCTGAGCCTCTTCTTCTCCAGGCTAAACAATCCCAGCTCCCTCAGCCTCTCCTCGTAGGGCTGTGCTTGAGGCCTCTCACCAGCCTCGTTGCCCTTCTCTGGACACATTCAAGCATCTCAATGTCCCTCTAAAACTGGGGGGCCCAGAACTGGACACAGTACTCAAGGTGCGGTCTAACCAGTGCAGAGCACAGGGGCAGAATGACCTGCCTGCTCCTGCTGGCCACACCATTCCTGATGAAGGCCAGGATGCCATTGGCTCTCCTAGCCACCTGGGCACTTAACTATTCCCTTATTAATGAGGTGACCTTTTAAATTTCAAAACAAAACTCCTCTGCTTTCTTAGAGATATAGAAGCATATCTGCAGTGCAATGACAGTGTTTGCTTTCTGATGCTAGAACAATGGGGCTGCGCTGCAAAATTTATAAGACTTGCTACTACAAATTACATTTTAAAGGATTCTTTGTTCAATGTTTTTAGACTTTTTTCCTTGTGTTCTTAATAAAAGAGATTGTGACTAGTTAAACTTTTAAAGTAAAGGGTTTGCACCTTTTAACTGTAAAAACCAAACCATTATTTGCCTCTGAAATTAGCAATACTTGACTCTCTTTCTATTTGGGCTTTTTTTACCCCAGAGTGTCAGTAGGCAGTGTTCTCCTGACAGTTTTGTGTGTAACTATCCTAGTTCAAAGGTGCTGCTAGCTAAACTTAATTAACAGAAAACTTTCTGTAGGAACAATACACTCTTGCAAAGTGACTTCTATTTGTTTCAGGTAGAACTGTTGCTTGTAGCCACAGAATCAGTGATTTCTGACAGGAAATCTTTATTTCACTTATTGACTCTCTGAGGGAAAGAGAAACAAACAAAAAAAGGGGATACACATTTAAATTAAACTCATTTGACCCCTTAGCTGCAAATATGCACAGATCCTTCTTGTGTAACTATTTCAGGCAGAAATTGTATAGAGGAATTAAGCAGATTTCTATCAATCTCTAATATAGTTACAAAACTCTGCCACAATCATCTTCATCAAAGGTATAGGACTGCTTTGTTTTTAGTTCACTACCTTGAGGATTCATTGCATATCAAAACAATATTCCAAGAACATTATGCTTTCAGTTTTTCAGGACAGAATACCCTTTTTAATGTGCTATCCTCTGTAGATATGCCCCCTTCAATTACCATTCCAGATATCTTCCTTGATAATTCAAATCATACTCAGAGTCATTGATACAGCTGTATCTGCATTTTGGCTGGGCTGAGAAGCTCTTCCTGAGAATGCCTATGAAAACCACGTCACAATGTTTCCTGCTTGAATCACAAGACAATCCTGCTCTTCCTCGACATATAACTCCTCTGTATTCACTGCCTTCTGGTGTAAACACAAAAGGGCACATTCTCTTTGAAAGCTTCAGTCTGAGAGGGTTGTCTCTCATAGCTTTTCCTCACAAAAAAAATTGCCAGTGTTGAAAAACGATTTCCTCAAGCTGGTCAAAGCTGAGTACTTGGAGTAGGAGAGATGGTGTCTGTAATACTTAGCAGTGGTGCTCTTTTCATGTCTGCTGTCAGAAACTCATAGTGCTGGTTGAACTTTTGACTCCTGTTTCTAGTGGACTTGATAAGAAAATTCCTAGTAGTTTTTATTCTGTTCATCACATGCCTTCTGGTTTTGCTTTCTTGCCTAATGTTATCCTGGTCTTGGCTGAAGCTGGTTTTTCCCTTGTTGTTTGAGAGGTCAGCAGATGAAAAAGCCTAATCCTTGTCACTTCCGTGGAGAGACTACGGGACAATACTTGCTTGCTAAAGTCGATGGTACCTTGTCCATGTGGCAATGACTGATTTCTGACTTGTGCTTCTTGAAATTTGGTCTGCCACTATCATCTCATGTTTTCAGATTTACAGTGTATGAAGGCAGAGGCCATGTTGCGTGTGTTAGTCTCTGAACTAAATATCCACCGGGATTTGAAGATACTAATGTGAAGCTTGGGTTTGGGTCTGATACTGCCTTTGCTTCCCTTTTGTCTTTTGCAGAAGGTCAGAGTGCAGAATTTGTCAGCCTTAAAAATCTGAAGGAAGAAGAGAGCCAGTAGTCTTTCCAGGTTCCATGAAATGTTCCCACTTCCATGGGTTGTCAGCACAGTGAGGCCGGTAGGAACCTTTGCCAAAAGCCCAGGAAAAATGCCCAAAGGTTTTAAACAAGCAGTGCTACTCAACTCCCTGTGCCATCAAACCATGATGTAAATTGTAATGTGCTTTTCAAAGAGAAGGCTCATACTACTGTTTACATCTCTGTAGATTTAACTCTGTGAGCATCCCTCTGCTGAAACACCTATGAAATCCAGTTCTGAATATTTCTCGTGTCTGTGTCTTCTCTTGTTCACAAAGACAGCAGCTCTTTTTTCAAAATACCAACTATATTATTTTTTTTTCTCAAGAAAGCTACTTGAATATGAATCTCACTCATTCAGAAATGGTGTGGTTATGGGCACTGCCTTAAGCAGTTTCCCCTGCTAAAAAATTCAGGAAGTCATGCAGTAAAAGTTAACGCAGCATATGAATTTTGGTTAGCAGCAATACACCCCTAACTTTTCTTCTTTTGAAGTGCCAACAGATAAAAAAAAATACATTTGCATGTAATCATGAACATTTTTGTTTTCAATTGCCAGTTTAAAGGATTCATGCAAGAAACTATGGGTAGATGTGACCAAACGGTGAAAATCTAAATCTGTGGCAACATCTGAAGACTCAGAACGCATCTTCTTTGCTGGAGTGACAACAAATCTCCTAAATGCCTTTTTTTTTTTTTTTTACTAAATAAATAAAAGTGGAATTAAGTTGAAATAGAAAGGTGCTTAAGTAGGTTAGCATGGCTGAAGGCCACTTTCCTCACTTGTTGTCGCATGAAACTTTCATAGACTCATAGAATCAACCAGGTTGGAAAAGACTTCCAAGCTCATCCAGTCCAACCTAGCACCCAGCCCTATCCAGTTATCTAGACCACAGCACTAAGTGCCTCATCCAGTCTTTTCTTGAAAACTCCCAGGGACGGTGACTCCACCACCTCCCTGGGCAGCCCATTCCAATGCCAATCACTCTCTCTGTGAAGAACTTCCTCCTAACATCCAGCCTATACTTCCCCTGGCACAACTTGAGACTGTGTCCCCTTGTCCTGTTGCTGGCTGTCTGGGAGAAGAGACCAACACCCACCTGGCTACAACCTCCCTTCAGGTAGTTGTAGACAGCAATGAAGTCTGCCCTGAGCCTCCTCTTCTCCAGGCTAAACACCCCCAGCTCCCTCAGCCTCTCCTCATAGGGTTTGTGTTTCAGGCCTTTCACCAGCTTCGTCGCCCTTCTCTGGACACGTTCCAGCATCTCAACATCTCTCTTGAATTGAGGAGCCCAGAACTGGACACAGTATTCAAGGTGTGGCCTGACCAGTGTTGAGTATAGGGGAAGAATAACCTCCGTCCTCCTGCTGGCCAGTGATTTGCCATTGGAATGGGCTGCCCAGGGAGGTGGAGGAGTCATCATCCCTGGAGGTGTTCAAGAAAAGACTGGATGAGGCACTTAGTTCCATGGTCTAGTTGACTGGATAGGGCTGGGTGCTAGGTTGGACTGGATGATCTTGGTGGTCTCTTCCAACCTGATTGATTCTATGATATGATACAGGCCAGGATGCCGTTGGCTCTCTTGGCTACCTGGGCACAAACCAATCATGTCTACATGCAGGCTTTGACAGAGCAGCCTTTTCAAAATCTTTTCTTTCTCAGAAATTGAAAATGTTATAGCTGCTTTTAATAATAAGACCCAATGCAACAGCCATGAGTAATCCTTGCAGTTTGGGCAATAATTCATTGTCATTTTCATTGCAGCTGAATTGCTAAAGGTTCTGGGTTTATTCCCATAACAGTTCTCACATCACATTCTAGTCTGAGGACATCATATGTGTGTAGCACACATACATAGCAATATTCACGTATTCCACATCGTGTGTCTTTGGTTTCGAGACAAGCCAGAGCACCTGCAATGTCATCACTGTTGCTAGTTCTACATGTCTCACTCATTCTAAGTGGAGAAATACATTCTGGAGGATTTCCTGGATTCATTTCTTGTTTGTTTAATTGGTTAGTTGAGTTTGTTTCTTTCTTTGTGAAGTCTTGTGGTTTTAATTTGTTTGGGTTTGAGTTTTGTTGTTGTTTTTGTATTTTGCTTGCAAAAATGGGGACGAGAACGCTGATCATAAAGTGAGGAGCAGATGAAATTACTTCATGCTGATTCATTGTTTTTAACATGATGGATGGTACACTGCTGTAGCATTTGACTCATGAGTACAAGTTGATCCACATGAACAGTCATGAATCAATGGAATATGGGAAAATGAAAGGTACTTGTCTCCAGGGAAAGTGCTCTCAATGTTCACTTGTGACTACTATCTTTGGGTGCTTAAGCTGATGACCATTAAAGGTCTGTGTTTTTCATAGAGCAGTTTTTCAGCATGTGTTTCTTTAAAGAAAGCAGACAATCTTTAGGCAAACTAGGTTATGGTGTGTATGTTGCTTCAGCTATTGGCGTGTAATAGAGTTTGGGTTTTTTAAACTACTGAGTAGTATATATGCAAAAATGAAAAGGTGAGTGTGATGGTTTGGGTGTTCCCCACCTCCCCACACTCTGGAAATCACCCAGACTAGACTCAGACGGCTCTGGAAATTGAATGAGCTTTCCATTTACAGCTTAACACAATATACAAGTAGATAGTTAGGATATACACAGTTATATACAGAAATACACAGGGTAAAAGGTAATACAGAAACACAACAGCCCCCTCAGAAACCTGAGTCCCCAGGAGGGGTTCTCAACTGCCCTTCCACCTTCTCCCACCCCTCTCTACCTTACCCCAGATGTTGTCTTGTGCCCAAGGAAGATTGGAGGGTCAGCCAGGGTGGTTAGGAAGCAGGTGGATTAGTCAAAGAGACAGCAGGTTAGATTAGAGAGAGAAAATGCATCCCACAGCCTGGACAGAGTGTGTCTCTCCTATCTGTGTTCGGATTCTTGTTCTTAGACATCTCAGCAAGCCTATGAGTGAAGTACACATCACCATTGTTTCTCTTTCACAGCCTGTGATCTAATTCTTCTCACCAAAACACCCTAGCTAGCTTTAAACTACCACAGTTAGGCTGATTAGGTCTTCTGTCTCATGATATTAGGAATGTTGATCTTTTGGTAAAATAAATTAATTTTGAAGATGTGGATTCAGCTGTGGAAACAAAAGTTATAGTAGCATTTTACTATTAAGGAGATCTCTTAAGCCTGTCATTTTTGGATTCATTTCAGGACAGATGCATCCATCGTGATAAGCCTGTGCTTCCTGTGATTGTGCTTTATGGAAAGGACAATTACATGTTTTCCTTGTGTGATGGTTTGGGTGTTACCTGCCCCACCACACTTTGGAAAATCACCCAGACTAGGCTCAGTCGATCTGGGAAGTGAATGAAGCTTTAAATTTACAGCTTAGCACAATATTCAAGGAGATATTTACAGTATGTACAGCTATATACAGAAATACACAAGGTAAAAGGTAATACAAAAACACAACAGCCCTCCCAGAAACCAGAGTTTCCAGGAGGGGCTCACAACCGCCCTTCCACTTTCCTCCCACCCCTCTACCTTACCCTAGATCTTGCCTTATGTTTAAGGTAGTATGGAGGGTCAGCCAGGGGGGTTAGGAAGCAGATAGATTAGTCACACGGACAGCAGGTTAGGTTAGAGAGAGTTCAGCCCAAAGCCCAGAGAGAGCGACTCTGTTATCTGTGTTTGTGTTCTTGTTCTTAGACATCTCAGCAAGCCTATGAGTGAAGCAGATGTCACCATTGTTTCCTTTTCACAGCCTGTAATCTAATTCTCACCAAAACATTCTAGCTAGGCTCAAACTAGCACAGCCTGAAACACTCCTTTCCTACAAAATATCTACTGCTGTCCACCCTCGAGGTGAGTGTTGGAGGTTCTGGCTCACAGAATCTATTTTGTTACACTCCTGCATTGGAAGATGACATACAATTTTAAAATTTCATTTCCCTTCAGCTGGTAGGGGATTGTGTTCCATGAGCTACAGCATTGTTTTCTCTGTGCAGATTATGAGTGAAAATAGTCAATGAGCTATTAAATCTTTCCATGCACAGAAATAATAGGAAGTGATTAAAGTGGGGCCAACCTGGTCATTTCCAAGGGACCCTTCTTATCGTTAGAAAGTAAGGAAAATGAATGGCTTGATATGTGTGCCCAGACCAAATAGACAGTGCAGGTAAATAACATCTCGCAGCAGTCACTTTATCAAAAAGAAATATCTGGGCTGGGCTCCTCAATTGAAGAGAGATGTTGAGGTGCTGGAACGTGTCCAGAGAAGGGCAGCAAGGCTGGTGAGGGGCCTGGAACACAGCCCTGTGAGGAGAGGCTGAGGGAGCTGGGGGTGTTTAGCCTGGAGAAGAGGAGGCTCAGGGCAGACTTCATTGCTGTCTACAACTACCTGAAGGGAGGTTGTAGCCAGGTGGGGGTTGGCTGAAGGGAGGTTGTAGCCAGGTGGGGGTTGGTCTCTCCTCCCAGGCAATCAGCAACAGGACAAGGGGACACAGTCTCAAGCTGTGTCGGGGGAATTATAGGCTGGATGTTAGGAGGAAGTTCTTCCCAGAGAGAGTGATTTGCCATTGGAATGGGCTGCCCAGAGAGGTGGTGGAGTCACCGTCCCTGGGGGTGTTCAAGAAAAGACTGGATGAGGCACTTAGTGCCATGGCCTAGTTGACTGGCTAGGGCTGGGTGATAGGTTGGACTGGATGAGCTTGGAAGTCTCTTCCAACCTGGTTGATTCTATTCTATCAAAGGCTGGTGAGAAATCTAATGGAGTAGTTTGGTATCCCTTTTTGATTGGTAGCATTTATTCTGTCTGTAATTATTAATATTTCCTGTATGTATGTATTGTTGTACAAGTATTGGAAAGAGAATATGACTTTTAAAGGATTTTAATTTGTCTGAAAGGAATTTTGCCCCGTTCATATAGATTTACCCTTGTAATTAACATAAATGGTGAGGATTCCTTTTCCATCAAATGAACACCTCAGTTAAATATTGGGTAGGCAAACAAGGTCAGCCGTAAGCAGATTATTATCATCTATCTAAATGCCTTTCTGTCTCGGTAAGGAGGATTTCCTTGTTCTTTAGGCACAGGCCAGGAGATGAGGAAATGTGACTTCAGATTTCCCATCTCAGAGCACTTCTAAGTGGTGATCCTTTTTTTCCTCAGTCTCTTGGTTTTCGGGATTGCGAGGGTGGTGACACTTTATTTCACTGAGTGCCACCATGAGGAAGTCTGGGGTCAGAACACTCACACTGCAGGAACACAGGTACCAGGGAAGGAACGGTAATGCAATGCTCTTATCTCTCTGTCCCTCAGAGAAACAGGTCAGGACAGTTATGTCTTTTGATTGGAAAAAAAGGAAGAAATCTTCGCTCTGAAGTGTCCTGGGGTGAGGATGTTGCTATGATTCTTTTTTTAGATTCATTTGTTAGATTTGCAATTACCCCATTTTCCAATTAATTAGCCAAGTATGAGAGATGGGAAGGAGCTTGTTTCACAGTTCGGAGCTTGAGTCATAGTCTCTAGTTTAGTGAAAGCAAAGGGCCATGTTTTGCTTTCAAATTACAAAATGGGTGGTGGGAAACATAGTATCGTGGTGAGCAATTTCATGGGGAGGTGAGCACTATGACACCATTTCCATCCTGTCCTATGCTGCAAAAACTGTCTACGCAGCAGTGCATGTTCTTCAGCATATGGCTGAACTGGGATGGGTATGCTTAGATTCTGGGTATATTTTGTAACAATCTCTCCCTTTTTGTCATCCACTAAAATTTCACACAGCAAGCTTGTTGTACACTCTCCCCAATATTTTCAGTTCCACTTACAGCCGTTATACTTTGTAGAGAATTTGTCCTCCAGTCATAATTATCCTGCTCTTAATGAAATATTTCTAGGGAAAGATGAGCAGCTGCTAAAGAAAAGCAGGTCTTGGATTAGATTCCATCTCTTCTGTCTCTCTGCTATTTGAAGTCTCAGTATTTTCACCTGGATGCAGATCCCAGTATTCTAGTGTTGAGGATAGGTTACTGAAATGGGCAACCAGAGGAGCTAGTAAGCTCTCTGCTTTGAATTTGGAAATTTCTTTGATTTATTTCCACTTCTGGGAAACTACACTTTATTTATAAGATGTCAAATGAAACAATCAGTCTGACACTTTCTGCCTTAGGAATCTAAAGATATGTAGTAACTGATTGGAACTTAATTTGAGTCATTATTCATTCATGTTGTCTGCTTATCTAAACCACAATAGCAATACTAACTTAGTTGGCATGATTCCACTTCAGGAAACATACTTATTCCATCTACTTTAGTTAAAATAGCTCAGCAGATTATATAGAACCATAGAATGGCTATATTGATAGGAGAGACTGGAAATATGCTTAAAATTAAGAATGTCCTTAATAATCTGTGACCTAATATTTAGTATGATATTTTTGTATAAGCCTTGTTTCCAAGTTTAAACTCCCACAGTTCTGATTTTAAGGGTTTTTAAACAAAAGCATAAAATCAGTCAGTTCCTCCATTGACTTCTGTGTTTCCAAGAACTCAGACATGAAAAAAATCATGTGAAAAGGTCACTTGCTGTTAGTGTATTTCATTGAAATTACAGATTGACAGTGTCTGCTCCAGCTTCTACTAGTACATACTTGCTCTTGGTTTGCATACATATTTGTTCTCATAGAATGCAAGTTAAATAACAGCTACCTTTTTTGTGTGTGTGTGTAAAGAGCAGCCTAACACATCTAATTTCTGCAATTTCTACCTATGGTTTTCCTCTTAAAGGTAATTTGTTTCCTTTCAAGTAATTACAAATAGTACATTTCCAGTCACATTATGCCAGCATCAAGACTGATAACTAACTAGTTTGATTCCACTCTTATCAACATTTCATGAAAATTAGAAGTGAAAACATCACACTGGGACTTTTAGAGTTGTTTTAAGTTGTTTTGAATAAATAGCAGAGTCTCTTACAGCTCTAATGATTCGAACAGCTAAAAAAAGATTCATCTACAATGTGCAATGCTTCTCTCTTTATGCTTTCTAAGAACCCAGGCAACCTGTTCATGGTGTTTATTCGTATTGTGCTGTGTAGTGCATGAATACTATTTATACTACTTATATAGTTTAAGCTTTACCAGGTTACAATAGCATTTCTCTAACTAGTATTTGAAAACAATGCTATCTGGGAAATAACATTTCAGTTTGATTTGGCAAATATTGTTCATTCCCAGTTATTTTGCAAGCCATTTTTGTTTAATCCTATGGATTGGGCATGTAGGAGCGAAATAAGTGCATTTCAGACATTGTTTATTGTTGGGTGTTGATGTCAGTTGGTTGGGGTTTTTTGTTTGTTGGTTTGGTTTGGTTTTGCTGGCTTTTTGCCTTTTTCTTTAAGGAGAGTGAGGTTCCATGGCATCTCTTTATGAAAGCTTCATCAATTAGCTTGGCCTCATCTTCATAGTAAATGAAGATTCTTATACCGCTTTGCTCAAAAGTAATTCCTGAGATCATGGCTGAAGCAACTGAAATGTTAGATTAAATTTGTAGTTTGGGAGAAGGATAAAATGGAGGAATCAGTGCTGAAGTTCCTAATTATGTTTTGGAAAACAAACAAACAAACAACTAACCACAAAGAAGCAACCAAAACCCACCAAAGAACCCTAATAAGAGCATGCATTTTTTTTTTGCTCCAATTAGTCCTAGTTACTTTTCTATAACATCTCTCTTCTACAGGTTGACAAATGCATTCCAAAGTACTAATCTGAAATATTTGTCTCACAGTATTCATCTGCCCTTTTGTGATGTAGTAGACCAATAAATTTGCCAAAGAAAGCCCAAGATATGATAGCAGTTCTACGATTTCTTGAGAGCCAAACCATTAAGTTCCCTTTTGTGACTGTAGAAAGCTTTTCCCACACATCTCTTCTAAGCTTGTTTCAAAAAACTTTCTAAGCTGTAAAGAAATCAGTGCAAGTTATGTCTTTAGCAAGACTAGGATGTGTTTTTCCCTTGGAACATAAACCCGGAAATCTAGCATTTATATTGCAAGCTCTTCTCTATTCCTAGGAACTGCAGTGGGCCTCAGCCAAATTGTCCAATAATTCAAGATAACTGACTCTTTAGAACAGGAAAAATAAAAGTAAATAAGGTGTTTGATAGTCAGCATTGCTCCTGAAAACATTGCAAGGATTTCCTCCACTCTCACACCTCTGCTTGAGTAGTCACTAAACAGTTGTTACATTTGTTTGGTGACACCCTGGTTTTGTACATATATATATATAGACACATGCAAATAGGGCATGTGAATGATGCAAACATAGAAGGAAGATAATTAAAATTAACAGATGAGCAGAGAGGCTGAGAGAGATGTACAAGTGTAGTGTCTGTGCCAATAAATCACCAACAAGAATGATTAAACAAGAAAATACTGTATATACCTATTTTCCAGTTCTCTGATAAGCAATATGGTGGGAATAATTCTTTGGCTCTCGAGTTACATTCCATGTTAGTGGGTTAGTAATGGGTCACACATGACTGATTTAACAGAATAAAGGCTAAGATTAGATTACTCTTTTTAATAAAGTGAGCATACTTTAGATGAGAATGTTTTGTCTATTCATCAAAATTATGCATGTGGTGCCAGGCATCCTCTTCTTTTAAATGTACCTCATTGAAAATACAACAAGTTAAACACAAACCATCTTAGCATGTGGAAACATATTGTAGCTACCATGGTTTTTATATATATCATGAGGGAAACAGCAGTGCTGCATATGCAGCTTGCTTCCAGATACTGGTTTCAAGTATGAAACTAGTGCCTACAATATTTTCTTATCTATGTATATGTACATATACATGGAATACATAGTATTTAGATGCAAATAGGCAGTAGAAAGTAACAAAATAACAACAAGAAAAATTGAGTCCAAGCTTGATGGATGAAGAACTTCTTTCTGGTTTTCTGTATGATTTTTTTGTTTGCTTGGATTTTTTTTGTTAATCAGCCAGATTACTTCCAGCCAGCTTCTACTTAGAATTAAAGATTCTCAAGATGATTCATCCAACACTATTTCCCTACTCTTTATAGTAGTCATAGCCACTGAAAGCCCAGATATCTAATAGTTAGGTAGAGGGGTACTTGTGGAATCTGTATCTCTGATTAATTAGTCTATATTTACAGCCAGAATTCACAGAACCACAGAATGGTCTGGGCTGGAAGGAACCTCCAAAGGTCATCTAGTCCAACTCCCTCTGCAGTAAGCAGGGGCATCCTCAACTAGATCAGGTTGCCTAGAGCCCTGTCAAGTCTTGAATATCTCCAGGGAGTTACATTAGCGTCCAATACAGTGCAATTATTCTCTTTTTTTAACCTGGCCTAATGTAATAACTGACTTTATAAAACTCTTTTGTGTCCAGTTCTGGGCTCCTGAGTGCTAGACAGGGACACAGAGTTCAACAAACTGTCTCAGAGTGATGAAGGCTGAGAGAGATGAGACAAATTAATCCTGGAGAAGAAAAGGCTTGAGGGAATTTGATGAATGTACAGAAATAACTGCATGGAGGGTGTAAAGATGACCTATTCAGGCTCTTTTCAGTGGTGCCCAGCAACAGAGCAAAAGGAAACGGGCACAAACTGAAACACAGGAGGTTGTGTTTGAAGGAGGAGATGACAATTGGAATTAGTCTGAAAGGAAGGAAAGTTGACAGCAACCTTCAAAATAGCTTGAATCAATGAAAGAATGATGACCTGCTCTGTATGACATATTGCTGGGTTAAGTTGCCAGATGAGTTAATAAAGCCATGGCCTAGTTAAACCACATCCTTTGCATCATGTCTTCCTGCACAGTTAAGCTATGTGCTTTCTGGCTTGTATGGTTTCATCAACAATACAGATTCGCCGACTAGATCATCTGTTGGTGGTGCAGGGCTTAAAATAGAATACAGATCACTTCCTCTTAGATGTATTTGGCTGTACAGAGCTAACAGGAGTAAGAAATGGTGACAATTTATTTTTATCACTTGAGTACATTTGGACTGACTACATATGGAGAACAGATCTAGTGAATAAGACTTTTGCCTAGTAACTTTTTCTGCCTGTAGCCACATTTAATAATTGTGGTTGAAATGCTGGCTTTACATTTAAAAAAAATGTTGACAGAGTATCTTTCAGAAATGGGAACATGCTCACATGATTCTGAACATATGCCACGGTCCTTTCCCACATCTACATCTGCTGCTTTAATTGATATTGTATTTTAATTATTTTAGCTTATAAATACACACTAGGGCTGATAAACACAGTTTCTATCAGATGTTTCTGGAAGGAAAACGCTCTCCACGGTTGCTTTCTTCTTCAATATTTTTTCCCTATGGCTTTTTTGAAGCCTTCAAAAACTTTGTAATGGAATTACTTCTGTTAACATCTATTGGAAAAAATAGGGCAAGGTGCAGAGCATTAAAATCTAAAGTGTGAGATAATCTCCAGAGGAAAAATAAAATAAACCCCCAGATCATAATAGAAGGATACGTGCTACTGTGTAGTGCATTCGATTTTGCTCAGAAAGAGGGAAATGATGGTATTCGAAAGAAGCTGAGCCACAAGTTAATTCCAGTGAATTGCAGAAGTAGCACAGCAGCAATGACATATGCTGTAGTGTTCTGGCACTTCTTTACCTCAGTTGAAACACAGTTAGAAAGAAACAATCACTGAATATACCAAATTAGCCCTGGCCAGTACTGACAGGTGAGTGCCTCTACCTGAAGATCACTTACAAAGCTATTCTGTTTGCATAGTACTCAGTTCCTTTCCTTAGTCCATTAAGTTCGTGGTAGATAGATGAGAGCTTAATTTTTCACACAAGAGGAAAGGATTAGCTATCATATCAAATATGGGTCACAATTGTAAGTGATGTTCCTCCCAGTCTGGTGTGAATATTCGTAAAGAATTCCTTCAGTGGTGGCCTCATCAGTCAACAATTCACTGCTATTTCTGTTAGCAGTTGCTTTAAGATTCCATTCCAACATCTGACTAAAATCAAGGTGGGGGAATAAATATATCTGCTCCATCTCATCATTTAACAGTGATGTACTATGATTTGATATTGGTTTATGTCAGACAATATTCTATTATTAAGCACAGAGCAACATCAGTTCTCTACCACTGACCTGAGAGGCTGGATGGGGTTTTGTATTTAATGAAACATAGTTCAGTTAAAGACTAACATTTTGGACTACATTTTCTTCTGGTGTCTTGAGTCATAGCTCCACCAGAATCTGTGGACTCTCACAGAAGCAGCAATTTTCCCTATTTAGACAGATGCTTTTATACTTTAATTACAAAAGCTGCTACTTCTTTCTCCTAAATTACTGTTTGAGTATTAATAACAAAAGCCATAGAAAATCTTTGTTTTAACTAATTTAGTGACTGAGTGGTGTTGGCATCTTGAAGTAAACATAACACCTTGACTTGGCCAAAGTCACAAATACATCTTGCGAATAGTGCGCAGCCTCTACTCCCACACCGAGTGAGAAAGGTTGGCATACCATGATTGCAACGTATGAGTAAAGAAACAATTAATGTTATCAATTAGATTAAGAAACAGCTAATGTCAAAAATTATAGCTAGTGAATCTAAATGTGGAATGTTAAACTGTATACTAGTTTGGGCCTCTTGTCAGGCTTACAGGTGATTTTTTTCCCTTGGGATTCATAGACTTTATCTTTGCTGAAAATAGGTGACTCAAGCCATTCTTTCAATGAATTGATCTGATCTCAATCTTTCTCAGTGATGTTGGTGTCATCCTCCTTTTTATGTAAGTACCTAACATTTGGAATACTTGCTTAGAAAGTGCACAACCTGCACTGATTTCCCTTTTCAAAAACAACAACAAAAAAAGCCCTTTGAACCTTCACCTCCTACTTCTCATAATATGACAATTTAGGGATGGCAGCATTTTCTGTCCAAATCTGGGGGAAGAGGAAGACCACAGGAAGGGTCAAGGAACTGTAACTCAAAGATTAATGCAATTATTGAGAGAAAGGGACTGGGATTTCAGTCTTCTGTCAATTGCTTCTGTAGTTTTCATTGAATAAATTTTCATGGCATAAAAAAATGACAACACAATTCCTAGGAAACTAACCCAGCTAGGGGACTAATCTTAAGCCCCAGGTTATTTCTGAAAACAAGCATCAATCTCTTAAATGTAATGCTGAAATCTTAGAAAGTGGTGAGCATTAAGAAAAAGCTCTCCATGTGCTTTCTTCTCCTGCCAAATAGCTCCTGCCACTGAATTCTTACCTTTTTGCATCTTATCTCTATGTGCCTAAAGTTCACTGGGCATCGCATGGAAAAACTAGATTCTGAAAGGGATTTCTGTGTGTCCAGACCATTGTCCCTACCTGTGTTTGGAGACTGTAGCTACTTTGGACTCTAAATGACATAAAAGCATTCAGAATGTTTATGTATGTAAGAAAACACTGTTTGATACAGTGAAGGTGTTGATCTGACTGTAGGTTAGTGTAGCTCACTGACACACAAAAAAAAGCCTTCTTGAGATCAGTTCTAGAGAAGCACCGTGGGCATTACCCAGGTTATGGAACTGCTTGTGGCAATTTTACTCATTGTAAGAAAATGGCTTTGGCTCATCTACATGTATAATTACTGCTTGCACTACTGTTAGGAGAACGATGGCAACATCCTCTGAAAGCATTACTGTTAACACAACTGAATTAATAGTTATGAGACAACATAGCAAATCTTTGGACCAAACACTTCTAGCACTTTAGCAAGTACCAGCTAGAATATTCTTTATGAAAATGATAACCATCTAAGCCTTGGCTACTTTAAGTACTGAACTACCTGTAATATAAGAGTTTAATCATTCTTGGCTGTAAGAATAGTAAAAGAAGAGAAGCAGATGCTACCAGAAGACAGGTTCTCAAACATAATCTTTTTGTCAGGAATAACAGTTTAAGCAGCTTCTGTTATCAAGCACTTGTTCCATTTATCTTTCTTTTGATACCAGTACAGCTAAGTGTATTGACCCCTAAACTACACCTCTAGATACTGTCCTCCAACTCAGCTTGTGCCCCTGATTAACAGCTTCTGATCCTGGCCATTGAGCCAGTTTTCAATCAATTTCACTGCCAGCCTACCCAGCCCATACTTCAAGAACTTTTCTATGAATGTGTTAAAGATGGTTGAAAGCCTTGGAGGGCAGGTAGGCAATAATCATGGCTCTACTCTCATCTGTCAGACCAGTAACTTCATTGTTGGTTGTTAGAAAGTTGATCATGGGTTCCCTTTGCTGCATTCACGCTGACTGTTCCTGATTATTTTCTTTTCCTTCACATGCCTTGAGATGATTTCCAGGATTAGCTGCTCTCTCACGTTTCCAGGGATCAAGATGAGGCTAACTCATCTGTAGTTCCCGGGGTCCTTGAAATTAGGAGTGAAGTTTACTTTTGTCCAGCCCATGGGGCTTTCCTGCAGTTCTTAGTGTGTCTGATCACAACAGACGACCAATGTGTAAAATCCAAACCAGTGAATGGTTAGTAAGATTTTGTCACAAAATGACAAAAGCAATATGCATAGTTAAGTGGAAAATGATAGAGTGGCTTGGGTTGGAAGGAATCTTTAAAGATCATCTAGTCCAAACCCCAAAATCTATCAGGCTTGCCAGTATAATAGAACAGTAAATGAGGCACTGGAAGAAAGCAAGTGTAGTGCTTTCATTTCTCTTTTCCAGTATTGCTCACTTACTGTCTAGCATGCAATGAAATCTTAGGACTGTTTTTTCTGGAGCTCTCTTGGTCCTTGGGTAAAACTAGATGCGTTGGGGGACCTATTAGTGGGATCATATTAGTTCTTTAAAGTAGCAGTCAGACACAGTAGAGTCTTTAAAAAGTTCATGAAATCCAAATGCCTTACAACTTTCCATTGTTAGGCCATACAATTTGTCAGAGTATACTCAAGGGTCTGATCACAGTGTGGATTTAGGGAAAAACAAGTGTTGAGTTTATGAAAAATATATTGCCCTGTAAACTGGCACAAAAAATGGAACAAAATAATAAGCAAATTCAAGTTAAAATCTGACTTCTCTCCAGTGTCAAAATTCTGCTTTGTTGTTAGAACATTTACTGACAGGTTTAGAATCACAGAATGTCTCCATTTGGAAGTAACCCACAAGCATTAATGAGTCCAACTCTCTGTTCTTCGCACGACTATCCAAAACTGAACCATATGACTAAGCAGTCCAGATGCTCCTTGAATTCTGACAGGCCTGGTGCCATGGCTATCTTGGGGAGCCTGTTCCAGTAACTGACCATTGTCTCGTGGAAGAATCTTTTCTTAATATGTAATCAAAACTTCCCCTGATGCAGCTTCATTCTGTTCCTTTGTTTCTCTCTGTTCATCAGAGAGAGGACAACATTTCTCCCTCTGCTGCTCCTTCCGTAAGGAAGTTGTAGACCGTGATGAGATCATTCCTCAACATTTTCTTTTCTAAGCTGAACAAGCCAAATGACTTCATCTGCTTCTCATAAGTCTTCTTGCCCTTTAAGCCTTTCAGCACCTTGGTCACTCTCCTCTGCTTATATTCTAATGGGCTGATGTCCTTATTTGAGGTGCCCCAAACCGCATAACAGCACTTGTGGTGGGGCTGCATTAGTGCAGTGTAGACCAGGACAACTGCCTGCCTTGACTGGCTAGCTATGCTGTGCTTGATGCCCCCCCAGGAAATGGTTGGCCTTTTGGCTGCCAGAGCACACTGTAGACTCATGTTCAACTCGCCATCATTCCAACCCCCTGATATCTTTCTGTGGGACTTCATTTGTATGTATAACCAGGATTTCCCCACCGAGAATCCTGCACATGCTGTTGTTACATTTCATTCAGCTGGCAATTTCCCAGCTCTCTAGTCTATCCAGATCTTTCTGTAAGATCTCTCTAATCTCAATGGAGTTCCTAGCCTCTCCTAGGTTAGCATCATTGACAAATTTACTCAATGTACATTTGATTCCTGTGCCTAAATCATTTACAAAAACATTAAAGAGCACTGGCCCTAAAATTAAGCCCTGGGGAACCCCACTGGTGACTGGCTGCCAATCTCATGTAACTTCATTTACTTTGAGCCCAGCCCCTTAGCCAATACTTAACAGGCTTGTTTAGTGGCATGCTGCATATTTTATGCAGAAGGATATTGTGAGGGATGGTATCAGAAGCCTTGCTAAAATCCCAAACTGCCTCATGTACTGATTCCCCTTGGTCAGCTAGATGGCTGACCTTGTCATAAGAAGAAATTAAGCTGGTTAAGTGGGACTTTGTCTAGTGAACTCACACTGGCTATGGTCACTGACTTTGGTGTGTCTCAAGTGTTTTTCAACGAGTCCCAGGATAACCTTCTCCATATTTTTTCCACCCACTTACAAGCCTGTAATTATCAGAGTCTTCCTTCTTACCCTTCATGAAAATTGAGACAACATTTGCCAGGGTCCAGTCAACCAGGGCCTCTCCAGACTCCCGAGAGCTTTGAAAAACAATGGAGGGAGTTCTTGCAATACATCAGCTATCTCTATCAATACACTGTGAAGAATACCATTGGGCCCCATAGATTTTTGTGCATTCAGCTGGAGTAGCGAGTCTTGAAGAGGTCCAGGGTCAGCTGGGAGTCTATCATTCCCCTAGTCATGGTCCTTTGACACAGGACCCACAAGGCCCAAGGGCCATGTTGAAAACAGAGTTGATCAAGGCATTAAACATTTCTGATTTGTCTGTGTCCCTGTTTGTGAAAGGACTGACCTCATCAAGCGATGGACCAATGCTATCTCTGTGCTCCTTTTGTGTTCATATTCTTTTAAAAAGCACTTTTTGTTGACTCTCATAGCACTGACTTTTTATTTTGTTTCATTTTTTTAAGTTAGCCAAGGCACTGAAAGCGAATTATTCCTTTCCTATACAGTTTTGCTTTCTACATCTAATGCATTTTGTGCCATCTTCTCATTGATGTAACAGGAGAACAATTTCAGGAGGAATTTTGTAATTCTTTTCAATATTTGTTGTTTCTAAGCTCATGTGATAATTACTTTCCATGCTGTACTATCAAAATATCAACAGAAAATATTAGTAAAGAATAGATTTGTGACAGCAAAACCAGCTTGCTTCTAGTTCCACAATCATGTAAACTCATTGTGTACACTAGAAAAACTAAGCATAAGCATACAGGATGGAAGAGTTGTCAGTATCTGAAGGGGATGACAGTAATCCAAATTCATACCACTGTGACATGAAAGTTCATCTATGAATAACTTCAGGAGTTAACAAATAGCAACTATATAAACCCACTCTTGAAAAGTGACCTCGCTAGCAATCACACTTAGGTCCAAAAGGAACTTGTTAAAAAATAGCTGTTTTGGAATTTTATTTATGATTTGACTTACTTGAAGGGTCTATGCTCCATTTATTTACCTAAGATTAATGTAAGAAAAATTATATAATATAGAAAACATAACTTTGTATCATTTTAAGATATTGCTTTTATATGCAAGGGTCATGAGACTTTGACCAGAATTCATCTGAGCACTCTTTACAGAAAATAATTCTTTCTCTGTCTTAACAAGCAGTGAACCTGGTATTCACTTAATGTGAGCACAATGGGATCAGCTGTCTTGTCAAGTTAATCTATAACATTAATGCAGTGTTTCATCCCTTTGCTCAGGCTCCATGCACATAAAACTTTAATACATATATGTTTTCAACAGAGTATTCCTGTGTCCATCAGTTAGAAATGCATGGACCAGTGAAGTGCCTTTGTACCTTGCTGTTCCTCTCTAAGGCTGATTCTTAAATCTTTCACAAAAGGGCATGGAAGTTAAAATGCCTTCTATAGGTATCCCAAAATCAGTGCTTAGGATATGCTTTAGTACATATTGTTACTCGTGCTGTGCTTATAGTTGGTTCTCATACTAGTTTGATTTAAAAACAAAATCTTATTGGAAAAGTCCTTTTATAGAGCTGTGTAACAAAAGGGTTGATACTTTGATCTGTCAGTGAGGACCATTGCTATATGTAATAGGTTGCCAAGCCATACTTTTCATATACTGTTTCAGTGCCATTGGTACTTGTGAGCAGGTGTGTAAAGATGCACTATGGACACCTGGAAAAGGCAATAGACAGGAAATCTTGTTTCTGACTCTTCTATTGATTTAATGTATTACCATTAGTGAGCTATTGTCCCTTGTGAATGATTGCTCAAAAAGGCTATGAGTTGATTGTCATGGTACCTACATGTACAGGACACCATCCTCTGGGTATCATTCATCACTTCCAACTCCACTTCCGTGGCTTTATAAATGTTTGCTCTTTTTTTTTCCTGTTTTGCAGATATATTTGAAAGAGAAAATGACACCTGGATGAAGATATTAGAAAACAGGGTTCTAGGTTCTCATGCATAGATGGCAAGGTAAGTAAATGATACAACATTAACACACACACAGAGAACCAACAAAATTGTCATTTCTCTGTTGTAGAAGTTTTGCAAAGCCACATCTCAAATTATGCATTTGATCACCCATTTTGTCCTAGAGAATAATATTTGTTTTGTATTTACTAAATGAAAAAGAATTTGTATCGTTGTCAAGTTCAAGCCTGGAATGAGTTGTCAGTGCAGGAAGTACAAAGAATGATTAGTTTGCCCTACAAAAGAGACTGCTCCTGGAGAATTTATCTTTGTAAATGTGTAGTTACACCGCTCAGGGCTCAAGCACTATATGAAGTTTGGTATAATTTTTTTTCAGGTCCTCTCTACAGTGCTTGAGTTTTGTCTTAAATCAACAGCCAGCTGTTAGGGCTGCCACTGATTCCTGACCTGTAATTACCCCAGATCCTCATCCTGCTGCTTGGCTTCTCAGACTCTCTTGATATACATGCTACAAGGTTGAAAGTGGCAAGAAATCCTTTGCAGAGGTACCAAGAGATTTGTACCTTTGCACTACACATCAATCCAAACATGCAGTAGGCCCATTCTTCCTCCCTTCCCTTCATTTCACCCTTAAATCTTGCCCTGCATTTCAGGTTGTAATTAAGACTAGAATGTGAAATCAAACGACTTTGCTTGAACCTGCCTCTAGAAAGAGATCTCTTGGTGAAGTAAATGCGTAATATCCTTGCTGATGAGGTCCATGCCTTTTGCTGGCCTGTCTGACTGTTTTAGTAGAAGCTGTATAAGATTTCTGATGCAATGCATTTATTTCAGTAACTCGGAACTATACAAAGACTTAATCAGTATTAAAGATCTTAGCTGTCAGGAATCCTTTACTTCATTCTCAGCCCTATTCTTGAATTTTGAGCTATGCATTACTGCCAACCAGCAAACAGGTATGTTCATTCCAGGATGAATGATGATTGCAAGCTATGAGTCGGTTTCAATTCTCTATCAATTCATCTGAGAAGAAAAGCTTGCAGTTGTTTGTTTGTTTGTTTGTTTTTTAAAACATGCTGTGTCACTTAGGTATGTGTTTTAGTAAACACATGCTCAGAGGAAAGGCAGGAACAGAACAATTGCAAGTTTTTATTGCAAGTTTTTATTGCTGTTATAACTAATTACATAAATAGCTCTTTTTAGAGCTGGCTATGATGAGTAGCTATACCTACATTTATCCCTCTTTAGCTGGAGGAAACAGCCTCACAGATTTATCACCTGAGTAGAACATCTGAAATCAGAAATATATCAGTCTAAGGTCTCAGCAATGCACACTCTGAAGCACTGTCATAGTACATACAGTCAGGATGCTCACATGAAAGGGCTGCTGTATTCTGAATGCTTACATTTTAAGTACTTGGTGAACAGGTGAGTAGGACTGTGTATTGTAGGAGAGGCAGAAGACCTACAAGTAAAAATTGAGCTTCTGTGCCTGCAAGTGTTCTGGTCATTGAAGAATGAAAATAAGGTGAAAGGCTTCAGAAAACTTCTGATATTCTTCAACTAAGAGATAGAATAGAATATGCTTATGCCTTTTTATTGGTTCTGATCTTTTTTTCCCAAGCTCCTACATTCAGTTCAGCAGTTGCTGAGAGATGTTAGTGGGAAAAAAATTGTTGCTAGGTAATCATGAAATGCAACTTTCAGTATTTCAATATCAACATTTTTGATTTTATCTGATCAATTCAAGTATTGCACAGGGGGAACACAAACTATTATTAACATGTACTGTTGAAAAAAAGGAAAACCAACCTCTCTAAAATGAGCAGAATGCCAGGATGTAATATAAAATACTTTTGTAAATAATTACATGGCTACATTGCCTAAAAAGATAATTCATCTCAGATCCACAGCAGCATAGCTGTTCAATTAAAGGAGGTCTCATTCTTTGAAAGAAAAGAAAACAGACACCTTTTTTTATAAAACTTTTGGTTGTCTTTCTGGAATATTTGCAGGAGCTGAGAAAAATGTAATCCCAGACAAGTATACCTGAACTCAGCTTCTGTCTCTGCAGCACTGAGCAGCTTTTTATGAGTCTCAGATAAGCAAGTACTCAAGACAAGAATGGGAGAGAAAAAAAATGTTACTTCATGTTTTCCCTTTCCTTGAAATTCCATTTTAGAGGATTAGCTGAAATGATAGCTGCTTTTCTGTGAACTGAAATAGAGGCCCCCAGGAGAAGAGCGTTGCAGTGCTCGTGGGTGATGAGGGATACCATGGTCATGTGCAGCAGCAAATTTCTTCCAGGGCCTGTGTGGGAGGAAAATTCAGCTTGAATCTTTTCCAAATTTTTTTTTTTTTTAATTAAATTAATAAACTAAGTAGTCAGGTTGAAGAGATATGGATGCCACAGATAGTAGATGTGCTTGGAAGTGAGGAACAAACCTAAATTGCAGAATCATAGAATGGTTTGGGTTGCAAGAGATCTTAAAGATCATTTAATTCCAGCCCCCATCCAGAGGCTAGGTTGCTCAAAAACACATTTGACCTGTCCATGAACAACCTTTCTGCATATGTTGCAGTGTTTCACCAACCTCACAGTAAGTGTTTCTTCCTAAGAGTTAATTAAAATCTTCCTTCCATCAGTTAAAAACCCATCCTGAGAAAGACTCCCTTCCCATCCTTCCTATAGGCTTCCTTTAAGTACTGGAAGGCCACAATAAGGTCTCCCTGGAGCCTTTTCTTCTCCAGGCTAAACAACCGCAACCTGCTATGCCTGTCCTCATAGAGGAGGTGCTCCAGCCCTCTGATCATCTTCACGGCCCTCCTCTGGACCCACTTGAGCAGATGCATGTCTGAGTGACCTGTTTGAGTGAGAGGTGTCCTTGCCTGTGGCAGAGGGTTGGAACTGGATGATCCTTGAGGTCCCTTCCAACCTAAACCATTCTATGATTATGTTGGGAGCTGCAAAGCTGAATGTATTACAGTAGGTGGGGTCTCCATGAGAGTGGAGTAGACGGGAAGCATCACTTCTCTCAACCTGCTAGGCTGGATGAAGCCCAGAATGTGATTGGCTTTCTTGGTTGTGAGTGCATGTTACAGGTTCCCATTCCTGATTCACATTCCCTTTTTCAACCAGCAACACCTCACAACTCCCTCGACTCCAGACTGCTCTCAAGCTACTCATCATCCAACATGTTTGTGATAGAGATTGCCCTGACCCAGGTTGGTCATTCTGTTCATGTTACTTCACATCAAGTGTTATTAAAACCACAATAAGTTTGCAGTACGAGACAGAAAGGAAGATTGTTTTGAAGCATCCAGTAAAACCAAAAGCATCCAGCTTCCTTAGACTTTTCAGTCGTGTTAAGCACAAAATGCATACTGTTACCACATGCATTCATTCAGCAGACATACTGCTTTGTGCAAAGTCCAGTGGGAAAGCTGAGGTACAGGGGTTAATGTTGACATAAAGGCCAAATCTTGATTTCTTTGATGTTAAGAGCAAAGTTTTCATTGAGCCCAGTGGGATTAAGATTTAGTGTACATGTTCTTGTTTCTTTCAAGCTAGTGTGGTCTTAACATTACTCAAATCTATTAAATAGTCTTTACTAGTTCAGTTTTGCTGAATAAAAGAAACAAAAACCTGTGTTCAGAACAACCTCTTCACTCAATGTGTGTACCTGCCAGATACTCTGGACTCTGGTATTTAAAACTGAAGGCATGTGATACCATGCCATACAATTCCTTTCCTTCCCCTTCTCTCCAAACAAAATTCTCACTCTGAGAAGAAACTGAAACTGGAAAAAATAGTGGTTTAAAATTTGTTACTGTAAGAAATACTTAGTATTTGATTTTTAACCTATAGATGCCTGCAGCAATAATCATGAAATTATGAACACTCAAAAAAGGGGTTTATAACTTGTTGTTTTTTTCACCTCTTCAAGCACTCTTTAAAGACCTGTTAGGTGCTCTAAGCACACAAATATTTTATCTGTTATGCTTAAGGATTTTTCAGGAACAGTTTGTAGTTAAGATGCATTGGTCTGCAGCTGTTTCCTACCCAAGCTACTGCCGACGTAGCCTTAGAGGCATTATATAGAAGAAGGAGCTTTAATGCAGAAATTCTTTATATGATTGACAATAACTGCACTAGTGTTAGGTCTGAGCAGGAAGACATATAATTTTCTTAAATGCACAGGGTGAAGCCTTCTTTAATCTTTTTTATGCTGGAGAAGCAGTTAAAAACAAACACCTCTTATAGAAAGTCAAAACTGATATCCATTCCAACGTGACACCCAGAAATGCAACAGTAATCTTTCACATCTTTGTACCTGGAAGAGCACACCTCTTATAGAAAAGCAGTCTTGGAAATCAATTAATTCTTCCTATTTTTGAAGAGTGAGAAAGCACTGGCTACAACACAATTTGCAGGTTTGAGGACAGGGAGATCCATTTTGACAGAAAATGTAAATGTGAATTTAAAATAATTTATTCCTCCAAAATTTTTACAGGGAAAATAAGCCTGCATTATTACCATAGATAAATATGCTAAATTCATTGCTATGGTTCACAAAGCTTGTAGTTGGAATATTGACAAACTAAAAATGCATTTTAAATTGCTGTCTCTTTAGCTCTCAGCAAATTTGATTTTTTGTTTCTTTGATACATAAAATAAGCTTAAAGTGGCATATATGCTTACATAACCTCTTGCGTTTGACATTAAGCCCTAGGAAGTAATTCAGCTGATGAAAAGATAGGGCTGAAGCAGTTACAGAAGCCCTCTGCCTCAGCTGGGGTAGTTTCACGTTTGCAATTGCACTTTAGAGATCAAATGCATTAAACCCTAAAGAAACACAGAACGAGTGACTACTTCAAAGGGTTTTTAAATTGAAAAAGAAACATAAAAATCCCCCCAATGATTTATACAAATGTTTCAGAACCAACACAACTGGTGGTATGTATAGGGGGGAAAAAAGTGACACCTGTTCACAGAAACAATTTAGCTTTTAAATCTAAGATAACACTGCTTAACCATTTGTTATTCTAATCATTTTACTCAGTTCAGGTCTAAAATAGTCCATAATGCATATATATCGCTGCATATATCTGCATAGATTATACAAAAAGCATTTAAGTTTATATTTACAATTCAACTTCAGAGTTTCTTGAAAGTAGGTCTCTTTGCATTGCTCCTAATTCTGCAGTAGGTGGCAGTGGGTAGTGGAGAACATACACGAGTGTGCGGTTTAGACAGCACCACAGTTTTATGGGAAGCTTAGAAATGGCCAAGTATTTTCTGCTTTGGAGTTCTGTGTATATCAAACAGGAAGGAACTGTCAAACAGATTTTCTAAATTGTCATGGTTAAATAGTAGCTTTTGCAAAGTATTATGAAAATAAACTGATGGAGTCAAATGAAGATACAACTGCCACACACACTTCTGTAAGTGTGAAGCTGAGTGTGCGCAAGAAAACTGAGCTGAAGGCTTAAACTCTGGAGAGGGTTCTGCAGGGTAGCTCTGTAAGACAGGAGAATGTAGTGAACACAGTTTACAAAGACAAAAGGAAAACTGCAGTTTCAGTTTTATCAGTATCTATTCAGATTTCCCCNAGGCTTTTGGAAATTGCTGAAATGGAAAAGAGTGAGATGGGAAGAGAGTTTAGGCACAATGGTGGCACTGTGGAATATTAAGACTTTAGGCAGGTTGTGTGGGAGAATAAGATGCTCTGATTTTACATTCCATGCACACCTGAAATGTGGGAGCTTGATGGTATTAAGAATGTGGAATTGGATGAAAAAGTATGTCAGAGAGGAAGATTCGAAGTCTCGTTTATTATTGATTCCTGTTTCTTGCTTACCTGAAAATCTGGCTTGATAGATTTATATAGAAAGTGCTCAGTCAGCACTTTTGATTATTCTCACATTTTCACCAGTGTATTTTAAACTCCAAGCAGAGAGACTAAAACCTCAGAAGTACAAGGCATTACCCCTAACCCAAACCCTAGCCATAACTCTGACCCCTACAACTAAGCTCTAAAACTAAATCTTCCTCTAAACCTAACATTAAATCTAACCCTAACCCCTACGCTAACTAATCCTATCACTAACCCCAACCCTTAACTCTAACTCCTAACTCTAAACTTTTACAGAAGCTGTGCAACACTTCTTTTGTTTATGATCTCGTGGGCAAGCTGTCTCCAGACTTCATGTATTTAAGTAGCAAAATGATAAGTTAAACAATATACTGGTACTTAATGTCAATTCTATAATCATAAACGTTGGCCAAAGATTAATGGATAGTATCTTTTGTAGGAAGTAATAGTTTATACTTACAAAAAGGTATAAGCACTGAGCCAGCAGTGTGCCCAGGTGGCCAAGAGAGCCAATGGCATCCTGGCCTGCATCAGGAATGGTGTGGCCAGCAGGAGCAGGGAGGTCATTCTGCCCCTGTACTCTGCACTGGTTAGACCGCACCTTGAGTACTGTGTCCAGTTCTGGGCCCCCCAGTTTAGAAGGGACATTGAAATCCTTGAGTGTGTCCAGAGAAGGGCGATGAGGCTGGTGAGAGGCCTCAAGCACAAGCCCTACGAGGAGAGGCTGAGGGAGCTGGGGTTGTTTAGCCTGGAGAAGAAGAGGTTCAGGGGTGACCTTATTGCTGTCTACAACTACCTGAGGGGTGGTTGTGGCCAGAGGGAGGTTGCTCTCTTCTCTCAGGTGGCCAGCACCAGAACGAGAGGACACAGCCTCAGACTGCGCCAGGGGAAGTTTAGGCTTGAGGTGAGGAGAAAGTTCTTCACTGAGAGAGTCATTGGACACTGGAATGGGCTGCCCAGGGAGGTGGTGGAGTCGCCATCCCTGGAGCTGTTCAAGGCAAGATTGGACGTGGCACTTGGTACCATGGTATAGCCTTGAGCTCTGTGGTGAAGGGTTGGACTTGATGATCTGTGAGGTCTCTTCCAACCCTGATGATACTATGATACTATGAATAAACAGAGGCAAAGTGCTGACTCAGTTTATTGGAGTTTGGCCTTTGTCTCAATGGTAGCAAGATTACTGTCGTCTCATTATCCAGTTAGCTATAAAATAAAAAAATAAAAGCAGGGTTTAGGCAAAACTGGTGGTTATTATTTACCTACAGTGTGTTTAAAAAAAAACCAAGAAGTGCAAGAAGGCACAGTTGCCTCTTGAAGAAATAAAAACACTTCATTGTGTCTTCAGCTGAACAGAAGGCTCCGAAGTTATAGCCCAAAGTAACAGTACTTTCATTAAAAGTGGGTATTTTATGTTTAAATCAAAAGGAAATCATTGACCCTGTTAAACCATGGTTGAATGCTTTCTTGATTTACTTCTGCATTATCTAGTTTTATGCTGGCAAATTGAATGTTCTCCATGAAATTGTGTTACTTCCCGTTTGAAAGCATGCATTAATAACTTTGTGTGTGTTGTGCCTTGTTCTTTGATATTCTTTTATATTAAGACGCATCAAACATTGCATTGGTCTCTCGCAAACTGAGTAGTAGACTCTGTGACAAATCTTCAATCATGCTGAACAGTAGTTCCCAAGACATGTCAAAGTTCCCTTTGAAATGTATCCAGATTTTCCATTTTCTGTGTTTCCATTTGTGGCTTTTCTGACACTTTTGGAAAGAATCTTGTTGTCTGATTAAATCTGGGTTTCTTTTTCCTTGAAGTAAGAGGTTACCTTTCAGTGTTGTTTATTTCTATTTACATGATTTTATTGCTAACGTGTCTGCATGGTAAATCATTCAATGGCTACTCTTGCTGTGAATAATTGTAATTAACATTTTTTAAATGAGGAATTTGCTATTTTTGGGCAGTCAGGAATTCCTCATTCTTTCATGGACAGGGCCACAAATGTTTCCAGCTTTCTTGAACTAACTCAAGGAGAAAAATAAAAGACAGAAGATAGCATTCGCTGTTAACTACACCTTTTGACATTCACAAATAGTTTTTGGCTTTTGAAATAGAAGTACTGCTTCCTCAGTGCTATGTGTTGGCATTGAGGTTTGTGTTGGGGTGTTTTGTTTGCTTTTAGGGTAGAGTGGTTTTTGTTCTTTTGTTTGTTGTTGTTGTTGTTTTGGTTGCTTGGGCGATTTTGTGGGGTTATTTTTGTTTGGTTGGTTGGGTTTTTTGNCACTTAGTAAAAATTTCCTGTATTAAAAATTCCGTAGGCTCTTCTTTAGGCCATTAGAAAATGTTCTGCAAGATACCTTGGTGCTAGATTGAACTGTAAGATGACAAACAAAGTATGAAATTAAGAGGTGTTACAAATATAAGAGAAATAGCAAAAAAAGCCCTCCCTAAAACCCAAAAAGAAAGCTTTCTAATATGATGTGTGTTTTTGTTTTAAGTAATTGATTATATATATGCTTTTAGTAGGTTAATGTAAACAAACCACACTAGGGAAATGGTAAATTTTGTTCCATTTATTGCTAACCTGCCAACACCTTTATGCTTATACAGAGAAGTGCAGATAAAAGCTCTTCAGGACACATGAATTGTGCTTGCTGTGTCAATGACCATTAGCTGAATATCTGGTCCATATTGGACTTGAAGGCAAGGTATGACTTAATTTGCATTTGCACAAACAAACAAGCAGAAAGAGTTAAAGCCTGAGAACATCTCAGTAATGGTAAGGGAGTGCCTAGGGGCTAGAAGTTCTGAACTGGCCTTCTGCAAGTCACAAACGTTTTGCACCTTTTGTGCTTTGAAGCTTTTCTGCTCTGACATGTGTAGAATTCTCTGTGGAATTTTTGAGTACCCAAATATATCTCTCAATGCCTCTCTGCTGTGCTTTCTTGGTCTGCCAGATATTAGGCTCCATGTGTCGGGTTCCCTGGTGAGATAAAACAAGACCAGAGCTGAATGTGGCCTAATCACTGCCTCCATGATATGGCCGTTAGTGTGCCTCTCTGTAGTGAAATTCATCAGCTTAGTTGAGTTGCTGTCACCAGTTTAGCAGATGCTGAATGATAGTTATCCAGATTAACAGCATGGCATTGACAGGAAAATGCTCTGACTGAATCTCACCAACGTAGAGATCTGCAGATGAAAATATCTAGGAAAATTATTAACGATGAGAACAGGAATCCTGCAAAAAGCTTAGAGCCAGGCATGATGAATGCTGTAGAAAATGTGAGTAGGAGGTGGCATGTTCATGAACAGAGTGTTCTCCCCACCTCCCTACACCATCTCGGGTTTTAAATGTGTGCGTGAATACATGGCTACTTGTCTGGTAGTGGAAAGATAGTTGCAGCTTACTATTAGCACCAATCTTCCCTTTCTCCTAAAAGGGTAAGATTGGGGTTCAACCATTTTATTTTTTTTATCCACCTCCCTTTCCCATCTCCCCAAAACGAGGCAAAGTAACAGGAACATTAATGAAGATTGAACTTGTTGTCATAATGTCAACAGTAGCATAAGTTTGTGAATCACTAAACAGAGATGTAAGGATGTGGCTTCCCCTGAAATCAACAAAATAGTAATATTTTAAACTTGAGGAGATACTGTTAAGACCAAGAGAAAATTACTTTTGTTAAGGCAGTTATTTTCTCTATGCACTCTTTTAGATCCGCGTAAAATATCTCCAAGTGCCCTTCCTGAATCTAAAGTATTTTGAGAATGATTTTCTAGAAAATCAAAGCTATCCATAGTTTCCTTCCTGGCTGCCATCACATCTCTGGCTTGTCCATTCCTATCATTGCTATGTCTGATGAGCAATCTGAGGTGTTCAAAAAAAGACTGGATGAGGCACTTAGTGCCACAGTCTAGTTGATTGGATAGGGCTGGGTGCTAGGTTGGACTGGATGATCTTGGAGGTCTCTTCCAACCTGGGTGATTCTGTGATTCTCTTCTTGTGTTCTTGAATTATTTGGATGTCCAAAGGACAGAGATTGCCCAAAGATAAAAATGTTTCATGGATAAAAGAAAACAGAATGGAAAGTAGTGTTAACAAGCTGTGTGAATCTGCAACTGGCTAGTGAAAGTTTTTACTTTCCTAATCATATCAAGGATTTGAATGAGGTCTGTAAACTTCTCAGAAGTGAAGGGAAATCTCCTATGTCCGCACCAATAGTTAAAGCACCTAGGAAGCAAGCTGCCTAATCCAGTGTAGTGAATAGAAACAACAAATGGAGCTAGCCTAATACATTAAAAATAACATTTTCTAGAGGTCTGACTACATCTTACTGTATTGTTGGTTAGAGACAAAACACTGCATCGATTCTTGTAATACGATGCAGGTCTATGGCTTTATTCTTTTGTCTTTCTTCATAGCTTCCAGTTACCTTCCTGGATAGCTTCCAGTTACCTTCTTGGATAATATTTTAAAGGTTTCTGTATCAGCAGGTTCTAACCTCTTAACATGTTTTTAATAGCTGCCAGAGGTAGCATGTCTCTTCCACTACTTGTCACCTCTTGTTGCTACTTAACTGCAGTTGCCAATTTCCAGCTGACAGGACGGCTAAGAGCAGAGTTTGCTACATTTGCTTGTTATTTTGTTTCTCTCTCTCCCCCCCCCCAGCTTTCTCGTTGCTTTTTAAGCATTTTTGCTTTAGAACAAGGCTATTTTAAATTATTGAAGAAATATTCACTCGGTAAACACATTGACCAGGAATCCATAAACGAATTTGGTTCTGTAGTCTAATTCAGGAGATGATCTGTCAGAATTAATTGAGAATGCCTTAATGTAATCAAGTCCAGTTCATTAGGCAAACACTTAAATTATTAATTCAAATTCTGGGTAGTTCAACAGCATTTATGACAGTAACAAATACCAACATATTTAATTATTTTTGTAATTCCTCCTGTGTACAAAAGTTGATGTCCTGCTGTAGCTACTGCTATTAGGCAGAAGTAGTTTTTCACCTTGGTAATGGTCTATCTCTTCAAAATCTGCTAAATTGTTCTGTTCATAAAAGGTTTGTGAAACAAAAATATAACTTTTGAAGCACAGAGTTCTTAAAACTAATCATGCATAGAGTGTAATTTTCATTCTTGCAACTCTAATTTGGATAAGTTACACTAGTGATGAACTTGGACCGCAAAGTTTAATGTGACACCACACCATCAATTTATAGAACACTTTAAATTGATGTATAATTATTTAGCATAAAGTTAGTGGTTTAGTTTCTCAGACATTCATATTGCTTTAATGCTGAGGGAAAATGATAATCATACAATTAACTAACCCCACTTCCATTTTTAATTGTCATCTACCTCAACAATCTAGGACACAGGGATTCCCAGGAGGAAATAGAAGTGTACGTGTTCATGTGTAATAAAAGATGAAGGAAATTGGTTAAGAGGATAGGAGAAGCAATAAAGTGAGTAGTGATGGTTGTGAGATGAGGACGTAGCATGTCGAAAAGCCCGAATCACAGAAGTTCACAGAAATGTAGAGGCTGGAAGGGACCTCCCAAGATCATCGAGTCAAACCTCCCTGCCAAGGTAAGATCACCATGGGTAATTCACACAGGAACACATCCAGGCAGTTTTTGAAAGTCTCCAGGAAAGGAGGATCCACAACCTCTCTGGGCAGCCTGTTCCAGTGCTTTGTCACCCTCACTGTAAAAAAGTTTCTCCTCATGTTGAGGTGAAACCTTCTCTGTTCCAATTTGTAGCTGTTGCTCCTTGTCCTGTCGCTGTTGACCACCAAAAAAGAGGTTGGCCCCATCCACTTAGGGTATGGGAGGGCTGTTTTTAGGCATCTCTGGAGCCTGCATTTATTCAAACATTTCATAGAATCATAGAATGGTTTAGGTTGGAAGGGACCTCAAGGATCATCCAGCTCCAACCCCCCGCTATAGGCAGGGACACCTCCCACTAGAGCAGGCTTTCATAGAATCACAGAATGATAGATACTTAAAAGTTGGATTATAAAAATATTTCCAAACAAAAAATGTACAGAAACTGAAATTACTTTCACAGTCAGAGTTGGGAAGTAAGGGAAGAAGGCACAGAAATGCATGAATATCATGATGTAAAAAGTCAAATCAACTGAGCAAGTGGTGAGCATCAGCTCAGCATTCAGCTGGCAGGCAGGCCTAGCAAGTCACTCAGCTGACCCCTGGGTTGCACTCCTGCCCTTGGAACCAAGCTCAAGTACAGCTTCCCAATTTCCACCGATCTGCACTATCTATGTGTCAGGGCTGGTTAGGAGTACGTGACACGTGAGGCCCAACAGCAAGACATATATGGTGGAGAGCTACTGCCTCGAGGGAGTGCTCTCTTAGCAGGATGCACACATTAAAAAACCTTGGTGAGTGCATTTGTTCTCCACTTGGTCTAGCTCAGATACACATGTGTTCACACATGTGCATGCAGACATCCTTGGCCATTTGGCTTATCCCATGTAAATGCTTACCTACCAAGCATGCTGGGTTGCCTTTTGTCACACATTCTAGCATGTACTACTTGTGCTAGTTCCTGTGGCACTTGAGAAGCCTGGCTTTGGAGAAATGCATGTAATAGTGCTTGTCTTGTGATTAACTAGTTTTATGAGCCATACAATTCAATAAAAAAATTCCAATATTTCATCTGGTAAAAATAATTAGTGGAAAAATATTGAACAGTAAACTGCTGGGAGACTGCATTTTTGTTTTTCGATTAACTGATTTAGATGGTTCTGGATGGGAGGTAGAACTCCTATAAAAGCCTTTCTAGACAATATGTTTTTATTTAATCTTATATTGCTGATATAATAATGTCATATTTTATATGCCTACTTAATACTTTTTACACCTCTCTGATACGATTTCTGACTAAATAGAAAGATTTTTCTTCTATTGACTTTTATTCTATACGACAAAAATTGTCCATAGCCACATCTATGTTGTCCCTCTCTTTCTTTAAAGTTTGCTGTTTAATGGGGAGAGGACTAAAGAGCCTTTATTTCCCATCTTTCCTCTATTGACCCTGTCATCCGTTTGCTTTTGACAATGGTGCTATTTCACCTCCTCATCTAACGTGGCATCCCTTCAAAATTTGAATCACGGCAAAGAGAGGGGAAAACCAAGACAAAATTAATGAGGTGGCATTGGGAGCTTAATCATCTTTCTCAAACGCTTCATACTCCAAGTAAAAAGAACAAACATGACTCCGTAACTTCAACGACTGCTAAAAAGCATTAACGCTAACCAGCAAGTGCATTAAGCAAACCTCTCCTGAACAGTCCGTGGTTGACACATTGTTTGTGCTGTTCAGCATGTGGGCACACATCTATATTTGAGTGGAAAAAAAGACAGAGAAAGTATGACAAAACTAACTCATTAAAGGAAACATCATTTTTTTTTTCCTGTCTCAGTTTCCTGAAGATTTTGCCACACAGGCAAAGGAAGTAAAGAGCATAGGCTGCAGTAGAATTTATGTATTCCCAAATTCTATTGCTGTTCGATAAAAATCTAGCATTTCATAGTTCTGTTTTAGTTCTACTTGCTAAAATAAAAATAACTCAATGTTTCATGTTTCTTCTTATGTTTATACAGTTCCATTTAAAATATTGACAGTTACAAAATCTACTATTTTAATGGTGAGTTTTGGCCATTTGAATATCTTCATTTTAATTTACACTTTTAATATTCCACTCTAGACTATTTAGGGCATAAGACAGGATAAGTGCACTATCACAGTGGCTTTGTCTCACAGAAGCCCACAAATAGTACATAATGCTCATAAGAAATGTATAAGCAAGTTCTTGTTATGTGTTATTAGACTGCTTCCTAGATGAGTAAAGGTAGGTATGAGGGGAGTGAAATTGCTTTGCCATGTTTACACAGCAAGTCAGTGGCAGTCTCAGGAACAGAACTGAAGGGTGCTGGTGTTAAGCATGTTACCTACTACTTTCTTTGTGAAAAAGGCCAATGTTTCTTCAAGGGCTACTGTGCACGTTATTACTGCTTTGTATCACTTCAGTTTTGAGTGTGTCCAACGTATTGAATAATGAAATTAGGGCTTGCAAAGGATGCCTGAACCATAAAATGTCCCCTGTGGTGAGCTTACTTTTAATAGGGATCTTTTTGGGGAAGTGTGGAGAAAAAGTGTGGGGGGGAGGGGGGAATAGAAGGAAAAGAAAGACCTCTTATTTTTTTAAAAATCGTTTTCTGCAAAACAGCCAAGATCATCCTTTCCTCCCTCCCCTCTCTCTCTTCCCACTCCTTTACTAGTATTTTTCTTGTGTGATTGAAAAGTCCTTAGTTTTGCTCAGGGGAAAAGCCTCATGCTGAGAAGTAAGGGATCCCAGTTGCACACTTAATCAAAGTGGCATGCTCCACACTTTGTTTCTCAGTAATTTCCATAGCAAACTCATGTGTTGTGTATGTTTTGCTTGCAAGAATCAAGTCCAAAGTTTGAAACTGACTCAGTTGTTACTCCTGCTGACTGGCAACGGCAAAGGTTTTTTTTTTGGAGGTGGCAGGGGAGTAGGGTTAAACTCAATTCAGCTTGCTGAAAGAAAATGAAAAGGATGATTTGAACACCACAAATGCAAGGATGAAAGATTATAGATACTGAACAAAGAGTGTCTGCAATAAATTGTTGATTGGAGTATCAGTATTAGCTGATGTTTGTAGTCTCTACATGTAGGATGATGGAAAACACAGATTATCGCAGTGAAAGTAGAACAACAATGGAGTCTGTTTCTTTGTTTCCACTTTTCAAAGGCTTTTCCCCTTTTTTTTTCCTTTTTTTTTTTTTTTTTCTTGATAAGGCCCAGGAAATTGTTAGCAACATGCTGGTGGGAACCTATGGAAAAGAATACACACTGTATCAATGGTGCAGTTCTTATCCCAAGAGCTGTGTTGGTGGGTGTGGGAATAGTGTGCTTTCAATGTGAGCTGTTGCAATGAGATAGCATTGAGAAACCAGGGCAGAGAACAGCACAGATTTAGTCTAGGGAACTAAGGGCTTTATCCAGCAGTAATGTGTGTAAGGACAGACAATGTAACACTGTATTTGGTTTAACAACAAAGGACTGTAAAAGGATTTGATAGTGAGGAATTGGCAGAAAAGCTGAATGTATCTGCACAGCGCAGTAAGTTGGGTTTTAGAGGCATTTAAATGATATATTTGCAACTTCAAAGCCCAGTATTTAAATTTATCTATAACAGATGATATGTTAAAGTAGGGTCATTTACAATAGTGAAGGATTATTAAGTAAAGGACTCAAGAAACAGGTAGAGGTTTTTTGCAATATGGGAGTAAGATATGAGAAGAGGCACGTGTGGAAAGGCAGGACTATCAGGTCTGTTTAAAAAGGGTTTGTTCTCATTTCTGCATTTGATTTCTGGATACACTTATGACAAATGTCATTGGGAAATGACTGAAAATATTAATCTCTATCTCCCACCCCATATATACATGTTTTGCTTTGAGATTTAAATGGCAGAAAAATTTGGCTACAACTTCAGCAAGACACCATAGATTTGTTGGAGTTACTTGGGTTTAAAATGAGCAGAAATCTTTATGAAGACTGTATGGTCACAGGCTAAATATTGGTGGAGTGTGTGCATGCTACCCGTCCTTCAGAATGAATCAGCATTCCAGTTGCCTGTATAGCAGCTGTCATGACCAATGAAACTTAAAATAAGCTTTGTAAATCCTCAATATGTCACTACTGCCATATCTGGCCAAAGGTGAGTGATAAAATGACTCTGTGTCCAGTATCAGTTCTGCTGTGGGAAAGGTTGAAGAGTGGGAAATTCAATATAGATCTTCTTTTGCCTTTGTCTCTGGAGACATGTCCCCATTTTCTAGCACAGGTCAGAAATATGTAGATCTCTATTGCATAGTTGGTGCAAACTTCTGTTGAATTGAGAGAGATGTGTAGCTAACCTTCTCCAGAGTGTGTGAGCCTATCTCTGAGCTTAAAACACCAAATCATATTTTATGGTTTTGTGACCTGCATGACTTCCATTAGGGAGCGAACAGGAGCATCTAAATCCACTGCAATACTCTTAAATGGAAAGATGCCCTTAGGAATCCCTCCTGTTGTGTATGAAAGTACAATTATGTGGTTAACATTTTGAAATGTAAGTGAATGGCTGCCACTCTGTCTGTACTTTAAGATTAATATTGTATACAATTCTAGCCGCATTGTCAGCCTCCAGAGCAGTGCATTTTGCACTTCTGGTGTTCCAGACTAACACGGCATCTCTCTGACCCCAATAGCCTATAGAGGTCTTCAGCCAGCTGGATAGATATTTGAACATTCTATTATTTACCAGATAAGCTGCTTAAAAACAAGAAAGAGAAAGTTTCCAAAGATTCATTCCAAACTTAAAAGACAAAGACCAGAAAATGTAAAATGGCAAATGTGACTAATAAAGTGGGTTTTTTCCTGCATTTGTACAGCAAAATTGAAGGGACAGTATTCAAGTGAGCTATGGGCTGCCCCACGAGGTGGTGGAGTCACCATCTCTGGAGGTGTTCAAGAAAAGACTGGATGAGGCACTTAGTGCCATGGTCTAGTTGAGTGGCTAGGGTTGCGTGATAGGTTGGACTGGATGATCTTGGAGGTCTCTTCCAACCTGGTGGATTCTATGATTCTAAGTGTTTTACAGTCTCACATTCATTTTTCAGATGCACCACATAGAAACATTCCTTTCATTCACAGACTACATGATATATGTCTACAATTTCATAGCTTCCTCTTGGACATTCACTGCATGTCTGCAGGTAGCAGAGAAGCTAAATAAAATTAATGAGGGAAAATGTTTTTTTTTTTGGATTTGGGGAAGGGTGGGTTAGAGGCAAGAGTAGGGTGAGTAGAGACTTCTTAACAACCCATTTTAATTTATTTCACTGTAATAACTTTTAAAAAACTGTATACACTTCAAAGATAATGGAAAATTGGAATTATGAATATCACTGCTTTGTAGTGCATGTATTGCAAGATTCTTAAATAATTAAATTATGAAAGTTCCTAAAATGGAGTGTAATTAGCCATTAATGTGCAAAAACTGTTGCTGTGAAGAGTTGATGTACTTCACGCAGACTGTCCTGAAGTTTTACAGGAGTTGGTTTCATTTCAAAAGGCATATGTGCAGTAAAAATATCAGCTGTTGTATAGCTTGTAATATAATCACTAAATTAGCTAGTGAGTTACATATAAAATATTTAATTTTACTATAATAAATTATAGATTTGTCAATGACTTTGTGTTGAGTTTGGAAGAGTGGTAAGGAAAGATTCGATACTAGCAGGGATTAACCAACCTCAAAATGATAGGGCTGGTGCATGGAGATGGCAGTTTTTCATACAGACTTACAGATGAAATTCATACTGCACCAGATCTACACTGTCATCTGATGGCCATTGCATATACAAGCAAGGACTTTACACTGCGTCCTGTTCTTAGTGGGATAATTAGGAATAGCAGAAACTGTTTTCTCAGTGCTAGCAACTAAAAGCTTACCTATGAAGCTGTATAAGCATAAAGTGTAAACAATGGATGGAATATGGTGCTCTGGGAGGAGGTCAAGGCAGGTGCACATTTAACAGACTGCAAAGAAACTTTACATTTCTGCAGCCTGGAGAAGAGAAGGCTTTGAGGAGACCTTATAGTAGCCTTCCAGTGTCTGAAGGAAGACTGGAGAGGAACTATTTACAGGGTCTTGTAATGACAGGACAAAGGGTAATGGGTTTAAACTGGAAGAGGGGAGATTGAAACTAGATGTTAGGAAAGGGTTCTTTACAGTGAGGGTGGTGAGACACTGGCACAAGTATTTACTGATTGCTTTTTTTCTTCCTTTTTTTCTCTCTCTCTCTTTTTTTTTTTTTTTCCCTATGACTTGTTTAGAGATTTAAAGTCAGAGATAAATTACTCATATGTCTTGAAAAAAATGTTAAAACCCAGGATATAAACACTGGATAAAACTGGATAAAACACTGAAACAGTTTGCCCAGGGAGGTTGTGGCTGCTCCTTCCCTGGAGGTGCTCAAGGCCATGCTGTATGATGCCTTGAGTGACCTGTTCTAGTGGGAAGTGTCCCTGCTAATGGCAGGGGGTTGGAACTGGATGAGCTTTGAGGTCCTTTCCAACCTAAACCATTCTATGATTCTTGGGCAAAATTCCTTACTGCTAAATGGAGTAGATGTCTCATCAGAATCAATTAACACCTTCCATCACTAAAAACCTTTAGGGTTATGTACCTTACAGAAGTAAGCCAACCAATAGCTTCTTAAAATTATTTATAAAATTGATCACAGGATGTTAGAGGTTGGAAGGGACCCAAGGAGATCATCGAGTCCAACCCCCCCGTGTCCAGAGAAGGGCGACGAGGCTGGTGAAAGGCCTTGAGCACAGGCCCTACGAGGAGAGGCTGAGGGAGCTGGGGTTGTTTAGCCTGGAGAAGAGGAGGCTCAGGGGTGACCTTATTGCTGTCTACAACTACCTGAGGGGTGGTTGTGGCCAGGNCAGCCTGCTCTAGTGGGAGGTGTCCCTGCCTATGGCAGGGGGTTGGAGCTGGATGATCCTTGAGGTCCCTTCCAACCTAAACCATTCTATGATTCTATGATTCTGTACTATTAACACAGGTCACAGAGGTCGACACCCAGAGAGGCCTTGAAAGTCTCCAGAGAAGGAGACCTCACAACCTCTCTGGAAAGCCTGTTCCAGTGCTCTGTGACCCTCACAGTAAAGTTCCCCCTTGTGCTGAGGCAGAACCTCTTTTGCTGTAATTTACACCCATTGCTCCTTGTCCTATCCCAGGGAGCAGTGAGCAGAGCGTGTTCTCCCCCTCCTGGCACCCTTCAGATTCTTATAAACGTTTATCAAATCCCCCCTAAGTCTTCTCTTCTCCAGACCAAAAAGTCCCAAGTCTCACTATTTTTAGTAAGCACCAACAAAATGGAAATAGAGAACAGTACTCAGCATTTCAACATCCCAAAGTATCCTCAGTGGTACATGCTCACCGTGCATGCTGTGACTGGTTCACTCACTTCAACACAAGTAGCTAAATAAGAGAAAATTCAAAACCATGATGAAAGAGAAGAGCATGGGAACTTCTACAGCAAGAGAAACTACCATTTCTGAAGTAAGTTTGAGACCAAAGAGTAAGGAGATTGTATGATTGGTATAAATTGTGTACAGAATTATATGGCTGGTTCAGGAAAATTCAAGATTTTGCATAAACAGAAGAAAAAACAGTGGAATTAAAGGCTAAACATGCAGGTTTGTGAGAGGTTAGTTATGTCAGTCAATTCACTTCACAAGAGAGGCTCAGGATGCTGTGGTAGTTTTTGTGTTCTACTTTTCTGTGCCATTATTGAAATTGCTAGTGATAAGCACTTAGTGAAGGTGAGGTCTGATTGGTGAGTACAGAATAGTTCTCTGTGTGCATTGTGCTCCTAAATTCTCTGATCACCTTAACGCTGGAACATTCCTGCTGTAAGACAGGGTGTCCCTGTAACAGAGACCGTTTGTATCTGCCTGGGATGTACTACCAAGTCCACCCTTTTCCCAAAAATGTTCATTTTCATGGGGGGGGTGAAGGTATGTGGTAGCCATATAATTGCTGGATAAAGTACTCTTTTATGCAGTAGAGGTAAAACTGCTCTGCTCCTCATTTTGTTTGCGTTGTATTGTTCCTTCAAGTGCAGTCCAAGTCACACAAAATAGCAAATGGAGTTTTTAAGAATATGGGTTTGAAATCCAACAAGTTAATTCACTAACACTTATAAAGCTTTTGCAGAGGCTCCAATGAAAGTTACTGTAAAAGTGCAAATCATTATCATTCAAGCATTTATTAATGATACAAACTTAAGCAAAAAAAAGTCTTCAAACTCCAGGAAATGGGCAAATTAGCTATTTTATTGGCAGTGTTTACAAAACACACACACCATAAAATAACTTGGTTTTAAATTTATGTTAAACTGGTAGTAAAAATACTTCTGGTTACTTTTGCTGCTGAAGATGTGCTGCTGCGTGTTGATCATCCTTTAGTGCATTTTGAATGATAGTTAGTCTGTGGGGACCAGTGAAGACCTCCAATTAATTATTACTGGAGAACATGAAATCATAAACAAAATTCCTTGTAATAAATTTTTAAAATGAGATTGCATGTTTTATTTACGGTACTGGTCCATTTTGGGGCTTTAAATCTAGGAACGAAAACAAACATGCTTTTTATCAAACTGCAATAAAGAAATATCAATAGTATTTCTTTCTTATCAAAGTAGGACACAATATGTGAACTGGACTTCTAAATAACTGCAGGGAGAAAAGTAAGGAAAGAAGAAGAAAAGATCTGCTTTTAATTCATAGAAAGTGACCGAGAATATAGATAGACAATATGGAACACAGCAAATGCATCCAAGCATAGCGATGTTTATTAACCATTAAGGTGGCTGATATGATGGAATTATTTCATATGAAGTGTTTACTAAAGACAGAGCTATTAACTAAGAACTCTTGCGATTAGCACATGTATTTACAACAGAAGTGGGTTTTGTCCTAGGCAGAGGAGCAGCAATGTTAAGGTGTATGGGGTTAACACTCCAGGAGGAGTGGCTCTGGGCTGGACACTTGACCTCAGGTGGTCTTGACCCCTCCCCAGGGGTGGGTCTGAACACCACCAGGTGATGGTTATCCCACTCACCCCTTCCTGTCCCATAAAAGCAGGGGGACTTCCTGTTCCTCTCTCTCTCTGGACCACTCTGCAGCTCTCTGCATCCCTGCATCTCTCTGCACACATTACCACCACGTGGCCATCACCATCACAAATTCGGGTTGTATTTATACCTTTTGTATTTATTTCCCCTTCCCTACACCTTTGTAACCTCCCTACCTCTGATACCCTTTTAAGTTATTGTTAAACTCTTTCTAACTTCCAAATCGAGTGCGATTGATTGTTTTGGGTGTGCTTACCTTTCCTCTCTGATTCCTTTCTTTGGGGAAGGAGGTGGGAGAGGGAAGGGCTCTTAACAAATTGTTATCAGTTCTATCAAATTTATTAGAGTCTCTGGGAATTTAAATTAGAACTGAGACATAAGGATATGCAACAATTTCAAATGTGTTTGGAGACAAAATCCTGCTACAAACATAGAGCTGAAGGTACTTCTTGTCCCATAGGGAATCGTAGCTGAAAGTACAAAACAAAGAAGGAACTATGATCAAATAATAAGAGCTGATAATCACCCAAATCTTTCACTAGAGTCTAATATCTACTTTCTTTTGTTCTCACTCTCGTTTGTCTTTTAGATCACAGATTCAATCCATCTGTCTGAAAAATGCAAAGTGTGCAACAGATATGTCGCACTTTAATGGACAAACTTTAATAGATGAGATTAAAGGCTTCAGACATGGGAACCTGTGGAACTTCTATAGTCCAATTTTTATCATCGTTGAAAACATCTCTCTTCCTTACCTGTTGAAACTAAGTGCTTTTTTATTTTGCCTCATATTTCATCAAGACAATTTACTGCTCTCCACCCAATCAAAATAATTTGCCTTCTTCTCAGCCCTGTGTGTAAGCAGGCAACCTGTATCTTTGTAGGAGATGGATAGCCCTGAATTGTTTCCGGCTCTGGGAGTCGTGTGATGACACCGTGACACCAAAATATGTTTTAAACAAAAAACTTTACCAGAGTTCTACATATCTACTGGAGCCTGCAGATATTTTGGAGAGCTTAATCTATATGTATGTAGTAGTCACTGAGTCCAGAAGTTCTTCACTGAAGGGTTATTTGGGCTCTTTTCCTAATGCCATGATTTTTTTTGTGCTAGCAAGATAGGCAGCTATGCACATGACCTATATTGGTGCCTGTCTTTATTCATATGGAATTACAAAGTTGCAGCATAGTGCCAGGGCAAGGCTATGTCTCAGCTGAGTTTTCTCAAATTCTTAAGTTTCTTTAATCTCCCTCTGATACAATTCTGTCTAATTTATCCTTCCACATTAGAAAAGACCTACTCAAGTAACTTCCCAGTTTCCCATAACTTTCTTCTAGATGCTGCCATATTCTTATGGCACAATCTGCCTGTTATGTATTTCAGTTTCTGTTGTGGTTTAACTCCAGCTGGCAACTAATCCCCAAACAGCTGCTTGCTCACTCTTCCCACTAGAATAGGGGGGAGAATCGGAAAAGTAAAAGAGAGAAAACTTGTGGGCTGAGATAAATACAGTTTAATAGGTAAAGCACAGGTGGCAGAGTCACCATGCCTGGAGATAGAATAGAATAGAGTCAACCAGGTTGGAAGAGACCTCCAAGATCATCCAGTCCAACCTAGCACCCAGCCCTATCCAGTCAACTAGACCGTAGCACTAGGTCTTTTCTTGAACACCCCTAGGGACGGTGACTCCACCACCTCCCTGGGCAGCCCATTCCAATGGCAAATCAATCTCTCTGTCAAGAACTTCCTCCTAACATCCAGCCTATACTTTCCCCTGGCACAACTTGAGACTGTGTCCCCTTGTCCTGTTGCTGGTTGCCTGGCAGAAGAGACCAACACCCACCTGGCTACAACCTCCCTTCAGGTAGTTGTAGATGGCAATGAGGTCTGCCCTGAGCCTCCTCTTCTCCAGGCTAAACAACCCCAGCTCCCTCAGCCTCTCCTCATAGGGTTTGTGTTCCAGGCCCTTCACCAGCCTTGTTACCCTTCTCTAGACACCTTCTAGCACCTCAGCATCTCTCTTGAATTGTTTAAAAGGAGACTGGATGAGGCACTTAGTGCCATGATTTAGTTTATTAGGAGGTGTTAGGTGACAGATTTGACTCGATGATCTCAAAGGTCTTTTCCAGCCTGGCTAATTCTGTGACTCTGTATGAAGAAAAGTAAAGCATACTTACTTGCAGGTGTCCAGAATGCAACAGTGTAGCTTAGAGTTATCAGTCTGTTATTTAAGCACAAGGTTACAGGTCACCATTTGGATGATAATATATATGGAAGGCTTTCCAACATGTTGCCTAACACATTGTCCTCATATGTTCTTGTGCTATATTAAGTTCATTGCATATTTTTATTTTTCCCCTTAGTTGCTGTTTCTGTTACACCCACTGACAACAGCTTCCAAACTTCTATCAACGTTCATCTGGTGAGTAACCTTTATTGCTGTCAGGGAGTTATCATCCAAAGTCTTTGGTGTTTCTCCATTTGCCCAGACTACTTCTCCCATGCTTGAAGTATATGCTTTCTTATTTTAAGGAGAACATGGCAACCATTCAGCTGCTCTTCCTTCTTAATCTAGTTTTCTTTAATCTTTCTGATCTCTGCTACTCATAGTCTAAAGAAATTATGTCTCTGTCCTCACAAGCTCCCAACAGACTAAAACAAGTTGTAAGTCTTACTTTTTAGTGACTAATAGAGCTTGTAAGTGTGTTACTGATGCACTGGTGGTGTTAAACATCATATGAAACTTGTCAGAACTGAACATTTCAGATGTGCTAGTTAGAAGCTAGCTAGAATGTTTTGTTGAGAAGGACTAGATTACAGGCTGTGAAAGGAAAACAATGGTGATGTCTACTTCTCTCATAGGCTTGCTGAGATGTATAAGAACAAGAATCAAAACATAGCTAAGGCACAACTACTCCTCCTGGGGAGCTCTGAGCTGCATTTCTCTCTCTAACCTCACCCTTCATTTCTCTGAGTAATCCACTTTGCTTCCTAACCCCCTGGCCCAAACTTCATTCTTCCTTGGGACTGGGATAAGGTTGAGGGGGGGCGAGGAAAGAAGGTGAAAGGGTGGTTGGGAGCCCCTCCTGGGGACTCAGGTTTCTGGGAGGGCTGCTGTGTTTCCAGATTACCTTTTACCTTGTATATTTCTGTATATACTGTAAATATCTGCTTGTATATTGTGCTAAGCTGTAAATAATAAGCTTCATTCAATTTCCAGAGCTGAGTCTAGTCTGGGTGATTTGCAAAGCGGGGAAGCAGGGAACACCCAAACCATCACATCAGGTCGACACTTCCTGATTTAGTAGTTGAAGGTGAACCTTTGTGGATACAGGTGGAGCACCAGTACAACCCTACCTGAACAAGCAAATGGGCATGAATTAATTATGATAGACTGACCACCCAGGCAGCCAGACCCTCAGACCTTCAGTGTCAAAGAAAAACGGGCAACTGAAACCACTGGGTTTTATTATCGTTCACACCGAGGTAAATAACCATTCCTCACACTTTTATTAGATCTTTGTGTTACAGAAGTATATATTCCCCCTCTGCCAGCCCTCAAACCATCCAGTCAAGCCTAAACCTTGATTGCAAGTCCAAAGTTGAGCAGTTCTGATAAATGTCAGTGTAAGAAATCCACTTTCTCTTTGAAAGTTTCAAATATGTTTCAAAAATGTATATTAAAAATAATTAATATTAAAAGCTTTCACAACTCTCTCCTTTTTAAGAGATGTTTTCAGTTATGGGTTTGGATAGTGGGAAATAATAAGATGGAAAAAAGATTCCTTTGTGGTAAACATTTGTTTTATAAAAGTAAACAAATAAAATATTCCTGAAGTACTTAGCCATCAGTGTTTGAGTGCCTGCAGCAGCATCTGAAAGACAAAAAAGGAAATAATTGATTAGTGGATTTTGTTTGATCTGCTCAGGGATCAAAGGGACAAATACTGTCTACAGGGATAAAAGGGTGGAGAACTGCTCTCCATACTGCCTCAGTTATCTGGTTATTCATATGCTTTTGCTGTATGTTTGAGCTGCCTGTGCCTGACCCTCTGTCAAGCTTGATGGAAGAGAAAAGCCAAAAGCAGGTGTACTGCACTGCAGTTCTGAAGGGTTTCTTGTTAATCAGAGGTGAATAACATTATTGACAGCCTGTAAGATGGAATACTGAGTGTGGTTTTGGGTTTTAAGCAGTATTGAATTTAATTGTCCATGACATAATTGTGGTTCTTATTTTCTTTTAATTATTTTTTAAACCTGATGCACATGTTTAATTTCAAGCACAGGAATGTACTGAGGACCAAAACCACCTATGTCTCTGTTAGTCTCATGTGTTAGTCATACATCTAAATCCTAAATGACAGGTACTGTGTGTGTTCTGCTTCACTTCTACTTACTCCTAAATTCTAGGAAAAACAAAACAAAAAAACAACCAAAAAACATTATTCTAAAGCACAGCAATATTGTAAAGCTATAAAACACTGAAAATAAGTGAGGAATAATTGTTGCAATATCATCCTATTGTCATAAATGGAATGCCTAGGATTTGGTGTGGAGATATCTGAAACACCAGTGAGCTAGTTCATCTAGTCTAACTTCCCTGCCAGAGCAGGATCACCTACACCAGATCACACAGGAATTCACACACACTGGGTATTCCTAATGAAGGTTTCATCCTTTGTTGATTAGGTGTGGATAGCCTTAAAGCTAATCCTCTGCTGACACACAGGAGACTATTCTATTTTATTTTAAATTCTTATATCTCCTACTGTAGTTTGTTGAGCTCCACCTATAAACTCTTGGGTATTTTTCTTTTCACTCTTCAAGCAACAATCACAATGAGTTCCTTATTTCTGAGCCCCATAGAAATCACAGTAGAATACATATGGGGAATTTGATTTTAATTAGAAGTTGTAATAAAAAAGTCAGAAGGGGATGCAGCTACCTTAAAGCATACCAGAAAATTAAGTTTGCTTAACTGTCATATTTCTCATTAACAGTCTCCTTTTCACGTGCTCAAAGACCATGTAAATAGGGGAACATCTCCAGGTAAAGAAAGGAAGTCCAATGTAATTCTCATATATATTCAACTAAACCCAAACTTCATTACTCTTTGAGAGATTTGAATTGAGGCTGTAAATTTTAGGAAGCAGCACAAGTGCTAATAACAACATATTAAATTTCCAAATTAGTGCTTGCATTTTTAATAGTAACTCTTTTGAATTGATATACCAGTAATGATCATACTAAAATGTGTATTTAAGTCAAACAATATAGTACAGATTCAAAAATCAAATGAGCCTTTCTTACATAGCCATTGCAAATTAAGTATGGTCATTTTAGTAAGAAGAGTGGTCTTAAAAACTACAAGAATGTTTCCCCTCTTGTTTACATCTCTTCTTTCTGAGCCAAATTGAAATAGTAACATTTTTCTGATGTGAATAATCTATTACACTTTGAAAATGTCCATTTTACTAAAGGAGCTCCTTGTGAAAGGAGATAGTGCTTTATGTGAGGACCATGATTCTGCTCCTCCTCTTTCTCTCCCTTCTTCTCCCCATTCCTGCAGGGGCTCACTCATCATTCTGCTTCCAAAGACCGCTTTCCCATTTATTGTGACCACTGTACATTCAATGGGCTGAGTATAACTTTGTGTACCTTTTATTTGCATTGGTATTAGTATTACTTTTGTTGTTTCATTAAATCCATTTTTATTTCATCCCATGGGTGCCTTCTCCTTTTCCCAATTCCCTGTTTTGACTAGAGAGGGGCCATTGATTCACAAAGCAACTGCTGCAGATTAGCCCCAGATATGGGCTAAACATAGACAGTGATGGAACATAGATATTTGCATCTAAACTACACATCCTGATGCATTCTATATTCTGTGGAGAAGAGGACACAGCCTCAAGCTGTGCAGGGGAAATTTAGGCTTGAGGTGAGGAGAAAGTTCTTCACTGAGAGAGTCATTGGCTACTGGAATGGGCTGCCCAGGGAGGTGGTGGAGTCGCCATCCCTGGAGCTGTTCAAGGCAGGATTGCCATGGTGCCATGGTCTAGCCTTGAGCTCTGTGGTAACGGGTTGGACTTGGTAATACTGTGATACTGTGATTTATTGTATTCAAAGGAATATTGAGCATAGGGAAGATGTTCTGCACTGCAGAGACAATCTAAACACATATGCTCAGAAACAGAATTATGCAGATTTGAGATGTAAGTTTAGATGAGATGAATCTCAGTTCATCTGAGAACGTTATTGTTTTGTCAAGAGATACTTAGACTAACCTTCCATTTTTTTTCTCATGTAACAGGTCTTCTGCTATAAGGCTGAAATGTGTGCAAGAAAGATCTTTCAGGCATGTGCAGGTATCTCCACGATAGGAGCTCTGGAGGACTGATAGTAAAGATTACGAAGGTAAGTGCAAGTGATAGATTAAAGATTATGAAGGTAAGTGCAAGTGATAATCTACTTTATGACAATTTCTCTGAAATAACCAACTACACTCACTGTAACAGTGACTGCTGTAACAATAACTAAAATTGTCTATACTAGATGTTATCTATATGCAGAAGTGTTTAAGGTCCTAGTCACAGTACAATCCATGATGAAAATTCATAGTTTCATTTGCTTCTATTAGACATGCAGTATTTGTGGGCAGATAGAAGTATCTGTCACACGACTTTATCCTCTACTGTACTATCTTTAGTTAAAGTATGGTAAACATACTGGACCATCTGGAATGAAGTCAGGAATGAAGTCTGGAATGTAGTTTCACCTCCTGAATATGAGTAAGAGTGTCTGTATAGCTGGAATGTTGCAAAATAGCTTCTTAGTAGTCTACATTGGCAATTCTTGGTTCTCAGTAACTCCTATGCTTTGGTGACACCACAATTCATGTTCTGCAGTAATACCACTCCTCAGGTACACTAATGACATGGGAATTTACAGTATCACCAAGGTTGGAAGACACCTCATAGATTGTCAAGTCCTGGTACTAGGTTCATTGATCTGCAGACATTAGCATCTATAGCTAGAGGATTAAATTCATTGAACCTCATGTGTGTGAAGAACAGATGAAACACAGCAAAACCACTAAACAGGGAAAGTGAAATTAAGTTGAATGACCTTTCAGCTTCTTTAGTGAATATCCATTTCCAAAATAGTGCCTTTGGTAGAAATGCACCTTCCCCATACCATAAATTTTAAATCTAACAATTGTCTTGCCCCTGACATGAGCACAGACCTACCTGCTTGCAGGTGCTTGGGGAGTAAATGTGGTGAAGTTAAACTAAAAAGGTTAAAACAAGTAGGTTGGTTAAAGATTAAATGGTGCATTTCAACATTTCCACTTGACCATTTGTTGACTAGGAAACTAAGCTGCTTTGTAAACACCTTTTATCTCATGTACCTTCTTTACTGATAATTAATCTTTTTAGTACATTCCACTACTCAGTTACCTGAAGATGATATTCATTTCCTTGACAGCATCTTCTTTTAAACCCATCCCACATCAAAATTTTCCTTTTTGCTAAAAGCTGTTCCTGTCCATCTGTAAAGTACAACTATCTATAAAGTACAAGAATAAGTGATGTTCCTATTGCATAATTTTTTTATGGTCAAAAATTAATGAAAAGCTGAAAATACATTTTTTTAATCCACATGACAAAAATATAAAGCTAAGGACACTGTAAAGCAAGATGAGAATGATAGCTTAATTCTCAAGTTTTATATTCTTCTGAGAGTCTAAGGAAACCTCTAGGTGGGTATCGATTATGTTTGCACCCATTTTAATTTGCTACCTTGCCTAGTTTTTGTATCAGCATCATATCTCCAGGTATTTTTTCTACCTGCTTGCTAATCCTTCAGCTCTTTTTGCTCCTGCTGTTTGGTATCAGGCAGAAAAAGTATGGAAATACTCCTGTGTTTGTGTAATTATGCACATATTCAGCATTCATATATTGATAGTGAAAATAAGGAAGCGTGAAAATAAGGAAGCTTGCAAATACATTATGCTGCATAAAATATCTGTGTTTTCAAGTTATCAAACTTCTATCACATTGCAAACCCCAAACTTTTAATGCCTGAAGAAAATGGGAGCTGTCTCAAGACCATTAGCAAATTACCTAATTTTTCTGGGGTTGTGGCAGATAGATTTTTATTTATGCATCACAGCCCAATTTTCAGTGCAAGCACCCAGCTTTTACATCTGTAATCATATCTTATTTTTTTCCTGGCAATTTATTAGTAGCGTGAAATTGTGGGGACAGTTCTGTGTGGTTGAAAAATTGCACCTACTAAAGAATAGGTTTGAGAATCAGGCTTCTGTATGCATTGGTTATAATAGAATACAATGTGGTATAATAGGTGAGAACAAACCGTAGTTAGAATCATAGAATCATAGAATCATAGAATGGTTTAGGTTGGAAGGGACCTCAAGGATCATCCAGCTCCAACCCCCTGCCATAGGCAGGG